>MU158898.1:624903-676855 GCA_015888305.1 Antheraea pernyi | reverse complement strand
TTCTTACTTTAAATTGTGAATATTTGAAATACGTGAAAAGGTAGTAAGATATATGAGGAACTAGCTCATACCCACGACTTCACCTGTATCGTTTATGTAAATATATTTTATGTAGAGAGGAGAAATACATCTACACATACCGCTTGCCCCACTTCTGTATGTCAATAAATCACAGATCGTTGGACGTATAGTTCTTATAAAATTCATACTTTCATTAAAGTGGAATAACTCCATATTGAATGAAGCTATCCTAATAATCTGTTTTTACATAAGGACCATATTTGTCTAAGACGTAAAAAAAAACGGAATGTATCCATAGTTTTTGTATAATGCGCGCATAACGGCAGAACCAGATTATTAATATAGATCGTTTAAGTTCACTTCAATCATATAAAAAACTAGCTGACCCACGCAACTTTGTCTGCGCTAAATAAATTATTACCGATATCAATTGTACTTTGAAACGCAAAAAATCTTAAAAAACCTAGAACCCGATTGTAGCGACACGTACCGGGACCACGCGCGCCATGTTTTAAAATTTTTGCCAACTTCAACTACATTTGTTGTGATTAGATATTGAAAATATATATTTACCAGAATATAAAGTACTCTATAGCACTCAGGGATAATATACCTTTATAACAGAGAAAGAATTTTCAAAATCTGATCAGTAGTATCAGAGATTACCCCGAACATCCAAACTCACAAACTTCTCTTTATAATAATAGTATAGATAAGACTATTGAAGTAAAAAATAAAGCAGAATTTCAATTTATTTTAATATTTACATTTATAAGACTTTACACTGATCATTATAATATAAAAGCTGTTCTAAATATATAAACTCAAAACAGTTAACAATATTTTTTTAATATTACTATTAATATAAATATCAATAAAGCTATATAAACATAAATATCGCTACGTAAACATATTAATAATGTACTGCTACGAAATTTATTGTAATTTAGATATTTTCCAAAGACTTGCCTGAAGAAATTGCTCCAGGCGATAAGGCCGGCTAACTGTACATGAATAGTGTAAATTGCTTTGTAAACATATGTTTATCTACAGCATGCAATAAAGGAATATTATTATTATAAATAAATTATCTTATAAGATTCCGAATAAACGATAGAAGTATGTATATTTTGACGTGTGTCGTATAAAATACGCACTGTTCGTCGCATATATAACATATCACTTCAGATCGGTTCTCTATTTGATTAATTCTCTTTTTGTCCTTTTCATTGTCATGACTAGGCTTTTTTATCATGCTTTTATTAGCTTCACCTGTATGTATGTATGTTTGTAACCGACCCCTTTGAGATCGATTTTGTCCTACTTTTAACGATCAGATTTAATTCAAACTTTGCACACCTATCAAAGGTCGATGACAATACAATTATCCGAAAAAAAAGTTAAAGAAAAACTAAAAAATGAAAAATAAATAATAAATGCTGATATTAACAGTAACGCATGTTAATAACAGCACCTCCAGATATCAGTATTTTTATCATTTTTTTGTCACATTTTACAACAATATACATTTATTTCTAATTTACACTATTCTTAATCCAAATTTATTAAATTTTATTTTCTGTTTTTTAGTTGGATTTTTTATGAAAGCGTGTTTTTCTTAAACTATTATTTATTATACTTTATTTCTTCATAAGTTTCAGCGGTTGACCACAATTATCTAATATTAAATCACGATATGATCTAAGATAGTAAACACATCAAACAAAGGAGGCTGGCTCTTAAGTGCAGCTGCCTGAACATACTGACAGGTGCTTGGTGACAGATTTTCAGCCTAAGGGTATTAGGTAGCCAGCCGAACTTAGAAGAAGGCCTATCACCATGCCCCTTGTCCGATTGCTGTGTTTTTTTTATTGTAGCACGGCATAGTATCTTTCCTGTGCCTGACGGTGAGCACAGTACAATCCAAAAGTTGTCCCTCACCGGTCGCCGCTGTCATGCCGGCCTGCATAAATGTATCTCCACGTTACGCTTGAAGGATCCCATATTATAGGAAGGAGGGAACACACTGGCCGGGAGATTGTTCAACAGTGTTACGGCAGAAATAAGAAGTTGCGAACTTTTTAGTTCGTGCCCAGATAGGATTTACCGTAAAACTATGGCTCCGAAGCCCAGCGCGCATGGTTCGGATATGTATGCCACGAATACGGTGTTGACGAAGATACTGCGCAACATACTCTACCTGAGTGTGCTATGTGGGGTGGCAGCACCGCACTCTGGCTGCGGCGCTAAAGGAGAATTTGTTGGTGCCGAGCGTGGTCTCGGCCATGCTCAGCAGCGAACAGCCATGAATTGCGATGTCCTCCTTCTGTGAGGAGGTCATCTCTCAGAAGGTTGCGGTGGAGAGGGCCCGCGAGGATGACCCTCTTAATGACTGTGTCCGCCAACGAAGGGCCTGTGGAAGGAGCCACCACTGTAGCCTGACCTGAGCGGATGAGCTGGGGGTCCATGTCCTCATTGTACAGTTTTGGTTGACGAGGGGAGTCAGCTGGTGTGTACCCAGTTTGCCTCCCTATGAAGACGGTCCCGGCGGCTACATTCCGCCGGGCTGACCACTGGGATGGCATACTGATAGCAATGCACAGTCTCTTGCCATACCAACGAAAGCGGCCGCAAATACACCTTGAGGTTTTAATGACTACCAGTCTCTCACTATCAACTTTCTCCCCAGGAGGTTGGCGTGCATGAGGATTTCAGACTTATATTAAATGATGTTTAGTATAAAGGGAAGACTTGATCTCGTTTTCTTTTACTTCGTCGGTACATTCCTGCGAAGTCGGGGCGGGAAGTTAGTTTTTCATAAAAAGGATTAATTGTAATAAGGACAAATGCTTCAAGCATAGTACATTTTCCATGTTTAACTACAAACAGCTGTAACTTGACAAAAGTATGAGAAATCAACTCAAGTAAAGCTGCTTATATAAGAAAGGATTTGCTAGCTTATTGCAATTAGAAATACCAACACCAATATACCAAATTAATAACCAACAGATACCAATTTCACATGTCTTTGTATATCTCCCGTCCGATCGTTCTATCTGCCTGAACATGCCTGCAATAATCCGTTTCCGACTGACGCTTATAGCTAAACGTTGCATTTCGGTCTGTATCCACAAAATTCATATTGATCCCTCTATATAGATTGTATTTGTTGGGTACCGTCAAAGGCTTCAATTTTGAAATTGGATACACGTTAGTAATGTTCTGATTATGCTTTATGAATATTTTGGGCGTATTTGAAGCGTTGATAGCTTGGTCGGACACCGCGTTGATGGGCGTTGGTTTTAATCTTAGCAACTTAGATGGAGCATTCGGTGAAGGAAGACATCGTGATGAGAAACCATGGAGCGTGGTGGTAGGTTGAAAGTCTGAGAACCAGCCCCCTCTAGGTTTGGCGTGTTTACCATCTTAGACTACATATTTTACATCAGATGAGATTGTGGTCAAATGTATTTTTGAAGATATACTCCTTTTGGCGCGTAAGGGAAAACGATGAGAGTACATTTTTACATGCGCGCACACAGTCACGAAAAACCGACACGCTGAAGTTATTACGATACGCGCATATCACAACGAAAAACCAACACCCTGAAGATAGCTATAGTCAACATTTTGTTTCTTTGTATCAAAACTTTCAATGTATTAAATACCTATTTTATATTGTTAGTGTCGTTTTTCCTACAAACGTAGATAACGACAAAGATAAAAATTTTGAAAATATTTTTATATTGTTACGCCAAAGAAGTATAACTTCTAACGCGTGTACATAAGTACACACACTATTTTTTTTTTAATAAATTCTTTTGTACATAATATTTCGCAAAATATATAAAGGCCCATTTTAAATCATTTAACAGTATAAATGGTTGTATGTATACAACTCTAGGTTATTTCCCGCGTCTTCGTTCGCAGTATATAGGTTTGACATATCTCTTATAAAAGGTATTTTTTCTGCATGAAAAAAATTTTTATAGCCTTTTCTATATATTATGATGATCAATTGAGTAGTTAAAGCGTAATAAACAAACAAACTTACATTAGCATTTATAATATTAGTTAGGATTAGCAAGCATAAGGATTATTGTACTCCGTCAAAATATTATCCACAGTATACTGACAAAATATTACAATATAAGTAAAAAAATATTAAGAACAATACTATATTTATATTGTGCAAACAAATTAATATGTCGTTCACAAAATAAATACTCACACGTTTAAATAGAGTAAACCCATTATGAACACAACTATCGAGTAAATCCAACGAATCCGCACACGATAATAAATGTTCCTGATACATTAACACCACGTGTTTTTAACGGGTTATAATTAGTCGAAACGGCTCCCAATTTTGCGATGGCTTATCTATACGATATAATATGACATTATAATTATTACACGTTAATTAAAAGTTGTAAAATTCCTGTTACAATACGTCCTAATGTTATAAAAATTATCAAATATTTTATTGGATACTAAAAAGGCATCATTACCTTTTTTTAACGTGGGGAAATGCCTTATGGATACGCCATCCCCTCAGGGGAGAGGGTGGGTTATGTCCGACTCGCACGGACTAAAACCCCACGGTGTACCGACAGACCGTTTTGTGGGGGCGGCAAGGGATCGTACATGCTACTCTAACTTGTAGAGCCATCCCCACGGTCCGCCCGGCGGAAGGTGGCCGCCGAGCTCCTATCTCATAGGGAAACAGACTGAGTACACTTCAGCGGCTTCCGTCGTCAGCCGGACCCGTGCAATGAGGAGATGGGCCCACTGGCCCATCCTCTCAGGTCCGACTCCGGTGGCGGAACGAGGCGGGCAAATTGCCACCTCCTCCTGCCGGTCCTCCGTCGGTGGAGAGGGTCGTTCAAAGGCTCATCTTCGGGAGCCCTCTCTACCGCCTCCTGCGAGATGACCTCCGCACCGAAGGAGGCCATCGCCTGCCATACCTGCTCGCTGCCGAGCATGGCCGAAACCACACTCAGCGCACTCCGCAGGGCAAGCACGTTGGCGGCACCGAGGGCGTCGGCCCAGACCGGAGCCCCGTAGGCGACCATCGCTCGCACGACTCCCATGTAGAGTCTGCGGCACCCGGCACCCGGTCCCCCTACGTTGCGGAGCAACCGGCCGAGTAAGGTAAAGTAAGTATGTTTATAATAGAATTCGGCAGACTAAAATACCATAAGCCAAGTTAATGTGAGTTAAGTGTTAAGAGTTAAGCGGTAATAAACTAGATGACAGTCTGTATACAAAATTCACCCTTTTTTTCCGTAAGTCAGTTACTTTTATACATATTTCTATTTTTATATATAAATTTCTTCTGTACGTGTGTATGTCACTGAACTCCTCCTAAACGGCTAGACAGATATTGATGAATTTTTTTGCGAGTGTTCAGGTGGATTCAATAATGATTTAGATTAACAATTGGAAACGGTAGCCGGCCACGGTTGTATTTTAGGATTTTTTTATTATCAAAGCAGGACAACGTCCGCCGGGTCCGCTGGTATCAATATAAAATATAGAGTGGCAAATAATTACTTCATAGATAACGCGTGTGCTAATTGCTACTATTCTATATATTAAAACCAATTACATAAATATACAGTATATTCCAGTAAAAGAATCATACAAATCAGTATGATCATGTCATGTCAATGAGATCGTGTCATTTATTAAAAAATCACGTACACACAAACAGTACAGAAAGAAAGAGTCTCTTCCTTTTTGGAAGCCAGTTAAAATGTCTTGAACGTTCAAATAATATGTCGAAACCCACTAATAAAATATCGCAATGCATCAGTCAATGACATACAAAAATAACGTTAACACGAATGTCGCCATACCTCCACGATTCATTGAACTATAAAGTGCGAGTACTAAGCCGTTGCCCGCCATTCAACACTCGCATATGACCGTTGATTGCATCGCGCGTCTCTCGATTTATAACGCCAATTAGTTAGAGACGCGTGCCGCGGACGACAACTGACAAATCGTAGCCGACTGCCGCGACCGCTGTCGCACGTGGGTGGTGCCCGCCAATACATAATGCAGTTCACCATTAGCTTTTATTTCTTTTTCATTAATATTGTCTTGTTAATTTCTACTTTGGTTTTAGAATACGCAATAAATAAACCATAAGTGTGCCATTTAAGTGGACTATTCCAACTGGTCTATAGTATTCCAGATTTATTTGAAATGGTCTAAAATGTGTTGAATTCAAACAACATTAACTGCGAAGGTTAGACGTAGAATTGTTTTGCTTTTTTCAGTTTATTATGAATATGTGTGTTACAAAAACTACATATTGTAATGTGTTTATCTCACTCTGAAAGTTATCTAAAACAATGTTAGTTTGTACATTGATAAGTAAAAATATTTACCGGATACATTATTGATATGAAACATCTAATGGCGTTGAGGACACATCGATTATATATGCAACCACAGTTAAATTTATTTTAGCGCCATCTGTCCGCTCATTATTTGTACTAAATTATCAACTGTCTATTTTTTCGGTGGTAGAGCCATTACTGTGAATGTACAAGCAATTTCAGCTTATACTTGTAAACCATGTGTGTTTGCATTGTTGCGTTTCGTTCGGTAAGTGAGAGCGTCGGAGACCCACCTCCACTTTCCCTCCCTCTCATTCCCCTCCCTCCAAATACAGGCTCGCAACGCACTTGCAACTCTTCTGGTATTGCTAGTGTCTATGATTTATATTATATATATTATAGTCTATTGATAGTGTCTAAGTGACCCACCTGTTCGTTTGCATCCTATAATATATAAAAAACCCATTTTTCACGTTTCCATACAATTTTTCTTTCATACAAACGTTGTTCTGACAATTAAAACACAACAAAAAAATAGTTACATAAGTGCAGCCATTCTGAAATCATGCGCTTAGACACATTCGACAATTGATTTTTAACAATATAGATTAATAATTAATTTGTCCTCAATAATTGTTAATATCTTATGAAAGATAAAAGTATTTTATGTATTAAACAGGGAGAAAACGAAAACTTATCTTTATATATAAATTTCTTCTATACGTGTGTGTGTATGTCACTGAGCTCCTTCTAAACGGAAGAACCGATTTTGATGAAATTTTGTGTGCGTGTTCTAGTGAATCCGAGAATGGTTCAGATTCACAACTGGACCCGGTAGGTGGCGCTGCGGTTGACTTTTAGGATTTTAAAAAATTATCAACGCAGGACAATGTCCGCCAGGCCTGCTAGTATATTATAGAGCGTCCTGGAGCCTAATCATAAAACAGGTTTAAACACTTAATTCACATTTACTGTAATAAATGAGATACAGCAATAATTAATGATATTATTTATCATAGAGCTGTGTATGAAATTGGTTTCGCATGCAATCAAAGAAGCAATTTGCATAATTATAGCACGTAGACATAATCAAGTGAATCTAATCGGTGACAATTTATTATAACCGATCTACTTAATGATATGAGTTTTTTATCTAATGTATTATGTGGCGGTGGCCTTCTTATATTGTTTTTTTTTTCAAACTGACTATATGCTGATGGCCTGACTAGCTTTTACAGCTTCACCGGACTCAATTGGACGAGCACTTAAGGTACTAATACGTATAACAACAAACTCAAGGGCACCAAATTGGTCGAACCTCGTCAGGGATGTTATCTTGAATGAAATATCGAGAATATGAATGAACTTTTAATCGTAAATATATATATGACTTAGCGAAATACACGTGATTACTTGCATATGCCTTATAAGCCCGAGCATGTACATCGAATCTCACTATTTGGCTAAAGTAACTAACATTAGTTACTAATAACTAGTTAGAAAAAAAAACAAAAACCCTTTTTAATATATGAGTACCTACTACATGCATGTATGTAGAGATTTGTGTTGTATGTGGTAAGATAATGAATCAAAATTTTCAGTGTTATCATGTTGGAGGGCACCACTACGTAGGATCGAACCTAAGCTTGAGCCGCTGCCGAGAGGGATCACGACGAGTGTGCTGGAGCGAAATTCACCACCTGAACATGTTGGCGATATCTGTGGTTACGCGTAGTACCGGATACATTATTGATATGAAACATCTAATGGTGTTGAGGACACATCGATTATATATGCAACCACAGTTAAATTTATTTTAGCGCCATCTATCCGCTCATTATTTGTACTAAATTATCAACTGTCTATTTTTTCGGTGGTAGAGCCACGCTGAAGCTATTACTGTGAATGTACAAGCAATTTGAGATTATAGTTGTTAACCATGTGTGTTTGCATTGTTGCGTTTCGTTCGGTAAGTGATAGCGTCGGAGACCCACCTCCATACCGGATACATTATTGATATGAAACATCTAATGGCGTTGAGGACACATCGATTATATATGCAACCACAGTTAAATTTATTTTAGCGCCATCTGTCCGCTCATTATTTGTACTAAATTATCAACTGTCTATTTTTTCGGTGGTAGAGCCATTACTGTGAATGTACAAGCAATTTCAGCTTATACTTGTAAACCATGTGTGTTTGCATTGTTGCGTTTCGTTCGGTAAGTGAGAGCGTCGGAGACCCACCTCCACTTTCCCTCCCTCTCATTCCCCTCCCTCCAAATACAGGCTCGCAACGCACTTGCAACTCTTCTGGTATTGCTAGTGTCTATGATTTATATTATATATATTATAGTCTATTGATAGTGTCTAAGTGACCCACCTGTTCGTTTGCATCCTATAATATATAAAAAACCCATTTTTCACGTTTCCATACAATTTTTCTTTCATACAAACGTTGTTCTGACAATTAAAACACAACAAAAAAATAGTTACATAAGTGCAGCCATTCTGAAATCATGCGCTTAGACACATTCGACAATTGATTTTTAACAATATAGATTAATAATTAATTTGTCCTCAATAATTGTTAATATCTTATGAAAGATAAAAGTATTTTATGTATTAAACAGGGAGAAAACGAAAACTTATCTTTATATATAAATTTCTTCTATACGTGTGTGTGTATGTCACTGAGCTCCTTCTAAACGGAAGAACCGATTTTGATGAAATTTTGTGTGCGTGTTCTAGTGAATCCGAGAATGGTTCAGATTCACAACTGGACCCGGTAGGTGGCGCTGCGGTTGACTTTTAGGATTTTAAAAAATTATCAACGCAGGACAATGTCCGCCAGGCCTGCTAGTATATTATAGAGCGTCCTGGAGCCTAATCATAAAACAGGTTTAAACACTTAATTCACATTTACTGTAATAAATGAGATACAGCAATAATTAATGATATTATTTATCATAGAGCTGTGTATGAAATTGGTTTCGCATGCAATCAAAGAAGCAATTTGCATAATTATAGCACGTAGACATAATCAAGTGAATCTAATCGGTGACAATTTATTATAACCGATCTACTTAATGATATGAGTTTTTTATCTAATGTATTATGTGGCGGTGGCCTTCTTATATTGTTTTTTTTTTCAAACTGACTATATGCTGATGGCCTGACTAGCTTTTACAGCTTCACCGGACTCAATTGGACGAGCACTTAAGGTACTAATACGTATAACAACAAACTCAAGGGCACCAAATTGGTCGAACCTCGTCAGGGATGTTATCTTGAATGAAATATCGAGAATATGAATGAACTTTTAATCGTAAATATATATATGACTTAGCGAAATACACGTGATTACTTGCATATGCCTTATAAGCCCGAGCATGTACATCGAATCTCACTATTTGGCTAAAGTAACTAACATTAGTTACTAATAACTAGTTAGAAAAAAAAACAAAAACCCTTTTTAATATATGAGTACCTACTACATGCATGTATGTAGAGATTTGTGTTGTATGTGGTAAGATAATGAATCAAAATTTTCAGTGTTATCATGTTGGAGGGCACCACTACGTAGGATCGAACCTAAGCTTGAGCCGCTGCCGAGAGGGATCACGACGAGTGTGCTGGAGCGAAATTCACCACCTGAACATGTTGGCGATATCTGTGGTTACGCGTAGGCACACACACGCTCTGTTCGAAGAGCCACAATGTACAGTTAGTTCGTTGCCGCTATCTTATCAGCAGGTCAAGTTTTGTGATGTAATTCATGGCGGAAACCACTAGCAATCTAAGATTAATAAATAAGGAGTAATAGAACTACCCATCAAGCTCGTAACCAATACACATTGTGGTTATTTAATACGTTTCGGTTCGAAATTACTATGGTGATAATGTATTTCCTCGAATTTCTTCTCTCTAATTTTCAGTTAAATATTTTTAAAACTAGCTAAGCCTTTAATTACGCACAAACATGTCCACATTTTCAAACAAATAAATAATTTGTAACAAATAAACTTTCCATCGAATACATTTTATTTATACTCATTGAAGTGAAACATTTATAACGGCGGGTCAAATCGACTGTCGGCGTGGCGACTACGCTATATGGTATGGAATTCTCAGTTATTGTATATAATGAATATAAATTTTTATTAACTAAACAACTTTTTTTTTTCTAAAGCTTTAATATTTGGATGTGCCATTTATATTTCCTGTTGTAAACTATTCCTTTATAAATATTACCTGTACAAAATAATTTCGATGTCTTACATTTGTCACCAGTCCATTGCTTGGTTAAAATATGATGAAGTGAATGGCAAACATCTAAGTCAGGTAACCTATCTAAATTAAGTAATCTATTCTCATTACAATTTATTTTGTATTACACTTAATACTTTCATGGGGTCGTGCCTAGGTAGACATGTGTCTATCTGATAGTGGATTATTCTAGGGGAGGCCTGAAGCGTCACGAAACGATATGTGGTTTCGAAACCGGCCTGTGCGGGCTGCGCAATTTAAAATTAAATCACACATTACGTACGGTTAGCAAAAGAATTATTGTTAAATCATAATTTATTTTACACTTCCTCTTTATTGCATTCCCATAAACATAAAGATAATATTTAATACTAGCCGTGCCCGCGACTTCGTTCACGTGCAACCTTATATAAAAATCCGCGATTATTAAAGTAATTTGAATGTATTAAGTCTATTTACTTTTCTCAAACCTTTCACCAAGCTAAAAAGTGTAGTTTCTAAGGTACAGAACAGATGTATAAACGCCAACAAAGCCGTTAGCGAAAGCTAGTACCATTTTGAGACATAAAATATGCTAAAATTATATTATACAACATATGTAAACAGTACAAGAACGTTTCCTACTTACTTATTACCTCTCATTATACTCAAATAAACCGTGGGGAGCCGGTACGTAAGTTAATTTGATCAGAGCAAAGATTACGCGATGGCTTCGGTTCGCATGTACACGGTAAATTGTAGTTCAGTCCGCATTTTTCGCCAATTGATTTTAAACTATAATTAATATTACCATATATATAATTAAGTATTTCAATGATAATGTTACAATTACATAATAAATAGGTCAAATGTATACATGATAACAAAACTACCGTTGATGCAATATCAACTATTAATAGACAATGTTTAAAATAAAGTGCTGAAGATCGTACAAATAAAAATCAACAGATTGAATATTTTCTTATCAGATATAAAGGTTTACTAATTATTCTGTATACCAGGTGGTAGATCCACGCTGAAGCTATTACTGTTTTTAGGATGAATGGGTCGGCTCGCCCGGGGTAGTCCTTTCACAGAAAACCGACGTGAAGTAACAGTGCAATGTTTCGTTTCGTTCGGTCAGTCAGAAACCCACCTCCCCTTCCCTCTCTTCTCCTCTCCCCTTTCCACTCCACCTACCTCTTCCGAACCTTCCTCCTAAACACAATCTGGTAACGCACTTGCGGCTTTTTTTTTTTTTTTCTCGAACTGACTACGCTATTGACCCGGCAGGGTCTTCACAGCTTCACCGGACTACAACGCACTTGCGGCTTCCCTGGTACTGCTAGTGTCTATGGATGGCGGTGATAACATAACATCAGGTGGCCTGTTCGTTTGCCTTCTATGATATAAGAAATAACCTTGTCCTAATCTTATTTATTACTTAACATTCTGTGCTTGTGACTTTATTCGCTTAGAACCTTACGTAAACACTGTTTAATAAAGTCGTCTGAATGTATTATGTCCATTTACTGATCTACTTTTGTCTTATACTTAAATCGCATCGTCATTAAAATTACAATAACTTTTGATAGACCGAACCGATTTTAAGGAAACAAAGAGTAAATCTTAATCGAAGATATGCTTTATGACTTTCTTGACTTGAGTGTCTTTTATCATGAACACAGTACGTTAGCAGTGATGTGTGACGAAACAATCACACAGACTGACAAACATTTCTAAAAATGATTGAAATGTATTTTATTACTTTTCCTAGATACCTGCAATTTTTTTTTAAACTCTTAACAGCACAGACACTTTAAATTTACATTCTTATTATATGTATAGACCAGCTGTACCCGCGACTTCGTCCACGTAGAACCTTATATACAAAACAATGAAAGTCATCTGAACGTATTTAGTCCATTTGCTTATCGACTTTTCTCTCATACTTAAGTCGCGGCACCATTCAAATTACAATAACTTTTGATAGAGTGGACCGATTTTAATGAAATAAAAACTAAGTTACTCCCGAGGATATGCTTTATGACTTTTCCTAT
The DNA here is from genome assembly GCA_015888305.1 of Antheraea pernyi. Lineage (NCBI taxonomy): Eukaryota > Metazoa > Arthropoda > Insecta > Lepidoptera > Saturniidae > Antheraea > Antheraea pernyi. The sequence goes on along the minus strand of MU158898.1, from coordinate 664,176 downwards.
GATCTTATTGTGAATCCAGTATTTTAGCAGTGATACGTGTTCATACAAACAAACAGTCAGACAGATAGATAGACAGACATTTCTAAAAATGATTGAAATGTATTTTAACACTTATTCCTAGATACCTGCAATATATTTTTTTAACTCTAAAAAGTACAGACACGTTAAATCTACATTTCCACTATATGTATAGATAAAATATTCAGTAATTTGGGTTCAGGATTTGCAATTTTGAACCTACGAACATCGAATTGATATTGGACTAGTAAAAGAAGTCTACAACCTCGACTTTAACTTAAAGAGCTTAATATAATTATTCTCTGTTATATTCAAAATTTCCATAAAACAACAGCTTAATTAAGAAAATGTAAAATGGTCATTGACGAATTATAACCTTTGAATAAATTTTATTCCGTTACCTTAAATATGTTATCGTTCTATCTGAGACTGTCTTTGAAGCGTTGAAATAACACTTAATTAAATGTTTAAACTGCTTTAAGCACCGCAAAACAAATATCAAGATAAGAGCGCGCTACTTAATATGGGATTATCTTCAAGCATTGTCAGTCAGGAAACTTCTAACAAATTAACATCAAATTATTAATCAGCGTGAATTGATTTAACATTTAATAAAAATAGTAATTAACATATTATCTACTTATATACTAATATTATAAAACTGAAGATTTTGTTTGCTTGAACGCGCTAATCTGAGGAACTCCTGGCCCGAATTGAAAAAAACGTTCAATGTTAGAAAGCTCATTTATCGAGGAAGGCTATAAGCTATAGAACATTACGCTAAGACCAATGGGAGCGGAGCACCAATGAAGAATGTTTCAAAATCGTTTTTTTTCCTTTTGAGAACTTCCATTGCGTAGTTAGCCCAAAGTAACTATTCACTTGAACAAGGTCGATGACAGAAGCTAGAAATTTATAAATCCAAGTCAAAAACATATGTAAAGTGCGATATTACAAAACAATACATATAGCACAAGATTTATATTTTATTCCATAATTACACTGTTATAACGTCGTAAAACACGCATAACGTTAAAGCTACTCGACTGGGTTGTTTTCCGAATCGGTGGTAGTCTTTAACGTTCATAAGTGCCTTATTAGGGCCTAAACTGAATAAAGTATTTTTGATTTGATTTGAGTACCGACAAAGTTATAATCGAAGAAATATGACATAATTAATCGAGACAAAACATAGAAATAATGAATCCAATTCCATGAGAACCAGGTCAAAGGCACCAACTAGCAATTAAATAATTTTCAAATAAGAACATTCTTATATTATTTTCATTGTAACATAATATATACAACGAGTACAAATAAAGATAGATGCCAGTCAAACGTAACGTAATGTAACCGTAAACAAAGGTAAAGAAGATAGATCGACGCGAAGCGATTTATATCAATTTTTAGTAAACGATTCCCTGCACCTTATATGTTTGTGATAGAAGATCTACGTCTGACAACGTGTGTAGTAATTTTATTAAGGTTCACACGTGTTTCTTAAAAAATTGATATAATTGATTTTTACGCTTTAGTGGTGATTGAACTTATAGTTCAAGTTCTAGAACGTTCGTTTCATATGTATAATGTTAAAACAATTTGTCAATAAAGCGAAATATCGGTGTGACATCATTTATGAATGAATGAAAATAAAATTATTTTAAGGCTTTTATGTCGTATGTATTGGAAATAATGCGTGTATATGTACACTACAATGTGCAGCCGAGGTAGTGAGGGACCTTTTCGTACAGGCAAATTTGTAATATTTTTGTAACATTTGTATGTTTTCAATATTTATATGTTATTATTATAATTTATTTTGTGGATATTATAAGTACTATATTTTTGTCAAAACACCGATTACACGTCCGTACATTACCTTGACCCCCCATTTGAAAATCAGCGCTGCAGTACCACCCAGTTGTACTGCATCATGTAGCTAAATGGGGGTGTTATTGTTGGATTTTATAAAGTAATCTATATGTTAACTTTATCTATCTTGTTGTTTGTGATGTTTTCCAACAATAAAAACTTTTCTTCTTCTTTTTTCTTCTATACCTTATAGGAAAAATGCAATGAAAACTGTGCATATTTTAGAAAGGTTGAAATATATTGTTTTGATTTCAGTTTGTTTCCTTCTTCTTGATAATATACGAAGTAGGAAGATTATCTAATAAGTATATCGGGTGGAAAATAACCCAAAAAAATAATGAAAGATTTGAAAAAATAGGTTTTAGTCGTTATATGGTTGGGCATCACGTCAATGTCCAATTTTAGTTCTACAGTCAGCCTCAACTTTCGGTAGAAAATGAAATCATAAATTAGTAATGTGATATTTTACTATGAATCTATCTATATCACCGCTCATGTATCCACTACATATAGGAAACAACTCTCTTCCGCAGTTAGTATTTTACTATCTTCACTTACTTCGTCACTTTAAATCATATAAGATTGTGTAGTAATAACGGCTAGTGCTTAAAACACTGGTGACGATTGAGGTACACTTGAAATCAATCACTTTTCATTATCATACCTACACTTATCATACACTAATTTATATCGATAAAAATCAATTGACGAATGTAAGCGTAGCACTTCGGAGAAGTTGCTCCTACTCGGTTAATTATTTTTTGTTATATTTGTAACTATCAGAACTGTACTGTACTGTAGACCTTTTCATCTCCGATCCGGGAAAGTAACCCTTGGCCGCACATCTGGAAAGAAGTATACGTACCCCAAGTTGGATGGGGATTGGAGGCCTGCTCATGACGCCTGATGCCTTTTACTCGAGTAGTTGAAACCAAGTGACGCCATGCTTTGATTGACCTTCGGGAATTAAGAGACACCATATAGCACGGTCCGTGGTTAGCTCCTTCCATCGACTGTTTGAAATGTTAAATGCGGCCATGTCACGTTTAGCGCAATCCTTAAAGCTGTAATATATCCTCAGAGCAAAGTTATTATACAATAAAACGTTGGAAAAATTAAACGGAAACGTAAAAAAAATGTTAGTTAAAACATTTTTATGTAAAAAGTGAATAGGAGAAACAAAAGACAGTGGAGAAATTTTCAAAAATATTGACACCAATGACTGATTCACATTCAGTTGCCATTTTATTTTATTGCGTAGTCGTACTATGAAAGACAAATTTGGCCACAGTTTCATCTATAATATACCCGGGTGAGGTGTCAAGCCGGAACGGACAGCTAGTTCATAATAAGAAAACGATTTATAGCCAGTCACTTAATTTTTACCTAATCTATTTTGGTCGCATCGCCTCGATGGGATTACGAAGTGCAAAACCTTGTTTGGATTTGGACAAAATAGCACACACCAGCGGGGAGTCGCGGCGCCTCGTACCGCTCACAGCACTTTGCCAAATGCCTCTAAGATCCGGATTTGTTAGTTCCCCGATATAAAAGAGTTAGGCTAACACCGATTTGTTATATAACTCGCTTACACAATTTTCAACTATGCTAACGTCAACAAAAATCTTCAAACGAAGGGCAAATTGACATACAGCTTTCTAAAACTCTCCTAGCTATCTAGCACCCTCATGTTGAAAATCTGTCTCCAAGTTACAACTGCATTTCTGCAGCTGCACTTAAGAACGAGACACCCAAGTTTTAACGTGTTAATATAACCTTCAAACTTCTCGCCAAGTGAAAATGCGGTCAAATTAAGAACGTTGCCGAAAAGAGGGATATTGTGTTTGTGTTTGAATTTTGTTATTGTGTTTGTTAGGAACGCGATCATAATACACTAGACGTAATCCCCGTCATGGCGACAATATTAGGTGTGTTGAATTCTAAGATGAGCTGGTGGTATTAGCCTAATGCGAGGGCAGTAATGAATCTTTAAAATCATGTACGTTGTTTTTAGATTGCGCGTTGCCTTCCCATTAGGTACAGCACCATCACTTTCTTGTGTTACAAAAAAATAAACGTATAATAATGTATATAAATACCTTTCAGCATTATCAGCTTCAAGTTTTCGTTCTTTAAAATAAATAATGTAAAAATTAGGAAAATAGACAAGAATTAGTGTAGACAACTTTTAATTACACTTCGGTGTGACAAGAAGACCAACTGTTCTAAATCTAAGACGATTAAGAAAGTTGCAATACTTTGGAAAAGCTCTAATTTGTAAATATCCGTGTATTAGTATACACAGCAATGTATATTGCATACAAATATATATTAATAATTTTAAAATATCTCAAGATCTTTGTAGGTATGACATAATCACTGCTTTAGAAGTAATATCCTTAGCGAATCGCGATGTTTAATTTTTTTTTTATGTGATAAGTGGCAAACGAACAGGTGGGTCACTTGCTGTTAAGTGATCACCACCGTCCATGGACACTAACAACACCAGAGGAGTCGCAAGTGCGTTGCCACCCTTTGGGGGAAGGTATTAGGGGAGGAGAGGGAGAGGAGAAGAGGGGAGGGGTGCAAGCATCGTTGCAACAATGCAAGCATTGTTACTTCACGTCGGTTTTCTATGAGAGGGTGGTACTACCCCGGGCGAGCCGACCCATTTATAGAACACAATGTTGTATAACGAGGTTATCAAAGAAGGCCACTGAAATGATTTTCAGTACATATATGTAGTCGTGTTGTCGCGTTCACTTAAAACAAAAGAAAGAAACAAAAAAGGAAAATACAGATTTCACAAAGTTTCAAATCGTTAATGTGGTTATTTAATTTTTCCCGTCACTCAGTCTTTGCTATGTATGTAGTGACGTCTTTAAAGGATGATTTATTTTATATTAATCAAAGTCTCCAATGAAAGCGTTAAGAGAATATATCAACCAGTATCTAACGGCTATACTTAATTATATGCTAAATAGGTTTTGTTATTCAAAGGTTTATTTTCCCCGTCGAAAACAACACACCACCTTTTAAGCATTTTTCGAAGCGCTTTTGTATAAAGTCAGATACCTAGTTGTTCAAATAAAAACCGCAATAAAATAAGCCGCATTCGACAGCGGTACACGCAACTTCACTTACTTTGCGCAGGACTGCCTTGTTAACTTGCGCGAAACCATTCATGGTATTTAAATCGGTTGATGAATATTTAGAATTGTTTATTGTTTTTGTTTTCATTACTGTTTTCAAAGGGTTTACTCACAGCGATAATCCAAAGAATACCGTCAAGGTAATTTGAATATATGAAAATACTTATAAAATCAAACTTACAAACGAAATAATCTAATAAAAATTGACATAGAAATCAATTATGTACACCGTATTGAAACAATTTCTAGCCAAACGAGCAAGTACCATTTAGTATCCTATTAGTAATATTATAAATGCAATGGTGAATTTGTTTGTTACGCTATCATATCTTAACTACTTAACCGACGATCATGAAATTTTGAAACATGTGTTTTCAGGAATATAAAAAAGCACAAAAGGAACCTATACACAAAAAAAATCGAGGTATAGGTGAAATGTACATCACCGCGTTCGTCTGTCTGTCTGCCTGTTCAAGATAAACTCAAAAACTACTGAACGGATGCTCATGCGGTTTTCAACAATAGTCAATTTGTCAAGGTTTTTTGAATTTATACTTTTTTTGGCGCGTTAGGGAAAAATGATGAGAGTAAATTTTTACTATGCGCGCGTACACAATCACCAAAAACCGACACCTTGAAGTTAACTATAGTCAACATTTTGTTTCTTTGTATTTGTTGTTTATATTTCTTTGTATTAAAACTCTTAATGTATTTAATTACTTTTTTCTATTGTTAGTGTCGTTTTTTCTACAAACGTAGAATAAGGCGAAAGATAAAATTTTTGAAAAGATTTTTATCTTGTACGTCAAAGAAGTATAACTTCTAACGCGTGTACATAAGTACACATACACTTTTTTTATATTATGAGGACTGAGAAACTTCTGCTTGGATCACTAGTAATTATACAATCTAGTCTAATATCTAACACAGATATGGGGAGCTTCGAATTTGTGTATCAATAACGCTCAAACTGCTGAACAAAACCCCCAAGTATTAAAAGACAGACCGAAACCTCTTTACACGTATACATACAATCAAAATGGCCAGTTCAGATTCTTTGTATGACGTTCAAAAGTACTTGGTTTCGATAGTCACATTAGGGCCCACGCTCGAAAGAAATGAAACGTATTGGAGTCGCCGTCATCGAAATCAATGAGGAGGACTATATATATAGGTGTTATAATCCTAGAAGGTGAAGTATACTAGTATGATTGGTGACCTCAGGACTGTAGTCCTGTTAAAGCTGGTTATACATAACTATAAAATGCTTTAATAACTTAACGTCACGTCACGTACATACCTATTCATTACTTTATAATCCTAACTTAATAATAAATACGAATGACAATCTGTTCTTTTACTCTTTCACACCTTAACTACTTAATCGATCAACCTGATATTTTGCATATAATGTGTCAGAGGTACAGAAAAGTACATCTACTATGCTCTAGTATTTTCATCCAGAAAACAGTACTGTTTCCGAGGGATTGGGCAAATGTATATAAAAACCAGCGAAACCACGGGCAAATTGGACTGATCATATAAAAATGCTATCCATTCAGTATAAATATGATTATTTATTATACGGAACAGTTGTTCACATAATGAAATTAATGCTTATTGTCTTTATCAAATAAGAACCAGACCGAAATAATTAAATTTTAGCTGGGCCTGTATAGCATAGGACGAACGAATATTTTGCTAAGTGTTGATTGCAACCGTTTTAATTATAACATTGTGAACTAATTAATATAAAAGGAAATTCGGTCTTTAGAAGTAATTTATAATTATATTTTTGTATACTTTGTAGATATGACGATGTGCCCCAGCATGGCATATACGATAAGATGCATTGGTTCTGTCTCGGATCTCATTCGCAAGGATCCAAACTACCAATAGACCAATACACTCAGTGGCCAAGCCACTAACCACTGAGCCATAATCCCTTTAAATTCAATTAAGTTGAGCTAACTATTAATTAAAAAAAAAAACTTTAGGCATATTTTATTATTGATACTTGAGGTAAACGTTCATTCCACGAGTAATGAGCCAAGGATCCCGGGCCAGACGAAACTATATACTGTATTGTCTTATTAGGTTTACAAGTAAGTACCGAGGTTTATTAAATTGTACACAGTGAAGCTCCGTAATATCGTATAACGTTACCCGCTTTTCGTCATTTTGTCCTTATATTTTCATTTAGATTAATGTCAAAGTTTTATGAAAACAAAAACATTTCGTTTGATGTAAGGGTATTTTATACGGTAAAAAGGTTTCGTATAATAATTTTGTGCTGAAATATATTGATTTACCTTTATTTAGTTAGGCTGTATTTTCTTTAGTCTTCAAGTATATAATATAGAAGAATGGGTGTTTCCCTTCGTGTATATAAGATGTTGTATAATTAGATGAAAAATTAATACAACTTCTTTAAATTAATATTTATATTAAACTAGCTGTACCCGCAGCTGCGCACGCGTTTTTTTAAATCGTATTAAAGAATTATAAAATTGTGAGACTATGTACAATTATAGAAATGGCCTTTAAAAACAATTGTAAGTACGACATGCACGCCACTTACAGTAACATGTAACGTGTACATTAGATAAATAAATACTAACAGCGTGCCAAATGAGGCTTGTCATCAGCAACATATTTGGAACCTGCACCCACAATATAACTACCTCAGTGCTCACTTACACTGTATAAGGAACTAATGAAACAATAACTTAAAATAATATTCTAAAGATTTACATTACATTTAACATACATTGCCATTAAAATTAAGATACTATACAAAAAATAAACGCTTGCCTGTTCCGCAAGAAATTGAATTATGAAACTCTTTACGTAATACGTTTATAATCTAAGATCCTGTTAGGAAGACCTCTATATCATATATAATGTTATTAATAATTATAATGCCGAATTGTAAACAATAAACTGATAATTATTTCTCTTATTATAAATACAGAATGACTTGAAATCTTGCTAAATTTATGCAGACAAAGTCGCGGGTAACAGCTAGTCTAAAATAGAACAACCTCAATTACTTTTTATAAGATCAGCTATCTGCCAGTGAAAGTTATCTGAAGATCGATCGAATCCTTTAGAAGATAGTACTGCGGGCGAAGCCACGGTTAACTGCTAGTATAAACTAAAGTTACTTAAATTACTTTTTATAAGATTAGCTATCTGCCAGTGAAAGTTATGTGAAGATCGATCGAACCGTTTTGGAGAGAGCATTGCGGGCGAAGTCACTGAAGTAACAGTGCTTGCATTGTTGCGTATCGTTCAGTCAGTGAGAGCGCTGGAGGCCCACTTATCCTCTCCTTCCCCTTCTCTTCCTCCCTCTTCCCCCCAAACACAGGATGGCAACGCACTTGTGACTCCCCTGGTGTTTCAAGTATCTATGGACGGTCGTGATCACTTAACATCAGGTGACCCACCGGTTCGTTTGCCTCCTATGATATAAAAAAAAGTAATAAAAAAAGATCTTTTTAACTCAACATTGAAACCATACTTAGGAGTTATGTCGGAGTGACACATTTTTTTATGTATTATGCCATAGGTATGATAAAGTCACGTTCATAATTTAACACGCTGTTTTCAATTACCCTTTAACTTACAACGCGTCGAGTGATGTCGACATATTAACATAAATAATTTCCTGTTTCAAATTAATGTGCATTGTATAAAAACCATTGAAATATATTCTTTAATTTAGTATTTAATCTTTTAAAATAAACTACCGCAATTATTCCAAGGAAATTAGGCATCATTGTCCATGCTTTTAGCATTCTCTAACGTAAAAACACTTCTATACACACAGGAGTTAGTACCAATTTCAAGACAGAAAATGGTACCTTTTCTAATTTAGGTATTAATATTAACAGTTTATTTTACAACTATTAAAATGCATTTTACGATATATATATATATACGATACTCTCTACTCTACATGGGTATTGGTATATATCAAAGTTGTCTCAAGAACGTTATTCTGTAAAAGCAGAATATGCTGTGACTTTTATTATAATTGGCACCATTAACTGATCGACATGAAAATGTATGTGTAAACGTGGAGAATATCAACGATTTATTATAACACACAGATAGAAACAATAATAAAGACATGCGGAGAAGCGGGCGCAGTATATAGATTATACAAATTAATAAATGCAGTAAGTATAATTATTACAGATTGAAAATATACGATAAAAGAAACTAGTTATTCCAATGTAAACAAACCTCTATGATTCAAGACGCTCGCGACACTAAAAAACAAGAGTGGAATACTTCAGTGCGCTAGTACATTCTCTACTTCGGGCTCCGAGACACTTTCTTAAGTTTTAACACTTAGTATTAGAACAGTGAAAACTTTTATTACTTTGTTGTTTCCATAAAATGAGTATTTTTCGTAAGATAGCATTAACTTTAAACGTAGTCCGGTGAAGCTGTCAAGACCTTACTAGGTCAATTAATTAATTTATTTAATATCTTCAGGTATAGTCTTATGTTTATTTATTTATTTTAGGATCGTCAACATGACAATACATTAGTGAGTATATAAAAAGTAGGACTATTGTAACACATTATAAATGTAGTCATATTTACAGACAACCACGGCATGCTCCAATAATAAATTAAATATTAATAAAACAAAAGATTAAACTATTTTACACATATAAAAAAAAAACATGATAATACAAAAACGAGAAGATTGAAACAGAAAGAGAAATATAGGAAATACTGAAAAAAAAAATTATAACTGTGTCTTGTGAAGAGACTGATATGTCTCTATCGTTGTTTTGAAATGATTTCGTTTAGTTGAGAAAATGTCGCATGTTTTATGGAGTCAGTTATATGACCTAGATATTCTGTTGACCGGAGAGTAAAAGCCTAAATTAGTGCATGAATTAGAAATATAAAATGGAACGTATTTATTAGATCTCGGAAGCTTAGTAGGAATATTAAATTTGAAGTGATTAGTAATTTGTGGACAGTCAATTTTGTCATGAAATATATTAAATAAAAACATAAGTTCCAATATCATTCTTCGATTATTTGTGTTAATAAATATAAATGTATTCCAAATATCTATACCTATAATAAGAATGCCAATCTAACGTATCAGTACTTTTTAGATTTTTGTGCAAAAAAATGTTGCAGGTATCTTGGAATAAGAAATAAAATACATTTCAATCATTTTTAGAAATGTCTGTCTTGTAATAAGGAAGTAAATCTGTGTCTGAAGTGATCTGAAAAGTAAATGTCTTTAATATTTGCAAATCTTATTACCTTATTATTGTAAATCGGCTAGCGACTGAAATCGTATTATCGTATCGTATCTATCGTATCGTAATCTATAATATCCTCGAGTAACATTTAGTCTTCGTTTTATTAAATTGGTTCACTCTTTTAAAAAAATACTGTAATTTTAATGACGATGCGACTAAGTACGAAAGTAAATAAGTAAATGGACTTAATACATTTAGATGATTTTACATTACACGATGATGATTTTATATTACATGATGATGATTTTACATTACATGATGGTGATTTTACATTACATGATGATGGTTTTACATTACATGATTTTACATCATTGTTTTTTTTACATTAGGTACCACGCGGACGGATTCGCGGGCACAGATAGTTATATTTAAAAAAAAACCGCGATTTATTTACGGACAGAAAAACCATATAATAAACAGTAAACTTACGAAAAAGAGACCTGGTGTCAGGGTATTACGGAGATTATGGAGATAGCCTCAAACTTTGTTGGTTATAATGTGACTATATAAATACATTTGCAGTGTATCGTTTTTTAACATAAAACATTTAAAATTTGTGAACTCCAAGTATAAAGAAGACAAAAATATGAATAATGAAATATAATTAACTATTTTTATAGAAAAAAAAGAAAAAAGATAAAAGGCAGATGCTTAAAGAAAAAAAAAGTGTGTGTGTACTCGCGGTAGAAGTTATACTTCTTTGACGTAACAATACAAAAATTATTTTCAAAAATTTTATCTTTCGCCTTATTCTACGTTAATAGAAAAACGACACTAACATAGAAAAAAGGTAAGGTCACGGATATGACCTAACATAAAGGTAAGGTAAGTAATTGAAAGTTTTAATACAAAGAAATACAAACAACAAATACAAAGAAACAAAATGTTGACTATAGCTAACTTCAGGGTGACGGTTTTTCGTGACGGAGTGCGCGCGCATCGTAAAAATTTACTCTCATCATTTTTTCCTAACGCGCCAAAGAAGTATAACTTTAACAAGTTTTCCTTGAAAATACATACAATAGTTTACCTTTAATACAACTACCACCGTACTAAATTCTTATTATGCATTCGCCTTATCTTACTGCAGCAAGAAAGTTTGAACCGTACAATTTTCTCGAACGTTCCGTTTTGCGTCACAACTGATTAAACAAAGAAACCGTGATGTTCCTATTACTATTAAGTGACCATTAAAACCTTAGAAAAAGCTAATGGTTTATCAAACTGGCCCACCCAAGTAGATGAATTTAAGAACGTGAGTTTTATGTAACACATCGTAAATTGCTATCGTTTGCTTCGCGTGCCCAGCTCCTAAACTTTTCCAGGAATAAATGTCATCGCATAGCGCACAGTTTAAGGACATTTTTTATTTCCTTACAATGAAACTTAGTATCAGCGTCGTGGTGCGGCTTGAATTTTTTCCTTACCAGTAGGAATTTAAATTATCCTGGCTCCTTGCAGCGCTCGCGTGTGGTCTAATTATGAATACGGTACAAGGCTATTAACCGTTTTTATCAAGGAAATGTTTCAGTGGCTTTCCTGTAAAATAGAACAAAACTTTAACGGATAAAGGAAAACTTCTACAGTTGTTAAGTGGCGATACCCTACTTTGCAACTCCATTAATTCGCGTTTTATATATCGTCGCGTTCAAACTGTTTACCAGAAGTTCTTTTTAGTTTAGCTCGAGAATAAATTTTGTCTTTTGTTTCTCGGTCACGTAAAAACCTCTTGTAGCCTTAAAACCAGAATACTTTGTTAGATTATAAATCGAAGTGTTTATTTTTCTACTCTTAAAGCATCTATTTCGATAAACCATTAAGTCTAATTTAAATGTCTTTTAAGGAAATTAATCTGGTGATTACATTTGACGATCGGTATATTTACTGGTTTATTAATTAAGGATTCACATTTGGTATTTGACCTTTTAATTTATGATAACATTTAAACGGGCTATTAAAAACTAGTTCTAATTTCCTCTGAATATGTTTACGTATTCCAATAACATTAATCACGGCTGACAATGCAGTACTGTGGCATTTATTTAGAATTCTTATAACTCTTATATTATTCGTGGAAATATTCTTATTGATGATACGCAATCTTGAATATATATAGCAGTCTGAATACAAACGAGGAATTAATATAAATACATATAACACCCAATTAGAGACATATTTGCAATTCAAATACACAGAGCTACTTGGAATATATGACAAGGCTGTCTTAAATATTTTATAAATACATTTATTTTTTACTGTTGATGTTATATATTTGTTTTTTACACTACATATATCATTGTATTTGACATCTCGTTAAATAAAATTTATGTGTAAATTTAGATTAGTCCTTAACAGTTTCCAGTTTTTTGCTTTGTGAAGATATGATAGCCCCGCCATTCCTAAACTTTTAGAGTTACAGAACACGTAACAAATTTGTTTTATACTGGTAGTCGCCTAGTAGTTGAAATTCGATCATAATTTATTTTGACATTCATTAAGACCAAGAGTGGAATTCAGGATGTCATATATTTATCAAAGATATATTATTTATCAATTAATTATTTAAATATTTTTTAATTTATATATTATTAACCTAACCTACAGTATGACCAATTAATTTCAAAGGGCAAACGAACTGGTGACCACCTGATGTTAAGTGATCACCACCGTCCATAGACACTAGCAACACCAGGAGAGTCGCAAGTGCGTTGCCAGCCTGTGTTTGGGGAAGGGAAGGAGTGGGGAGGTGGGCCTCCGGCGCTGTCAGTGACCGAACGAAACGCAACAATGCAAGCACTGTTACTACACGTCGGTGTTTTTATGAGAGGGTGGTACTACCCCGGGCGAGTAGACCCATTCATGTTGAAACCAGTAATAGCTTCATAGTGGCTCTACCACCTACAAAACCAACCTATAATCGCTGAGTTCATGATGCATGATTTTACAATGTGTCTCACAAGGTTTGGAGTAGGATTAAACCCAATACGCGAATAAGCTATACTATACTATATGTGTAAATCCACATAAGCGAAATTTGAGAGCCATAATAATTTGGTGGCAAATATAACTGAACTCTTTTAACTTTTCCAAGAAGCCCACTTCAGGAAACGCTGTAGTAGACTATCATTATCTGCATTTAATCGCTTCGAAAGTTTCCGGTACAGAAGGAAACCGTTCAATGACTATAATAAGCTACGAGTTTAATCACCACATCATCTCAGGACCTATAAGATTTTTATATCGATACTTTTATAATTTTGTATGTTCTGACCAATTTTATTGTTTATGTTCTTATTAAATGTTTTCTTATGTTTTATGACATTTCTCGAGCATTTAGATATCTATCCATTAGAAACACCCATATTACTAATCACCTTTTTTTTATTAACGTGGGGAAATCCCTTACGGATATGCTTTTTACGTTTATACGTTACGTTTATGTCCGACTCGCACGGACTAAAACCCCAAGGTGTACCGACAGACCGTGATTGTTGGGGCGGTAAGGGATCGTACAACGCTAATCAACCTTGTAGAGCCGCCCCAACGGTCCGCCCGGCGGAAGGTCACCCCCGCGTCCTGCCCATAGAGAGGCAGACGTGGGTACACACCAGCTATCTCCCCTTGTCAGCCGGGCCTGTGCAATGAAGAGATGGGCACCCCGGCCCATCCCCTCAGGTCCGACTACGGTGGTGAGAGGAGTCGGACAAAGCGCCGTCTCCTCCCGCCGGTCCTCCGTTGGCGGAGAGTGCCACTTAGAGGGTCTACCTCGCGGGCCCTCTTCGCCACGTCCTCCTGGGAGATGACCTCCTCGGCAGCGATAATTCACGCCCTACCATCGCAGCCAGAGCGCTGCGCTGTCCCTTCCACCCAGCACACTCAGACAGAGTGTGCTGCGCGGTGTTCTCATCAGCACCGCACTCATGGCATGCAGCGGTCGGCTCCTAGAGAGCGATCCGGTGCAGGTATCACCCGAAACAGCCGTGTCCGGTGAGCACCTGTACCAGTATCACTAATCACCTGGGAGCGATGATGGTTCCGTTGATATTATGCTCGGGCACAATGTTTACAGACTAACTTGGAACTTTTGATGAAGGAAACATCGTCATGAAACCATAGCATGGGGGTAGTAGGGATTTTTCTAAGCTCGACTGGCTGTCTGACTATTGTCACATTGAAAATCTGTCTCCAAGAGACCATCTAGATCTAGCTTGTTTACCATCTAAGACAACATCGCCATTTACCATCAGATAAGTTTGTGATTAAAGGATAAAACCTATAAATCATATAAAGCAGCGTGTACGGTAAAGACACATGATAAAAGTCACATTATTGTATTACAGGAAAACGTTTTGATTAAAAAAAAATACATCAAAAAGCCCACGTCCCGCGATGTTCCTAGCCGGTCACCCACCCGTCCAAGTTTTGACCGCGCCCACCGCAAGCTTAACGTCGATGATCGGACGAGAACCGGTGTTTTCAATACTCTGTCCGGGACAGTGTTTACTCCCACTTCTTTTGGTCACACAAAAATGATGTTGATCAGAATTTCAGAGCCACAGAAGTTTTACTTCAAAAATAATAATTACAAATGTTATATGAAATACAACAAGGATTTGGATTGGATTTGGTTCAAATATGACAATTGTAACCGACCACCTCGCGAATACTGTGACATACGACACAGTGGCATGCTGAGCTGTGAAGCATTCCTGAATAAAATATACATTTATAGTAACCAAGGGTCTACGGGTCTATTAACAGACTTTCTTTTAGTTCGTCGCACTGCACAATTACTCAGTATATATTCAACTTGCAGACCTACATAAAGGCAATCACTGTCCATAAATATGTAGTGACCTCACACACAGTGGCATGCTGAGCTGTGAAGCATTCCTGAATAAAATATAAAATATACATTTAAAGTAACCAAGGGTCTACGGGTCTATTAACAGACTTTCTTTTAGTTCATCGCACTGCACAATTACTCAGTGTATATTCAACTTGCAGACCTACATAACGGCAATCACTGTCGATAAATATGTAGTGACCTCAGGGGGGTAAGCGTCGTTTTGTATTGCACTATACTTAGTATCAAAAACATTGCAGTCATTTCATTGTGCTATATAAAAAAGATATATTGAAGGGTGAAAAGCGTTTTTTTATGAAACATTAAAATGATGTTTACATATTCAATATTGAGTGAATAATAAATCCAAAGTAAAACTTTAATCTTCTCTTGAACCACTTAAAATAAATAAGAACACGCCCACAAAGTTTTTTCATATAAAAACATACGAGATTGACCTTTGTCTGGAGCATTGAGAGCATAACCCAATGAAATATTTAATGCAGTGCTAAGTATAATATCGGATGAGAACAATGAGCCATAAACATGCGTTATATAAACTCTTAATGCAGCTTCGTGAAGGAACGGCCTTTATTTCAATAATGTATTTGAAACTTGATAATATATTTGTAAGTGTACTGCTGGAAAATATTAAATACACATCTTGTGGTCTTCAAGCCCTCATTATGACAAGTATCGGAGGATAATAGATTTGTTAATATTGCGCGGACGTTTGTTCTATTTACTCGTATTTGATGCAAATATTTTTTGTACCAAAAGCAATCGTTTTAAATTGGCCCTTGAATTGCATTAAAAATGTTCCAGAACGACCAGCTAATGTTTTTACAATTACTTATACCAACTTATATGTTTTATATAAACTATTTGAGGTGGATTTAAGATTTCCTAATTTAATTTAAACTGTATCGTGATTTATTATAAATATTGACATTCGGAATACTTTAGTATTATAATACGTAATAATCACGTAAAAACTAGTATGAGGCATAGAAACAGAGTTCTATAGTAAAAAAAAACTTTATTCAGTTTATGCCCTAATAAAGCACTTATAAACGTCTAAACTACCACCGGTTAGGCAAACAACCCAGTCATCGAGAGAAACCAGTAAGAAACTCGTTCGGGTACATCTTTTTATACATATTATTTACTTTTGGAGTAAGAAAGATACTAATACTAAAGTATTGATGAAACATTGACACTGGCAAATGCTTTTGCGGAGCCAAAACAAGAAAAAGAAGAAGAAGTATTGATGTATTTTTTTCATACATATATATTAGTCTCTCGGAATATTTAGAAAAATAGCAATTAATGAATTGGATAGAAGTAAATGAATAGTAAAGTAAGTAATTAAGTGTATCCGATAAAAAGTTCAAGTAGGTACTGTAAACCACATATAAAAATAGACGTTAGTAAAATTAAGAATGCCGTTTTTCATACGACTCCATTATGGTACATCGAAAAATAGTACATACTTCTAAATATAAAATAACATGTTAGCACAGGTGTCAAATATTCGTACAAAAATAATAAAAATACATTACGTAGAAAAAATAGCCGTAAATAACACGGTGAGAGACGCGTGACTCGCCTC
Source organism: Antheraea pernyi (assembly GCA_015888305.1). Classification (NCBI taxonomy): domain Eukaryota; kingdom Metazoa; phylum Arthropoda; class Insecta; order Lepidoptera; family Saturniidae; genus Antheraea; species Antheraea pernyi. Next base: position 647,376 of record MU158898.1, on the reverse strand, counting down.
CGTTTCCTCGTCACGGATGTCCTCAATTATTAACGTCACAGGAGGCGTACATAAGGCCGTTGTTACATGAATAATAAAACACTAGAATACGCCGTGAAAACGGTAAAGAAACTGCAAGGGGTGCAATACAATGGGGTTATAAAAGCAACACTCTATCTTCATACCCGTTGACAATGTGCATTGTGCCTTAGAATCAAGCCTCGGGCTGTCTTACTCATCGTAAAAATACATTTAGTACAGCTAGCAAAAGCTACCGACGCGACGTCCCTATAGTTGAGAACAATTTTACCATCAATTTAAATAATAGTGTTGACAACGAGTGTGGGCATTTAAATCGTTTGCGGTTCATATTATTATGAAGGCATTGAAGTATATTTATAATTTCTTTTAAAACAACACGTGACAGAGTTAACCATCGTCTTCACCACAACAATACTGGCTTTATTTAAAAATATCCTTATTATCTTTGTCCCTAAAGCTTCCAAGGGCTCTTGATTTTATATTTGTGAGATTTATTACTCTTTCAAAAAGAAAAACAAGTTTCTAATTTAGCGTAAATCTAAAGGTTAAACAACTATATATATATTTTACTAACTGAAATAAAGGAAATTAAAATCACTGCTAAATTTCAACAAACATTCATTTTCCCTATCTACATGTAACATAGTTTTATACCTGCGTTAATCGTTACAAATGGAGTTCAATAATCATGCCACTTACTCATGTACGTTACTAAAAGGATTGATTTAAAATTCGGACAGTCTATATTATTATACAAAGTAAGAGATTTGTGAAGTAACTATAAGATACCCGTGATTTTGTCTGCTTTATTTATTATCGTTTATAGTCTATAGATATAATATTAAAAAAATTGGAAGAAAAAAATATATTTTAATACCGTAGCTTGTTAAAACTTTGATAAATTTATATTAAATCAAGCTATCCTGATTTTTTAGATGTCTTGGAAGTAACACTAAAAGATGAATACTTCTAGTATCTAGTATTTTGACGTGATGCACAACCGTAAACTTATATCATTTTATGTATATATATAGAAGATTGTAGTATCAATAACAAAATACTAAATAAATCTACGCACATATGTTCTTATTCTTTCTTATATGTTCATTTACTGACGGTAACATTACTGCGATAACGTAAAAATCACATTATGATACTTTTTCACAAACTGGTGTCATTTCATTGGTTGTTACAATTCAAGGAATCACATATAAGTGAGAAATACTTTACATTACGCCTAAACGTACTAGCGAATATTTACATCTTTTACTCAGTACCTATCATATATATATCATTGTGGTTTTAGTTGTATTACTTCCAGTTTTATATTTCGTCTAATGATGGGAAATGAATACGATAGATTGGCCCGCCTGCTTGCATTAGAAGAGTCAATACTGATTTGAAGATGCTCCGTTACGGATTGAAACACGTGTAATCGATTTTAGTCGTTTCACAACAACATATTTTTAATTAATTATGTATATTTTTTTAATATTTTACAGAAACATACTAACAGTGTCAATCGACGGCAGGTTCAACCAACCGTCAACGTCGGGTTAAACCGCCGATCAACGACACCTTTTAATTATTTTTTGTAATTTCACAAACGTTTTCTGTTGCAGTAAGACGTGACAGCGGCCAATCAATACCAAGCGGATGTGCGAAGTAACTTCCACTCAAATATTTAAAATTAACTAATATATATGTCGGAGCAAGCTATAAGTCAAGTTGATTATTGTTTGCACACATATTATCTGTCTCCATCTAAATTCTTAATTTTATTTTATTTGATTTATAACATTTTTCTATAACTTAAAAGCCTTAATAATCTGATAAAAGTTAAGAATATTGTAATTCACATAATGACCAATCAGAACAGACCATGTGCCTCGAGCGGAGTCGAGACAATATTTACTTTAAGAGGCGTACTGTTTTATTACATTCAAAATATTTAATTTTTATTCTATTTAATTTGTTACATTTTTCTAGCTTAAAACCTTAATAATGTAATAGAAGCTATATACAATGTAATTTACGTAATGACCAATCAGAGCAGAGCTAATGCCTCGAGCGGGGTCGAGGCGCCATATTTACTTTTAGAAGGTGGACAGTTTATATGGGACATTGGTTTGATAGCGAGACGCGTGACTCGCCTCCGTTTCCTCGTCACGGATGTCCTCAATTATTAACGTCACAGGAGGCGTACATAAGGCCGTTGTTACATGAATAATAAAACACTAGAATACGCCGTGAAAACGGCAAAGAAACTGCAAGGGGTGCAACACAATGGGGTTATAAAAGCAACACTCTATCTTCATACCCGTTGACAATGTGCATTGTGCCTTAGAATCAAGCCTCGGGCTGTCTTACTCATCGTAAAAATACATTTAGTACAGCTAGCAAAAGCTACCGACGCGACGTCCCTATAGTTGAGAACAATTTTACCATCAATTTAAATAATAGTGTTGACAACGAGTGTGGGCATTTAAATCGTTTGCGGTTCATATTATTATGAAGGCATTGAAGTATATTTATAATTTCTTTTAAAACAACACGTGACAGAGTTAACCATCGTCTTCACCACAACAATACTGGCTTTATTTAAAAATATCCTTATTATCTTTGTCCCTAAAGCTTCCAAGGGCTCTTGATTTTATATTTGTGAGATTTATTACTCTTTCAAAAAGAAAAACAAGTTTCTAATTTAGCGTAAATCTAAAGGTTAAACAACTATATATATATTTTACTAACTGAAATAAAGGAAATTAAAATCACTGCTAAATTTCAACAAACATTCATTTTCCCTATCTACATGTAACATAGTTTTATACCTGCGTTAATCGTTACAAATGGAGTTCAATAATCATGCCACTTACTCATGTACGTTACTAAAAGGATTGATTTAAAATTCGGACAGTCTATATTATTATACAAAGTAAGAGATTTGTGAAGTAACTATAAGATACCCGTGATTTTGTCTGCTTTATTTATTATCGTTTATAGTCTATAGATATAATATTAAAAAAATTGGAAGAAAAAAATATATTTTAATACCGTAGCTTGTTAAAACTTTGATAAATTTATATTAAATCAAGCTATCCTGATTTTTTAGATGTCTTGGAAGTAACACTAAAAGATGAATACTTCTAGTATCTAGTATTTTGACGTGATGCACAACCGTAAACTTATATCATTTTATGTATATATATAGAAGATTGTAGTATCAATAACAAAATACTAAATAAATCTACGCACATATGTTCTTATTCTTTCTTATATGTTCATTTACTGACGGTAACATTACTGCGATAACGTAAAAATCACATTATGATACTTTTTCACAAACAATTTTATGTACATAGATTGTAGAATCAATAACAAAATACTAAATAAATCTACGCACACATATTCTTATTCTTTCTTATATGTTCATTTACTGACGGTAACATTACTGCGATAACGTAAAAATCACATTATGATACTTTTTCACAAACTGGTGTCATTTCATTGGTTGTTACAATTCAGGGAATGACATATAAGTGAGAAATACTTTACATTACGCCTAAACGTACTAGAGAATATTTACATCTTTTACTCAGTACCTATCAGTTAGGAATATATATCATTTTAGTATTAGTTGTATTCCTTCCAGTTTTATATTTCGTCTAATGAGGGGAAATGAGCACGACAGATTGGCCCGCCTGCTTGCATTAGAAGAGTCAATACTGATTTGAAGATGCTCCGTTACGGATTGAAACACGTGTAATCGATTTTAGTCGTTTCACAACAACATATTTTTAATTAATTATGTATATTTTTTTAATATTTTACAGAAACATACTAACAGTGTCAATCGACGGCAGGTTCAACCAACCGTCAACGTCGGGTTAAACCGCCGATCAACGACACCTTTTAATTATTTTTTGTAATTTCACAAACGTTTTCTGTTGCAGTAAGACGTGACAGCGGCCAATCAATACCAAGCGGATGTGCGAAGTAAATTCCACTCAAATATTTAAAATTAACTAATATATAAATTCATTCGGTGATAATTTTATTTTTCAAGGTTTTATTTTTCTATAGACTTAAATTATTATTTAACAAACACCATTATGTAATCTACTATGTCATTTTAAATTTCATGCAAATCTAAATATAAGAACGAACATTACTTAAAACATTTAGCAACCAATTATTAGTCTTTAAGTTCACGCTTTATTCATAATGTTTACAGCGTTCGTAATCTAAGTATTTCATTAGTATATAAAATATTAGGTATCAAATAAACTTCAAATTTAAACTTCATACGCTCGCTTGGTACAAAAATTTATTTCTAAGCAATCTCCAACATTGAAATGAATTGAAAAGGTGCAAACGCATTATATTATGTACCCGTTAAGGATTTTATAAATAATTTCTTACAAATTCATAATCCCAGTTTGATTATTATATTCGGTGATTAAAGTAAGATCGGTGCCCCGAACTCGCTGCTCGGTCTTAATTGTTAATTTTTGCAACGATATCATTGTATAGTGTAAAACTATTGTTGAATCTAAATTAAAATAAAGTGAAACTGTCATTATTGTGTTTTGTGCTCGCATTTTACCCGAATGACGTCCACTAAACCCGTAACCACTAATGACGATACCAACGGGAATAACGTTTTCCCCGACATATATATTTTCATTCGGTGATAATTTTATTTTTCAAGGCTTCATTTTTCTATAGACTTAAATTATTATTTAACAAACACCATTATGTAATCTACTATGTCATTTTAAATTTCATGCAAATCTAAATATAAGAACGAACATTACTTAAAACATTTAGCAACCAATTATTAGTCTTTAAGTTCACGCTTTATTCATAATGTTTACAGTGTTCGTAATCTAAGTATTTCATTTGTATATAAAATATTAGGTATCAAATATACTTCAAATTTAAACTTCATACGCTCGCTTGGTACAACAATTTATTTCTAAGCAATCTCCAACATTGAAATGAATTGAAAAGGTGCAAAGCGCATTATATTATGTGCCCGTTAAGGATTTTATAAATAATTTCTTACAAATTCATAATCCCAGTTTGTTCTCCACGGTCCGTACGAAAATGTTTAAAAATTCATGTCGGTTATTCACTCCTATCTGAAACCTGAAATGGAACTAGCGCGGTAGGTTTTTTCCGCCTTATTTCACTGAGGCTGCGGTATTCAGAGAATAATCCAGGTAAGATGGGTTTTCGCTAGACATCGTACTAAAGCATTAGCTTTTCCATTATTCATATTAATGAAGGATTTGGTAGTTACTGTTTTGTAATAACTTTTTTTATCCATTTTGTTGTTTTCACAGAAATATATTTTAGATTGGGAAATATATTGGGAGAGAGAAGTGATCACAATTTGAAACGAGTTGTTTTATTTTCTTTAATGTAGCACTGCAAAGTCACTATGCCTGATGGTAAGCACAGTGCAATCCAAAAACAATGGCGACCACCGAGTGACACACTATCCATCGCCGGTCACCGGTATCATGCCGGCCTGCGAAAAGCTGGATATGCACAGGCTGAACCCGAAACGCGACCCGCAGAAGCGAATCACTATGATGGGCTTCTTCGCCATATACATGGTGGTTACGACCCAGTCAGGCTGTAAAACCCTACCACCCCGCTTTCGCCATTGCCTCGTTCGTTATTCAGCAGGGAGCACCACGTACAGGTGAGGTTGACTTAGGTGTCTCAAGTTTTATGATGTTATTCGACACCCCTTACACCCCTAAGTCACTTCCCTTTCCATTAATGCGTTGCATGAGCATGATATACTCATATATGATAGTCACTCATGATTTAGGCGCAAGTAAGAGAGTCGTGGTAATTTCAAAGTCCGTTAAATGTCTTAAGATTAATGGTCGCATGCTTGACAAAATCATCAAACGATTTGATCGCAGACTCGCTCCATCAAGCCCAAAAGTACGAAAGAACATATATGAGGATGGTTATACTATGATCATGATTTTATCAATATACTCGTGTAGCCAAAGTCAATATTGAAACTTCGGTTACTTAGTCTTAGATTAAGTAATGTCGAGAGAAAAGAAATCCATATATTTTTAAAATACTTTATTGCTCTGAGTACATCAATGTAAAACTTTATATTTGTTTACTTAACTCTATAACAAATTGAAGATTTATTGCAGTGGTTATAGCTTAGTGCTAGGGTATTCGGACGCAGCGTAGAGCAATATGGATTCAGACGCTATAATGAGCGTTAGCGTTTAATAAATTATTATTTTATAACTACGGCATAATGAGAGGGTGATTAGTAGTGTTATTCTAGTTGGAAGCGTTCTAAAATCATGCACCTATGGAAGCTGAAAGCTGCACTTAAAACCTACACTCCTTTCTAAACTTCAATCTTGTGTGGTAAGAGAGTCACGGTAATTTCAAAGTCCGTTAAATGTCTTAAGATTAATGGTCGCATGCTTGACAAAATCATCAAACGATTTGATCGCAGACTCGCTCCATCAAGCCCAAAAGTAGGAAAGAACATATATGAGGATGGTTATACTATGATCATGGTTTTATCAATATACTCGTGTAGCCAAAATCAACACTGAAATTTCGGTTACTTAGTCTTAGATTAAGTAATTCCGATAGAAAAGAAATTCATATATTTTTTAAATGCTTTATTGCTCTGAGTACATCAATGTAAAACTTTATATTTGTTTACTTAACTCTATAGGAAATTGAAGATTTATTGCAGTGGTTATAGCTTAGTGCTAGGGTATTCGGACGCAGCGTAGAGCAATATGGATTCAGACGCTGTAATGAGCCTTAGCGTTTAATAAATTATCATTTTATAACTACAGCATAATAAGAGGGTGATTAGCAGTGTTATTCTAGTTGGAAGCGTTCTCAAATCATAAATTTGTCACCAAGCACCTATGGAAGCTGAAAGCTGCACTTAAAACCTACACTCCTTTCCAAACTTCAATCTTGTGTGATTTACTTATTAGATATTTTATAATTACAGGGAAATGCTAGATTATAACACAATCCTAAATATCCGAAGCTATTGCTGGTTTCAGCATGAATGGGTCGACTCGCCTGGTAGTACCACAGAAAACCGATGTGAAGTAATAGTGCTTCCAATGTTGCGTTTCATTCGGCCAGTGAGAGTACCGGATGCATCCTTCCCATTCCCTTCACCCCCTCCCCTCCCGCAAACACAGGTTGGCAACGCACTTACGACTCCAATGGTGTTGTTAGTGTCTATGGACGGCAGTGATCACTTAACATCAGGTGACCCACCTATTCGTTTGCCTCCTATGATATAAAATAAAATTTTAATTACTCTACAGATCATGATGAAATTATGCATACACGTATTCAGAGTTACATCAAAGGATATAGAGTACCTACTCTTTTTTTTAAATATACTGTTTCCTAGAGATAACTCAAAACTATATTAAAGCGAGCGAAGTCGCGCACAAAAGCTAGTTAATAATATATAGACAATAAATCGTTAACAATAGCAGTTCATAAAACGGAAATCTTTAAAACACTCAATCAGTGTAATTCTGATTACAAACAAACAACTTAACTGAAGGGCACTTATATGCATCATATAAATTAAAATGCTTGTTGGCTTAGTTCCTAAAGAAGGTTTATTAAAGTTCAACAGTTTTGTCTCATTTCAAATACATCGTATGAATATACAACTTAAAGCTTTAAACAGACGAGAAACATGACGTAGAAAAATTATAATAAAGTACCGAAACTATTTTTTTTTGTTTCATAATAACTTGGACATTATGTATGTAAAAATATATCATTATACCATAAATAATTGAGCTTATGTGGATTAATATAAAGCAAAATTATATTATATAATAACATAATATTAAAAACTTAATGTTCTTGTTTATATATCTTTGACTAAGTATATAATTGGAATTAAAATTATGATTATTGCTGTATATAGAAAAATCACGCAATTAAAAAAAATACACATTAGATATCATGTCACTAATAGACAACTTGTTTGACAAATAGAAAATTATGTTTATTTATTTGTAACAGAAGGTATAATGAACATTGTTCATATCGGATAATTATAATCAAAACATTGCCAGTCCAATTTCGACAAAATCTGATCACCTACTTAGAAAATATAAAGAAAAATTATAACAATAGAACATTAAAAAAAGATAGAAAACAAAGATAAGGTAGTTATTAAATGCTGTACACCAATTTGGAGGTATTGAAAATACATATTATCCATTGCACTTTAATGATTCTTATAAACATAACAGCGTAGGTGCTGTCCGCAGGCTATAACATCTAAATAACTGTGATTCAGCTATTTGTAACTAATTAAAGATAAACAACTTTGAAGAGCATCTTTCCTGACTTGAACAGCCCTTAAGGAGTAGATGTTTTGTATTTAGAGATCCACTGTTAAAAACGTTGAAAGTTTATTTATACTTTCTTTCTCAAACTAAAATATTTAAATCCATTTAGCCATAATTGGAATTTTGTATCCGATTTGCTGTTACTTACTAAATACATTAATCAGAAAAATGGAGGCAATTGTGAAATATGTTCTAGTATTGGTAAATAGCCAAAAGTAGCCAAAAATAATTGATTACTTAAATATATGAATTATTTGCACTACTATGAGAGATTAAAACCTATTTATAAAAAAATGAGTCACTTGATTCTTTTGTTCGCAAGTATTAAAAATCGGAGGAAATAATAGCCTGAAACGATTATACGTGCCTGCGGAACTCACGCTGCGGGTCTTACTCGACAGGTTTATTTTTTTAATAAGTAAATTATATGCATTGGAAATTAACTCTTCTGGTGCAGTGACAGCGACAGGCAAGTGACGTGAGCAGCCATTACAGCCAGACGGGGGTCGGTGAACTCGCGCCTGTGAAAACTGTGCTCCATAACTATGGAGTCGTGAGATAGTTGAAGACTTCTCAAATGCTTATAAATTTACTTTATATTTTGTAAGACACATTCTTGACTTTACATAGTACTCCAATCCTTTTTAAACATAGCAGCATGGCAATAAGAGTGACAAAATTTGTATGCCCGTAATTCTTATATGAATGCTCGCTACAGTGTTATTCTTTCTCTAATTTATTTATACACGCATATATAATAAAAATACAGTTTCTTTCAGGCTCAATCATATCAAAATTACTGAAGGTAATAGCATAGGAATATGGTTTTGACAAGATTACTATTGTTTGACAGAGGATTTTTCAGAGTATTATGAAGGTTACATATTGTTACGCTTTTCGAAAGGGACTAAATAGTAGTGATAAGATTTAACAGAGGTAACTTAATACCACTAAAAGGGCTATAGAAGTAATAATAACAAAACTGCAATTTAAAAAAATAAAAGACCCCAAAACTAATGCAGATAGAATACGTAGTTTCCTTGAGAAAAGAAAATCACTCACGACAACCGAACCATGGGCTACCAATTTTACAATATAAGATATATGATTTAATAATAGTAGCACCAGTTTCGAATATATACCGCAACACCTCTGCTCACTTGAGCTGTCGTGTTCATACCCGAAAGGCATGATTATCTAGACACATAACATACTAAGCGTTCCCACCTAACCTTAAAAGGTAATAATCTATTAGAGGCTGGTCTCAGATAAAACGGCTCTATTTAAGTATGATTCAATATGTGAAAGGACTACTGTGAGAATTTAATCTCACATGAATCATATATCTATTTTCTTACTTCCTTTAAAAATTCTTCATATTAATCTTCACTCCTATTCATGGAGATTTGACCTATCTCCCGGCGAAATCCACCTTTTCTGGTTGAAAAATACCGTATGTCCTTTTTTGTACTCCTGCACTCCTGATAACATATTAACAAGAACAGTTATAATACTTATTGTGCATATTTACTGATGTTTATATTATGATCGTATCTCTTTCTAATGTAGAATGCATTTAGCTATAGTGTCAAATGTATAAAACAATGTACCTATAGATTTTAATGTCAACCAACCCAATTGCACTAATTTCTACGTTATATTGAGTTTTTCATTATAATGACTTAGCTTTGATCCGCGGCTTCGGTCGCATTCATAGAGATTTGAGCAATATCCCTCGAGAAGAGTACTTTTCGTAGGTGGTAGAGGCACGCTGAAGCCATTACTGGTTTCAACATGAATGGGTCGGCTCAACCGGGGTAGTACCATCCTCTCACAGAAAACCGACGTGAAGTAACAGTGCTTGCATTGTTGAGTTTCGTTCGGTCAGTGAGAGCGCCGTATATCCTCCTCCCCTCCAGTCCCTCTCCCTCCCCCAACCCCTTCCCCAAACACAGGCTGGCACACTTGCGATTCCCCTGGTGTCGTAAGTGTCTATGGCGATCATTTAACATCAAGTGACTCACCTTTTCGTTTTCCTCCTATGATAAAAAAAAAACTTTTAGTACCCCTGATAACATATATCATGATAATCGGTTAAGTAGTTACGGCATGAAAATGTAACAAACTCATTTTCGTATTTATAATATTGGTTAGGGTAAAACGTTAAAGGGGTAACATTTAAAATATTTACATATAAACGATTCAGATGTAAACTTAATGCAATATAATAAACGTTTAGAGTATTATACCTCCATTTAACTTAAATGTGAGGGGATTGTATACGGGTACAATTGATAGATAAGATCATAGACGTAAACACGAATAAGCCCGCCGCGCCAATTGGCCAATACCCTTTTAGACACCAATTCACTTTTATCCGAACACCCTTCGAATACCCTAATAGAAATGAACAAGTTTAATTGAATTGAAGCCCGCCCGCAAGGATGACAGGAATTTAAATTAAATGCAATTACTGCCCTGTGGTAGATGGACTTGCAATTCCGTTACGATTTGGACTGTCTTTGTAGAGTAAGTTTAGATATTCACGCAGACGCTTCATCGATTGTATTAATTATTATTAACATTCCTAAAGGGGTGGTAGGGTTTTACAGCCTGACTGGGTCGCAACCACCATGTATATGGCGAAAAAGCCCGCCATAGTGATTCGCTTCTGCGGGTCGCGTTTCGGGATATCCAGCGTTTCGCATGACAGCGGCGACCGGCGATGGATAATGAGTCACTCGGTGGTCGCCATTTTTTCAGAATTGTACTTGCTTACCATCAGGCGTAGTGCAGTCATTTTGTCGTGCTACGTTTGAAAAAAAACATTATAAAACAATTAAATTTCACGTACAAGTTCCATATAAAACATATCATTTAAAGCTTAGTTTATAACGTGTTCGGACAAAACTGACAACTGAGGTGGGGCTTTCGGTGCAGGAAACTATCGTGATCACATTATAGTATGGCGATAGAGTTCTTACTTATCCGGACTAGCTACCACCCTCTAGTTGATAATCTCTCGCCAAGCACCCGTTGCTTTGTTCCTACAGCTACTCTTCTTGTAAGCCAGACCCTTCTGTGATTTAACTTGCTTACCACCTTAGGCCGTATCATCACTTAACATTATTTTAAATGATGTAGTATTAATTACATTGTTTTAAGTTTATTTTTCTTCTATGAGTGTTTAACTAATTATTTTAATGAAGCACTTTATTCTTCATCGGTTTTATATTTACACTTATTGTTTTCTTTTATATTAAATACATTAATCAACTAATGCATTTTCTGTAACCTTTCTATAAGTGTTCTTTTCTATAAGCGGTGGTCCTTAAACCTTAACAAGAATTTGCAAATATATACGATTGAGTTCACATCTATACTAATATTATAAAACTGGAGGGTTTGTTTGGTTGAATGCGATAATCTCAAGAAGTACTGGTTCGATTTTAAAATTCTTTCAGTTTTAGATAGCTCATTTATCGAGGAAGGCTATAGGTTATATATCATCATGATAAGACCAAAGGAGAGTGACACCAATGAAGATTGTTTCAATATCGGGTATTTTTTCCTTTTGAGAGCTTCCGCTGCGTTTTAGCGTTAGCCCAAAGTAACTATACGAAGTCGCGGTCAGAAGCTAGTGCATTATAAATGAGTGATAAATGAATTGTATAAACCAATATTTCTCAACAATAACGTAATGATAACTGGGCTATTATTATCATATCGTTTGACTCGTAGGTGAGGCGTGTATTACCAGAGTCATTTATAAATAAGATAGTGCTTAGGAATAGAGACGCCACGCTGAGTGTACAACCAATTTATAGCGCACGGGGAGACAAATTGAGTGTCTCTAGCTATGTGTCGCCATCCCACACAACCCATACACTTAAAGGCAAAGTTACTTATGACGATATTATAAAATTTAATATGGTTTTATCATGTTAATTGCGCCTTTATAACACATAGCATGGGGTATAAAATTCCATTATTAATTATAGGACTTCTTGTAACAATTATAATATATAACTCAATAATAAAAAGAACCTGGTACGTATCATATTTTTATTATCTTCATACTGTTGGGTATGCGTGTTAAATTAATTAATATTTAGTAATTTTATAAAGCTTAACAGATTCTTTGCTTGAATACGTTAACCTCTGAAACTAAAAGTCAAACTAGAAAATTATTCACTGCATTTTATTGTATGTTTAATGAACAAGACTAGGCCAGCTATCCAATACTACAGACTATAGGAAGAAGTCGGGATGGTCCAGTGATTTGACCGGTGGAATATCGTTTCGTTTTTTTTTTATATCATAGGAGACAAACGAACACCTCGAACACAGGTGGGTCACCTGATGTTAAGTGATCATCACCGTTCATAGACACTTGTAAGTGGAAGTCGCAAGTACGTTGCCAGCCTGTGTTCAGGGAGGAAGGGAAAGGGAAGGTCTTCCTCCGCCGCTCTCACTGACCGAACGAAACGCAACAATGCAGGCACTGTTACTTCACGTCGGTTTTCTGTGCGAAGGTAGTAGTACCCCGGGCGAACCGACCCATTCATGCTGAAATCAGTAATAACTTCAAATTGGTAACTCTATCGGCTGACGGTGAAGAAAAGCATCGTTAGAAAACCTGAACCTGAGAAATGTTCTTGTAGTACTACTATATGTGGGAGCGTGGTGATTATGTCTATAACTTTCTTCGGAATGAGGCCTATGGCTCTGCAATGGGTCTCTCACAGGCTGACGCTGATAAGCTACCTAGTATCATGCTATGATTTTTAAGAACAGAGCAAATGCAATACGAATTTTAGATCAAAAAGTACGCTAAACGAAAACGAATTAACAGTGCGAGTGACTCATAACGATACTACGCGATTTTATAAGTAAATATTTTAATCACCATTATCTTATTATAAGATTAAAAATCGCAGAAGGGTCACAAAAATATTTCATTTTTAATTATTTTTACTAACTTTATAACACTATAATACAAACCGTTAATATCAGATTTGCCGTTCTTTGTCACGATTGTGAGTAATTGAAGACACTTTTGATGTTCATTATTGCAGTAATAACCCACCCCAACTTGGTATGGGTGCAACCTTATAAGTGCCTGAACTCCAAACAAATCAGATTCTCATAGTCATAGAAGCTTCGTTAGCCATTAACAATAATAAATGAATAGTTCCAATATCTTCGGCCCATATGTCAATATTTTGGACGGGATGACGTCACGCCCGCATTGTTAACCCTTCGCTGCGCATCTCTGTCCGAATGACATGACACGTCGATTAAACGTCACAGGCGAGACACATAGCTCCAACTCGGGATGTCACGAGCTCCATCTGTGTCGACGTCATCTTTGACATTTAATGCACATGTATAAATTATTGGTTCGACCACTTCTATTAGTAAATATTTCAATATGATGAATTTACCAAAGTTAGGCTATAAGACAACTTTTGTATTTTCTTAGCCTGTACAATCACATAAGAATGTTGATTGTATATAATCAATATGATACAAGTGACTAATATTAACAAAAAATATAAGATAACGAAATAAAAGAGAGCGAGAATTAAGAAAAATAGTTGAAATTGTAATAATAAAGATATTGAAAAATTCTTATTAAAATTATTTTTACTGATGAATAGACAAGAATACTTGCATTTTTTCCAGTATTTTATTTTGATCTTAGAAATAAACAAGCATTATTATTAATAGTGAGCGCTGCAATAAATATTCTGTGCATAATCTAACGCACACACTATTGACTATCGATTCCATGTGTAAAGTAAATGGAAAATAATAATTATGAAACAAAAATTTAAATACTTAAAAATATATAATATAGCAAGTATTTTAAATTACATTAAATTATAAATTATTATTGATTTTGTTTAATACTCGATGTATTTTATTTTAAGTAAATCAATTGTTATAATTGAAAATTATATTAATTCACATCAGACGATTAAATACCAAAACAAGATTACTATCAATAATTATATAAAGTGGATCAGTACGTGAACGATAGTGATGTCGGAGTTCCGATCGAACCGTCGACTTGAGCGGTTGTCTGTTTGGCTGCGCGCGAAAATGTACCCGATCGAGTTTCTTGACGGTTCTTCTCGATGACTGGGTGGGTAGTTTTCCGAACCGGTGGTAGTCTTTGACGTTCATAACTGCCTTATTAGGGCCTAAACTAAATAAAGTATTTTTGATTTGAAAAATTGAATCGAAAATCTATACTGATATTATAAAGACCCTTTGTTTGTTTATTTGATTGAATACGCTAACCTCGATAACTACTGGTGCAATTTGAAAAATGTATTGTTAGGTGTCTCATTCATCGAGAAAGGATATAGGCTACATATAATTATGTTAAAACAGATAGGAGTGGAGTATAATAGTTTTTATTTATTTTCTTTACAACGTTTCACCGTTAGCCCGAAAACGCGAGCAGAAGGTAGTCACTAACAATCACTATGATACCATAAGGCTATCACTAAATCAAATTATCATCAAGAAAACCCACCCAAGCCAACCTCACCTGCACGTGGTGGACCCTGCTGAATACCAAACGAGGCAATGGCGAACGCAGAGTGGTAGGGTATTACAGCCTGACTACATCGCAACCATCATGTATATGGCTAAAAAGCCCGTCATAGTGATTTGCTTCTGCGGGTCGCGTTTCGGGATCATCCTGTGCATATCCAGCTTTTCGCAGGCCGACATGATACCGGCGACCGGCGATGGATAGTGTGTCACTCTGTGGTCGTCATTGTTTTTGGATTGTACTGTGCTCATCAGGCATAGTGCAGTCATTTTGCCGTGCTACAATAAAAAAAAAATTAAATGTAAATGACTACATGATTATACCATCTCAGATAACATTTGGATGGCTTTCATTATAAATTTCATTGCGGACACTTGCATAATCGACCGCTTTGCAATTTAATAAACTCATCATATAACCATCGAGATTGTTATCATGATGATTTGCATATGAATACAGTAAGCGGCCGGCTGACTTGAGCAAATAAACAATTTCTCGCTTCACACAGCCGACAGATGTTGGCTGAAACCAATCTTTTGACCGGAACACTGACAAAGGAAATGCCGTTTGAATCCTGCGATGAAGTCTTACGTTTACAGCATTCTAATTTAAAATCGACTTTAACTTCTCACATTTAAAGACGCTTTCTGTAGACGACGTGAATGAAGTGCAAAGAAATGCGACTTGTTTATTCTGTGAAATCCAATTTTCTGCTGACACCTCATAAGTCAAAATGTAATCAGATACTCCCACAAAGCTCCAAGATTTCGTTTGAGACTGCAAATGTGTTCTTACATGAGGTCTCAATCTACAACTTAATTATATTTTGACAGTATAAACTTTCACTTCCACTTCAAGACAAATGTAATCGCAATGTCTTCATATGATAGGTACTTCAAATTTAATAAATACAATATTTTTAAATACATATATACATACTTTATTGAAACATATATGTGTACCAAGTATACATAACTCAACAACTCTTATATATATTTCGTATCGGATAATATTCTAAACTATTTCAGTTTGATAAGGGAAAAAAGATAAAACCCTTCCACTTGCATGTGTAAGTGTGTATGCGTGCACGTGTGTGGAGGTGACATGAGTAATGTTGTCGCAGTGATGTAAGATTTTGTGTCACTGTATCACGCGAGCAGCGTACTCAAGGGCTCCACGCCGAGGGAACGGACCTAGGCTTGAGCAGTTGCCGAGGGGGGCCTAGTCTGGTGTGCGGGGGCGAAATTCATTCCTAGACCACGGCGGCGTGGTCTGTGGTTACGTGGGCGTGGGCGTGAGCACGCTCTGTTTGGAGAGACAGGCTGGTACTGATCGTTCACTGCCGTTATTTCATCGGGAGGGTTTGAAAAAAATATGTCGCGGGCGTCTTTTACAACGCGCAGCGTTTGGTACGGGTTCGTATTTTGCGGCGGATACCACTAACGGACTGGGACGATTCCCAGCCTTTTCGAAATAACTAATCGCAAGTGATTTTACATATATATATATATATATGTTCAGACAATAAAGCTAAGTTTATGTTCGCATTTTTTATGCATTTTGTTTACCCGTCGAATATTTGGAACCTACTTCGTTTCGTGGAGAAGATATACGCCTATATAATATTGAAATGTACCTATCAATTGGTATTGCCAGTTATGTTTCACTACACTGTAGTGTATACAAAAAAATTGAACTGTTTTTTAGCCTAAAAACCAGCTGAACCGATTGTGATCACACTTCTATCGGCATGAAGAATATTATCTAGACTGCTTATAACTACACTTTTCCATAGAGGTTAAATAGTTACAAAATAATTACAATTTAAAGCAAAGCCACATGAATAAACTCCTTAGTGTTAGCTTGTCTTTGTTTATTTTCGTAACTTATTTATGAAAAAAGTAAGTAATTTTGAGTTTGATACCATACTATATGTATACTATACTAGCTTTATTATAATTCGAATGAAGAACACAGCTGACAATAAATAGTGCAACCCACAGCTATACAAAAATTAAACAGGTTGCTAAACAAAATTAATAATGAACATCTAATTTAATCTTCGACCAATATTTTCAAATAAAACTGCAAACCAACGAGGTTTTTTATTCAGATTTGCTGAAAGTTTTTGATATGAAATTGCTTATAAATAATTCAAATTAACATAAAGTAATATTACAACCTAAACACAATTTTGATGAGTCTGTATTGGATATATTTCCACTGAGAATTGTAGTGATACTCAAAGTCATTTACCAGCAGCTGCCCTTTTATGAGATATCAAATGATTTTTTACATTTTTATAATATGTTTTTATTTCTATTAAAATTATTAATTTACGAAAATAACCCAATATAAGTAATATACCGAATATAGTCATGAAATTTTCGAATGCTTATTTAGCTGGCTAATCTCAGCTTAAAACACCGTCACCTAGCACCGCAAGGTATATTTCGGCAGCTGTATTTGAGAGTCCATCCTTTTAGTTTCACTAAAAATAGGCAACCTCGTTAATCAATATTAGCTCAGATCATGGCGGCGCTTTCGCTACTGGGCCAACCGCTGGGGCGGCACGATGAAGTCTATAGAGAACTCGTGCCGCCTTAACTATAACGGCAGACGTACACCCTGGGGTTTTAGTCCGTGCGAGTCGGACATAACTGACCCTCTCCCCCGAGGGTGGTGTACACATAAGGGATTTCCCCATGTTAAAAAAAAATGTTTGTGATCATACGTTAAACGTGTACTAAAGTATTTTTTTTACAAAGTGATTGAAGAACTTGATATCAAGTTCTGTTACTCAAAATACCAGCTAATCCTGGAAGGCGACACGCCCAAGCATGCCATTATAACAGAGATTCCTAAAGTATGCGCCGTAGCCCCCTAGAGCGCCGTACAAAGCAAAGAGGGGCGTCGTGAGGCACTCATCTTAACCTTTCTCCAGTAGCTTAACTTAGTTATTGGCGGGTATAACGTAATCCATTAAATTCCCAGCACATACAGATCCATATTATGGATTTTTTAATATTTGAGCCTGTCTATATCTGGACTAACTTGCTAGGTTAGGATGCCGCGCCGTGACAAAAACCAAACTTAAAACAACACCGCGGACTGAAAAGTTTTGGATCTCATGCATTCTAGCAAGCGTTTAAAATACATTTGATGTAAAATAGTCGTGATTATGTTGAATTCAATTGCCATGTCTTACCACCCACAAATCACAAAATAAAATGATTAATATTCGTAATCAGATCAACAATCACATCAGTCATATTTTGTCAGATTATATCCAAACCTGGACACAATGTTTGCTTGGCGGCTTGTGTCATATGTCGCGATCTTTCCGATAATTGGACATCTTGGCATGACGTTTCTTTTATTTCTTAATGGACTCAACTGTAGTTCACTTAAAATTGATATTAATAAAAATTTAACTTTTACTTTTCATATTTTACAACATGACTTGTATGATTAAGTGAAAACGCAGTTTGCAAGAAAATTGGAAGAATAAGTTATAACAAGAATCTATTCCTTTCGCACCCTACCTGAGATATTCAATATACAGAGAGACAATTGCAGCTCAGACTGATTATACCTAAATAGAATAGAAAAGGATCAATATTTCGTATTTTCCTATTTCGTCCTTCAAAACTGCAGCAATTTTAGTTCTTTTTTCATAATTAAAATAAGAAAGAAATTAGCAGTGCTTTTTTTTTTAATTTGTGATGTTTAAAATATATTTCATATACATCTGACATAATTGGGCAATTTTAGTAAGTTTAGATTGCTTATAGGTCTTATAATATTCAATTTATAGGAAAAATCTTACCACCAAACAGAGTCGTCATTGTGCCGTATTTCTTTAAAAACAAAATAATAAGTAGATGAGATAAATGAATTAATTAAAAGGTAAGTACATAAAGTTCTTCTTTAGCAACTAACGAATCCACGTTATTAACATATTAAACGATTAAACGAGGTAATTACAGCGCTTATCCAATTTGGTAAGGAAGAAAAATGCGACCTCCCTTGTACAGGAAATTTGTTTTAAATTTCGACAACAATGGAGAGATTGCAGTCAGATAATTGCGAACGTGAACCGCCTGTGATGACGGAGGTATTTATCCACGAGATATAAAACACTTAATAACAGACTGGTCACGTTAAACAGTGCTCTCCACGGATGCTTCACGACGGCAATCAACAATCTGCAATTAGATATCGCATGATTTTACGGCAGTTACGCACAAAACTATGTACAGTGTAACCGTATAACGAGCCTCAATATAATGAATTGCTCGATTTAACAGATTTATCGAAATCCCCCGAGACTACCAGTAAGAGTTAATATAAGCTAATGTAAATATAATCTAAGTGATTATTCTATAAATGTACTTGAAATTATATTTAAAAAAAAATTGGTCTTCAATAACTTTTAAACCAATAAACATAACGGGGATTTTCAAGGATTTATTTTATCAGTTTGGAAGCGTATGACCATCCTAATATCTATTTACTTTTAATAAATGCAGGATATAGAGAGAAAGTATATTTGATCTCTGTTTAACAATTTTTATACAACGTATTATATCAATTAAACTCACTTAATTCCACAATAATTCATGTCTCGGCAGGATAAGAAACGTTAAATTCTTCGCAAGACAGTTATTGTCATTGAATGCTAAATAATTTAAACAATACTGTTTCTAAGTGCTGGAAAACGAAAAAGGTGTTCCTTAAATCGTTCACTTTAACATTAATGACTTACTCAGTATAGCAAATATTTTCGAATTCCCTACAGTTTCGTTATATCGAGATTACACTATATAAGTATTTGTGCATATGAAACAACGAGGAAGTTGTTAAAAGATCTTGTTCAATATTTATGAGTTTAATTTACAGGTTCCGTGTTGTTTTAGTTAACGATTACCGCAGCTACTTATTATTATTCTTTCTTAGTTACGAATAGAGTTGACTTTTTCTAAATTTTGTTATAATGATCATATACATTGCTTGGTCATTTTTTATCTATAACTCTGTAGGCACGGCTCATAATCATTTTTAGTATTGATATATAGCTAATTTTAGTATATTATCTATATTGTATTATAATCTATATATAAATACGCGATGGGAAAATAGTTAAAAATATCTTCCACAACTGTTTCTCAAGCTATTTTCTTTATTTCATTTTTTACTGTTTAGTATATATTGACTAGCTTTAGTATTAAAAAAATGACAAATCCTTTTTTTTAATATTGAAACTTGAAAAAATACTGAATTATGGCCGAATTTCATCAACTAGACGAACACTAATATAGTACATAAGTAGTATATATATAAACACGTGAAGATAAAAAAAAGTTCTGTAATTCTCTTGTCTTTGTCAATTGATTTTCTTTATAATTTTTGTTTTGTTTAGTTATTCTCACCAAAAAAATAATTGGAAAACAGATATTTTCCTTACTATCTAGGAATCGAAATCTTTATTTATTTCCATACTTCTTATTCCTTACGTGCACTTAAATCCCAATGACATTAAACATTTGAAAAAAAAAATGTAGTCTAATTTCGACCACTGGAAGTGAACACTAGCATACTAAAATGCCCACTGAATACCAATTAAATACTATTATCATTTAAAGTCAAGAATGTGAGGAATAATAGTAAAAATACTGAATTTAAAAAGTGTCATAAAGTCGATTGTACGGAGGCCGGCGATGTAAAAAGTTTTACCATCTCAATAAATCAATAAGATTGTAAATCGGTTTTACAACGTTAGGTAATCGGAAAGTAACATAAATCATAAGTGAAATAGGGGCTCTTCCCCAATGTCCTAAGCCACTTAACAATTTCCGTAGACGGTAAAAAGGTACGTTCGAAAACACAAAACAGATTTTTAATTATACGTATTTATACAACGTCTATAAAATTAAATGGCTCCAATCAAACAAATCAAGACATATAATGAAAGTCATTAATCATTATAAGAAATTTCTATCGCCACCGCAAATAAAAATCAATATCTACTACGAACGTATTCGGTTACAACATGGCCGTATGAGTCGAGATATTTTCTATTTATAAATGTTACTTTATCTTAAAACAAAGCTTAAAAAATAATATCATCATTCTAGAACGTTTAACGCTTTTAAATCAGCGATCAAGATATCAAAAAATATAATCAGATCTTTTTATCGTACGGATTATCGATTTAGTAGTTTTTATAAATATTTATATTCGTATTTGTTAATATATTAACTAAGTGCCAATGACTTGACTCTCGTAAAACTGGTTTGGTTGTTTCATAGAGACTACATGTTTACCTGTGTTAATTGTGAGTTGTCTTTTTAATTAGACTTTATGTAATTTTTACCTAACCTCTTTTATGGATTTTAAGTTAGCTATCTAACATTATATTATTATTACGTGGGTACTTTTTAAGCGATATTAGCTCAGTGGGTAACATATCGGCTACTGTGTGATGTCTTTTTATTGTATATTTTTCATTTTATTATTATATTTTTTTCGAACTGACTACGCTATTGACCTGGCAAGGTCTTTACAGCTTCACCGGACTACCCACTGTATATTTTTTACTGTTTGTCAAGATGTTGAGTGACAATATGATCCAAGATATACACTGAGTATAGAGAGAACTGACTCTCAAATGCAGTTATCGGAACACACATGGATGTGTTTGGAGGCAGATTTTCAGCTTTAGGTTGGTAATAAGGCGGGCAAACCCTATGACTAATTTTTCTTCAACTTTTTTCCTATCCAAACACTATCGCTCAGTCATCAGTTCTTCAACATACACGGTAAGTGAATGTTACCATGCAATACCCTTGGCTTAGTGTATTTTTTAAGCAAGACATATTAAACTCTACATATCTCATATCTTATCATATTAAAGAACATAAAAAAACAGGGATGTCGTAAAGACACACGATAGAAGTGAAACTTTTGCATTAAAGAGAAACATTTTAATTATTCATTAATCACATTTCAATAGCATAGACTGTGTACAGGATCGTCACGCCGCATGTCCGCACGAACAAGAGAGTACGTCTCACTATTATCCAATACATGAAGGCAATCGAGACGCTGCTACGACTTTACCCGACACAGTATATACCCCCATCACTTATCGTCACACAAAAAGATTGCGGATCAGGATTTTACAGCCCACACCTAAGAAGTTCCAATAAATATATAGTTTTCTCAATATATTCACTTATAGGTTAGTACTCATTAATACCATTACAAATAAGTAATGATTTTATATTATAATAAAATAGTCCTGCGCCACATCTGTCCGTCTGTTCGCGATAAACTCCAAAACGACTGAACGGATTTTCAGGCCGTTTTTGCCAGTAGGTACAGTGATTCATGAGGAACGTTTTGGTATATAATTTGTCTAGGTTTTTTTTATAATCAGGGTCGGACAACGTCTGCCGGGCCCGCTAGTGTTTT
>MU158898.1:566209-620843 GCA_015888305.1 Antheraea pernyi | reverse complement strand
ATACAGTTATGTTTCTTAATGGACTCCTTAATTAATGACAAGACTTCAGTTTAATATTGTTGACTTGAGACCACAACTCTTCATTACGGTATGTTTATTATCTTAGATACGTCTTAACTATACACGTTGGAGCCTAGAAGAAATAGCGGAGGTGCCAAGATATGTTAAAATAACATAAAAATCTGAGAACATTTAAAATCATTCAAAATCCATATCGATAGTTACATTATTAATAGCTTTTATGTAGAATAAGATCTTATATCTAGCAAAATATCTTAACTGCAAATGTATGTATATGTACCCTTACTAATCGATATTAATGTAAATCAACATAAGGTAAAAACGCAAATCCATAATAAAAAGCCACGCAAACTTAATCATAGAATTTTATATGAGATTGGCTTACACTTGTAGCAAACATTAAATGATGACGTCACAAAAGATAATTATTTACTCTCGGGAAGCAGGACTCACTCTCAAATATCCTAATAAAACACAATCACAGGCACTTGAGAATAGACTACAAATTTACAACCATGAACTACCAAAACAATCTATAAAAATAAAAATCGATTTCCGAATGTATGTAAGCGCATCACTTTAAAAAGGCTGCCCACTTATTTGGCTGATTATTTGTATTGCGTGTGTAATTAACAGATATAATGGTGGTAGAGCTACGCTGAAACTATTACTGCTTTCAGCATGAATGGGTCGGCTCGCCCGGAATAGTACCACCCTCTCACAGAAAACCGACGTGAAGTAACAGTGCTTGCATTATTGTGTTTCGTTCGTTTAGTGAGAGCGCCGGAGACCCACACCCCCCTCTCCTCTCTCCTCTCCCTCTCCCTCTCCTAAACCTTCCTCCCAAAGGGTGGCAACGCACTTTCAACTTCTCTGGTATTGTTAGTGTACATGGACGGTGATGATCACTTAACATCAGGTGCCCGACCTGTTCGTTTGCCACCTATGACATAAAAAAAAAACAGAACAATGTACCTATGACAGAAAACGTTTGAAAAATTGTAGGAAAAAAGTGATAAAGAGTTAAAGAGTCTCCCTATAAAAAAGTCGTGTTCTATTGCTATTTTATTTCATTACATGATCGTATCCTTTTAGTAATCTTTTTACATTAAAGATTCGGTCTCATTTTCATCCTTAGTACATGTGTGTAAAGCCGAGGCGGGCAGTTAGTACTTTATGGTACTATTATCCGCAAACAAACAAAACGATATGTATAGTAATAAATTATGCGTGACGTCAAGAAGACCGCAGCGTGGTCCTATAACGTAACCATGAACGAGTCGGGTGGAGTTAACAAACAAACTTCGCTAATGGTCCGGCCGGGTTAGTCGTTACAGTTTGACCTCTTGCATAACTGATAGGTATAGGTTATTAACATATTAGCTATGGCTGGCATAGCGATTTAATTATTTAATATCTATAAAAAAATATTTTTATTTTCTATTACAATGAAACTTGAATAAACAATTAAAGCGAAGGAGTTGACACAGTAAGTTTCCTTTGTCAGCGAATATCTTTCATCTATACCAATATTATAAAGAGGTAAAGTTTTTGAGTTTGTGACGTTGTAGGGGGTAATCTCAGAAACTACTGATCCAATTTAAAAACTTCATTGAGTGTTAGAGGGCTCATTTATCGAGGAAGGCTTTAGGCCACATATATCACCACGCTAAGACCAATCACCAATGAAGAATGTTTCAAAATCGGTTTTTATTTTTTTCTTATGAGAGCTTCCGCTGTGTTAGTCAGCCCAAAGTAACTATTCAAGGCAGACGAAGTCGCGGGCAAAAGCTAGTAATCTTATAACTTTATTTAGATAAGTTCAATTATGACGACGATTTTTTTTATATTTAGGATTTTTATTTCTCTATGTATTGTTATTATTATTTTATTATTATGGTTTAAATTATTGAAGTATACTGATTCAAGTACACAATACAGCAGTCAGTAATATGCAGTAACCATATGATTCAGAAGAACAGACTTAAGGATGTACCTAATTTTATCATTAAATCAATTTTCAGTTAGTGAATCACTAATCAAATTTAATTCAGTTTGATTAGTAAATGTTTCTTAATTCAAGTAGGTATATTTGCTTTTTATTAGGTATTCAAGTTCTTCATTTCACTGGAAGTTATGTAGTAAACAAGGAAAATAACAAATACTAATAAAACAACAATATTAAAAAGTAAAGTACGATGACAGACTTTTTAGATTTCAAGAGAAAAGCACGAATTTAAATAAAAATATTTACATAACTTTAAAACGGAAATCTTGTTCAGAACCAGGTTGACACGTTTGCTATGTAATGGATGTATAAATACTTATACATACATGTTCACTGCGATATTTAAAAAAAGCGTGAGATAGTATCGCAAATTAGAATAATAGTTACGGAAAACGGTAACTTAGTCTTCTCTATTTCTTTGTACACTATACACTTTAATTAACTAATTATCTAGTCATATTTGCATCGTACCACTTGACTGTTATTACTTACAGAGATTTTTTAAACATATGGTACTGGTGGTATGGTATTTTTAATGTTGGTTGAGCCACGCTGAAACTATTATTGGTTTCAGCATGAATGGGTCGGCTCGCCCAGGGTAGTACCACCCTCTCATAGAAAACCGACGTGAAGTAACAGTGCTTGCATTGTTGCGTTTCGTTCGGTCAGTGAGAGCGCCGGAGGCCCACCTCCCCTCCCCTTTCCTCTCTCCTTTCCTTCTCCCTCCCCTAACCCTTCCCCCAAAGGGTGGCAACGCACTTGCGACTCCTCTGGTGTTATTAGTGTCCATTGACGGTGGTGATCACTTAACAACAGGTGACCCATCTGTTCGTTTGCCATCTATGACATAAAAAAAAACTGTCTGGGACACTTTTTGTATTTTAAATTCCGACAGGAATTATGGGAAGGAATTAGAATTATCCATACGGCGTGTATACGGCGTGTAGTTATACGATAATAGAGTATTTTCAAAATTATATCCAAAGAACTCTAACTGACTTCATAATAAGCCGTTCGAGTGCAACGTCCGAATAATGCATTCACAGATAAGCATGAATAACAATAAAATGATGCGTCAATTTCACAACAATTTTCAATAGTAAAATAAGATCGAGTAAACGGCGAGATAAATTGCAGTCCTCGACGCGTTCGAATCGCGATATCTCCAAGTAGATAAAACTCGCAAGAGACTCGAACAATAACCGATGCACTTCCTTTGACAATGGTCCTGACCGGCCGGCTAGCCAGCGCTAGTAAATTATACGACGGCCGGAGATCGCAACGATACGCCTCGCTAAATCGATCAATAATCCAGGAAAGTGATAAGGTAAGGGAACTATCAAATTGAAACGTCAGCGGTGTATAATCAAGCAGGCCAAGTTATTTATTATACGGTGGGAAGACAGGGTTTATATGCGAGTGCCCGGTGTAATTATGATATCGCTCCGTGTCTAGATTGAGCGTTGGTGGTCCCTGGTAGCTCGAGGTATCGCTTTTCCTTGACAGCGCTGCTGCTAGTTTATTTTCTATGATTATACAGAGTTGCGAGGATTTTTGTACGTTTTATTAGTTTCAACAACTATGCTTGATGTCTTACTTATAATAACATCCTACTTTAAAATAGGGAAATTATACTTATTATTTTGAAATGGTATTTACATAAGTTCTATCTTTGATCCTGCCACTTTTTTCTTAAACGACTTATGTAATGTACGTAGAATGAATACATTTTATCTAAAACACGTGAGAATACTTTAAAAAAGTTTTATATATATATCGTTAATAAATAATATGAAAACGTCGCTAATTGCGACTGTCTGTCTGCGTGTACTATTAATTATTCTAAACTACCGAACAGATTTCGATACAGTTTTTACAAATAATCGGAGGATTTTATCCGGAACTTTTATGAGTGATATACATATATTTTATTTACAGAAAGTAGAGAAAAATCGATTGTAATCAACTCATAAAAAATATTTTTCAGGTGCTTAAAATAGCTAAACTTTATGAGATATATCAGTAAAATGTATTACAGAATTGTGTGTTTTATAACTGGCCTAAAGTAAAATATGTGATAACAAAGCAGTATCTGTTAATAACCATTTTAATATTTTACTTGCTACTTAAAAGCAAAGCATTGATTGCGAAGCTGAATAGTGTGTTGAATAGTTCAATATATTGTTATCCAGTTACATGGGATATTTCATCTACTTAAAAATTGCCCGTTACAGTATACTGTAACGGGCAATTTTTGTTGGGCAATTGAAATGATATATCATTTCAATGAACACCATGGACGATATAACGGATTTCAAATTACGTGCAACAAAAAAAAAAGTTATTTATGTGACAAAATTTACAAAGCTTCTTTGGATTTGATGAACTGTAAATGTCAAATACTATTCATGCCTAAATAACTTACGACGCCACCTAAATAAGTAAACTGCACTCACGTGACGCTGAAGGAGATAGTTAGTATATACTTTAAAAAATTGAAAAATATATAACACTCATCTCAAATATCGTAGTCATACAATGCAGTGACAATACTGCTATTGGCCTAGCAAGGCCTTAACAGCTTGACCGGACCGGACCGGACTGTACTCAGCGGATTTTATTTTGACAATTAACTCAAGGGTGCGCGGCACACCTCGGCTTGGGCTGTTTCCTAGGTTATGTAAAACGCGAAACTAACTGACCTAACTTAAGTTAACCTACATATTCATACATATATGAGTATGTATACCTCAATAACACGCACATGTATTTCGTATCGGGCAAGTACCACCGATCAGTTATTTTACGTAAACTAGAGTAACATAACTACAAAGCAAATAAAATGATTGCCTTTCTATGGACAAGCCATCAATAAATAATACACTTTAACAACTAAAACATAATATCTAGTTTGCAATTAATATCATTCATTCCATTATGGCACACATGCGGTCTGAAGACACGAGTCACTCAGTTTGTGTTGGGCGCCAAACACAAATATTAGGTTCGAACAAGCAACGGTACGGAATAGCAAATCGCACAGTATTTGTATAAGAAACGTACTTTGAAGCGAGTTTGTATTTGTAAACAGAGCAGTGAATGTTCAATACAGTTAGCTGCCAATGACACTGGAATGTCGCTAACAAAATCAACCTTAAAATTAGACGTGTTTATTTTTTCAAGTGTCTATTTTAAATGAAGTTGTAGGTGCAGATGTTTTTAAAGAAACGCATAAAACGTCTTCAACGCAATGTCACTCATATTTACCTTTATTGTCTTTTATTAACAGGATACTATAGTATGATGATGGATTTGTTGCAAAATAGATCATGCGATGAAGACCAATCGATGATGAAGGATTTATGACAAGGCATAACGATATGAGTTCGAATGGTTTTTTTTTTATGTCGTAGGAGGCAAACGAACAGGTTGGCCACCTGATGTTAAGTGATCACCAGCGTCCATGGACACTAACAACACCAGAGAAGTAGCATTTGCGTTGCCACCCTTTGGGAGAAGGGTTAGGGGAAGGTGAGGGAAACGAGAGAGGAAAGGGGAGGGGAGGTGGGCCTAAGGCACTCTCACTGACCGAACGAAACGCAACAATGCAAGCACTGATACTTTACGTCGGTTTTCTATGAGAGGGTGGTACTACCCCGGGCAAGCCGACCCATTCATACTGAAACCAGTAATAGTTTCAGCGTGGCTCTACCACCATTAAAATCTAATTAAAATGATATATATCATGGGTCTTAACTGTCGGTGCAGTTATCTCCTGTTAGGAATCACCCTTAAGGTGAAAGCTCCTATCTAAGGACGACTAGATGTTTTAAAGACTTTCTCCCTTATGCGATGGACGATTCCCCAATTTATACGAAGCAATTTTCTGACAACTAAGCAGTGAAATTAACACCTGTCTTCTGTTTACCTCTCTATATTGAATTAGGGAGTATTCAAACGAAGAACTAATAAGTAACTGGTAGGTTAATATGATTTATCAGCAGCCTATCCACATAGCATCAGTTAAGATTGACGTTAAGCTCAAGGTAAAATACATACCTACCTTACGTTTCACGCGTAACGCGTAACGCAATTTTTCCCTACCGTGCCGTTAGAAGTTTCATTAAAAAAAAAAACAAAAACTTATGTATGTTTTGAAAAGTATAAACAATACAATAATAAATTTGATTCATTTTCTTTTATTTGTGGGATTAAGTAGTCAACTCTTCTGTATGTAAATGCCTTTTTCATTTGCAATTATATCATTTCACTATATATACCACTGTTGATGTAATATGTAAACAATTAAATTAAATTACATTTACGTACATGGCTATGTTTTAAATAATGTATATATAGAAACATATTTCGGTGTCCGCTTGTACTAATCTAAATAGTAGCTACAGGTGCAGCGATGCATCTTTCATGAGTTCATATGGAAAACCAGAAGAATAGAACATTTATTGTATCTTTAATCCTTATCTATATTCTTTGCCCAGTTTGAATAAATATGCTATTATATAAGATATAAAAATTTAAAAGAACTTCACTCTAATATTACTGAACCGATTTTAATGCAGTGTTTCTACGGATATAGGTATGAATCCGAGAAATGATGTATACTACATTTATAGTACGTTATTATTTTTATTTTGTAAATAGAATAATAAACTTATTTTTTATTATTATTTTTGTGACGAATAGATGGACTGATAATGTTAATTGTATTTAATTATTTGAATTTCAACGATGTTCCATAAAATTTATATAGACTTTTTACTCAGAAACAAATAACCTTCTAACAAATAAAAGATAATGTTAATTTGTTTTTTTTTTGTAGCACGGCAAAGTGACTGCACTTTGCCTGATGGTAAGCACAGTAGAGTCCAAAAACAACGGCGACCACCGAGTGACACACTATCGGCCGCTGTCATGCCGGCCTGCGAATAGCTGGATATGCACAGGCTGATCCCGAAACGCGACCCGCAGAAGCGAATAACTATGACGGGCTTTTTCGCCGTATACATGGTGGTTGCGACCCAATCAGGCTGTAAAACTTTACCACCCCGCTTTCGCCATTGCCTTGTTTGTATGTCTTATTTATCGTTAAATAATGTTTATTAAATTATTAAACGATAAATGTATACATAACAATCTAATTTAAGTGAATTTTGTTTGTTAATCTCCGATAGATGATTATAATATAGATATCTAAGTATATGAACTGTAACATAGATAACTTAAAACCAGGAAAAGGTTTATAGAAGTTAAAAACTAATGACCAAATTACATATTAATAAAAAGTCGAAACCGTCATATAGACTGCCGATAGAAGTAAAAACTCATAACAATGAAATAACTGTAATTTCGTATCGATCTTTAAATGAATTATTTACATATCATAATTTCTAAATTGAAATCATCAATATTAGTCTGGTTTTCACATCTATTGGCACTCTGAACAATAATTATATACATATTTATACTGATACAAGCCGCGCCAGCATAATACAATCGGTAACGCTTTACTAGCATATGTCATGTCGTGACGCGAACTCGTAACTTTATCTCCTGCCAAAAATACCGCTCAAACCACCTAAAAAAGTTTTCACTTAAAAAATAAAGGAGTCCATATCAGCAAAACCATTACCAAGGAAAAGCAGTGGTGTGCAATATCTAATCAATTAGTGAGTATATAACTCAAGAAAAAATAATGAGTACTCCATATAAGAAACAATAAAAGCATCAAGCGGTTCACTATAAAAACGTATTACGGATAAAATATTACAAATAAAAACAAATAATCTCGGCTCCATCAAACCCGCTTCCATTTGACTCCGAGTCGTTCGGTCACTAAAAATCGGATTTTATTCATGAAAGAAACTTTAACATCGGTTTTATGTTAAAATTCGTAATGTAATGGAAACAATGCATTATGCATCGAACGTTCTCGACACAATGACACATCGATTTTTGTCTGACGTTAGAGAATGTAAAAATATCGAAATCCGAATACGTTTTCCGTCAGTTTTTCTCGTTGTTAACCTTTTTTCGTGTATGGGAATTAAACAATTTTTGTGGTCATTCAAAACGAGTCAGTGCTCGATCTTAAGTGGCCGCTGTGTACGCATAATTGGTCTCTCTTTTTGCTTTGGAACCGAATGCGAAATGATCGCGATATGAATTCAGCTTTTTGTAAGTGCGCTCGTGAATTTCTTACTATTTCGTATTTCATCAGAGGCATTCCAGTTTTTTCGACGGGGGAAAGCTAAATCCTGTCGAAGCGTGTATGCTGTTGACGTGACAGGTGAAGTTATCCGTCAATATATTAGAGCATTAGTATTATACTTTTTTTTTTGTTTTTTTATTATAGCACGGCAAAATTACTGCACTATGCCTGATGGTAAGCACAGTACAATCCAAAAACAATGGCGACCACCAAGTGACACAGTATACATCGCCGGGAGCCGCTGTCATGCCGGCCTGCAAAAAACTGGATATGCACAGGCTGATCCTGAAACGCAACCCGCAGAACGACCCAGTCACGCTGTAAAGTAATACCATCCTGCTTTCGCCGTTGCCTCGTTCGTTATTCAGTAAGGTGCACCCCGTGCAGGTGAGGTTGGCTTGGGTGTCTCAAGTCTTATGATGTTATTCGACAGCCTTCACATCCCAGCCCACTTATTTCAAAATAGCTGGTGACTCCTTACAAAGGTTCTTTTTATCCTTCATAGGTTTGAACGTATTGCCACAATATCCCCTGGTTTATATGAGGATATAGCCTAAAGTGACAAACACACTAAGCCTAGAGGAAAACTAGCTCTCAAATGCAGCTACCGGAACAAACCAATCTTCAACTTGAGGGTGGTAGCTAACCAAGCATGCTTAGAAAAATCCATACCATCAGGCTACGGTTTCATCGCAATGGTTTCTTTCACCATTATCATTATATTTAAGACCTACAATGCTTTTAAAGAATTTATGTTATATCTGTTAAAATTTATTAACATACATTGGCTCATAAAAAAATCTAATGATAGGTAGTGTTGATTATACTCTCAAATGTGTTTTTATTTGGCAATGAAAATCTCGCTAAAATCGGTTCAACCATTTCAAACATTACTCAAACATCGGATACTTTGATTTTATATACCTATATATGACGAAATAAATATGAGGTCATCAATGTTTTTGTCATCAAGGGCAACATCGTTACTGGTAGGTATAAAATATTCATCCTTATAAACAGCGGGCTTGTGACGGACGACGACATATTATTCGTCCTTGAGTTGGTACTTCAGATGACAATAATGGTTGGTAACGGTCTGATAGTTCAAGCAACGCTGTTGGCCTGACGGAACTTTATAACTTCACCGGGCTTTGTGGCGGTTGTAGAATGTACTCAGCAGAAATGGTAACTAGCGAATAGGCGCCAAAATGGCCAAAGCTTGGCCGGTACCATTGGATTGCACGAAAACCTTGTGATTTATAATAAATACGAGCTAAGATAACCATAGATGTATAACGTCGATGAGATACACGTGCGTACTTTCATATGTATGGATAAATGTATATTTACTTTGAATTTGACAATTTCAGCTAAGGGCAATCAAACAAAAAATGGAAATAAAGTTCTTTACACAATCTATGTACCTACCGTATGCACTTATGGTGTGTGTGATAAAGTAGAAAACGTAGTGTAATTGTATCGCCCTAGCAGCGAGCTCAAGGGTTCCACTTCGGGATCAAATCTAGCCTTGAGGTGCTGCGAAAGCCGCGGTGGTTATGCTGGAGCGAAGTTAACCGTCCGTCCACGGTAGCATGAACGATAGTTTCGTGATGATGGCCGTGAGCTCACATTATTTAAAAATCGATCTCCGGCCCTTACCTTCCGTCACTCCTTTGTACCCTTTCACTCGGTGCAGGTCGGAAGCTATGGACTACACACTTTTTAACTGCAGATATTGTGTCCACACAATTACATAGAGTAATTTCAAGATTATTTTTTTAAACTGATATTCGATAACCTTCAACTCCTCATTTTTGTACTCAAGTT
Source organism: Antheraea pernyi (assembly GCA_015888305.1). Classification (NCBI taxonomy): domain Eukaryota; kingdom Metazoa; phylum Arthropoda; class Insecta; order Lepidoptera; family Saturniidae; genus Antheraea; species Antheraea pernyi. The sequence goes on along the minus strand of MU158898.1, from coordinate 610,758 downwards.
ACACTCTTACTAAACTAATATAAACAAACATAACACGCATAATCATTACATAAACATGGTAACATGTTCGTGCCGTTTCACGCTAAGCCTCTAACGGTACGAACCCATCAATTTGTTGGTTAAGATCATCGTAGACGCCGTCGATACAACGAATAAAAAACAATATGGGAGACCGTCAGGGGGCGTGACCTGTGTAGGCTGAGCGTCGGTGGACATTGTTCAAGATCGCGTGATATTCCGCTCAAACATCGTCTATGAGATTTTATCGTAATTATAATGTTCTTATATTGGTATTTACACAGTACATGCGTGGTGGTATCAATGATCCGATCTGCATTTATTAGTGATCGGTTATGTGAAAGTTTAATTTTAATACGCTATAATAGTTATCAGATAAACGCTCGGTTGTTTGTTGTGCTTTGTAAATATTAATATAGGATTGCTTAATCATTTTTGTTTTGTTTTCAAGAGGCTGTGGCATAAACAAGCGAAGGCAGAACAGTTAAGTACTTTTTTTTATTTTAAGCACATGCTTTGTTGCATTGAGACGTGGTAGCGGTCAATCAATTCCGGGTGGAAGTGTAAAGTATTGTCCACTATAATATTTGATTAAGTACCTTTTCCTCTTATGTTTGTCAACTGATGTTTATTTTTTTGTTTAGTAGTAGTATTTAGTTAGTATTGACGAGTTTTAGTTTTATCAATAGAAATAATTAGCAGCAGTTTCTTTCCATACTATCAACGATTCCATACCTTTATTCAGAAGACTCTATTTGTTATGACCCTTACGTCAAGTAATCTGTTTATCTATCTAGACGACCACTAAATCATTATCAAAATTCGTAAATAAATTACTTGTAATTACAAAAGAAAAGTAAATAAGAGACCAGTTTAATAAATTTATTTACCCTTTTCGTAGAAACAATACTATCAAAAGAAACGAATACAAACTACAAGAGGTGACTTAAGTTACAAATAGACAAGACTTAAATAGACACAAAGCAATTTATTTAAAATAAAAACAACAATCTTTCACATTCGCACACATGACCCCTACATCACGTTTAGGCAGAGAGCTAATTAAGCGGGGCACGACGAGCCGCGGTGCCATGAATGTCATGCGTCCGAGAGATCATGCCTTCTCGGGGAGAAAGTAAATGTCGTCTATTAGTACACGCCACAAAGGGAATCTACGCGATTTAAGTTTCACTCCAGTTTCGCTTTAACCTGCAGCATATTGGGTATGATCGTTAATTATTAGACCTGAAGAACGTAATATTATTTTTTATAGGACAAGAATATTATCATCAATAATCATAAGGAACAATGGTGCAATTAATGAGAAATTTCTTCAGAAAGAAGGAAAGTCTTTATTGTATATACATAGTTTATTCAATAATGACACCCCCATTCAGTTACGTGCTATAGTACATTTGGATTTTTGCTCAAATCGTTAATATTATTATCACAAATATAGAGTGTATTAATAAATATAAATATTTTTTTTTATGTCATAAGTGGCAAACGAACTGGTGGGTCACCTGATATTAAGTGATCACCACCGTCCATGGACACTAACAACACCAGACGAGTCGCAAGTGCGTTGCCACCCTTTGGAGGGAAGGGCTTAAGGGAGGCAGAGGGAGAGGAGGAGAGGGGAGGGGAGGTGGGCCTCCGGCGCTCTCACTGACCTAACGAAACGCAACAATGCGAGCACTGCTACTTCACGTCGGTTTTCTGTGGGTCGGGTGGTAGAACCCCGGACGAGCCGACCCATTCATGCTGAAACCAGTAATAGTTTCAGCGTGGCTCTACCACCATATGAAAATACATTCAACTCATTATTTACTCATTATTTAATTACATTCAGCTATTTACTTTATTCACGATATTTTATATCATATTTACAACACTTGGATCCGTTAAAGGTTATAATGTGTAAATAAATAATTTTATACACCAAGGAAGTATAACTTCTTACAGGTTACACACACACACACCTTTTTGGTGAACCAAATTATTTGCATAGTGACAACATTATAAGCAATTTAGTAGATGGTAGAGCTACGCTGAAGCTATTAATTGTTTCAGCATGAATGGGCCGGCTCGTCCGGGGTAGTACCACCCTCTCACAGAAAACTGACGTGAAGTAACAGTGCTTCCCTTCCCCCTTCCCTTACTCCCTCTCTCCCCCAAGACAGGCTGGCAACGCACTTGCGACTAATGTTGCAAGTTTCTATGGACAGTGGTGATCACTTAACATCAGATGACCCACATGTCCGTTTGCCTCCTATGATATAAAAAAAAGTCAGGCTGGTATGGTAAACGTTTTAAACTTTTAATGTTTTATTGCTATGTATATTCTGGTAATAATTCAAGTCGCTAAAACAATTATATCATCATTTATACGGCATAATCCAGCCACAATCATTTACACTCTTCTAAACACTATTTTCTTGCCTAAATGTATACGTAAATACCGTACAAGTTTTACTAGATATTTATATACTAGATGGCGTTAGTCTGTTTTTTTAATAAGTTTCATATCGTCATTTGACGTATACAAAGTCGCGGACGATTTTTAGTTTTTCGTAAAGTTGTGCCAAGTGCCAAAGTGCCATTGAAACCATTTGAAATTATCTATGAATTTTCCAATTTATACTAAGGCATAATATATGCTTACGACTTGTTTAATTTTTTTTTTAATAATAAAATTGCGCATAATTTTGAAAATAAATATATATACTATAATATTTAGCACCAAACCCCTCAAACCTAGTTCCGTTCCCTCGGCGTGGAGCCCTTGAGAACGCTGCCCGCGCGATACTGTGACACAAAATCTTACATCACTGCAACAACATTATACATATCACCTCCATACACGTACACGCACATATGCTTAGACATGAAAGTGGAAGGGTTTTATTTTTTTCCCTTATCATTAGGCTGAGTACCTTAAACGCACGCCTTAGTAGTCCGGTAAAGCTGTTAAGACCTTGCTAGGTCAATAGCGTAGTCAGATCGAAAAAAAAAAGTTCGTGCCAAACTTTTTAACTGCTCTAATTATAATTGCGTAGAACACAAATTTAGGTATAAATACGTATTATAATATATACATTATTCTTATAATATATATAATATAATATAAATTTAAATTTGTTTTGTAATCAGTTCTTGGCTATATTATGCTCAAGCCCGATTTACACCTATATTCGAATGGCTACAAAGATTTACGAAGACTGTACATAAGAGCACTTTGTAAATGGTAAAACAAACAAAAGTCGAGAAATAGACCAAATCGACCGCGTGATCTATTAACTTGAAATATTAAAAGGGTTTTCTCCGAAAACTCAAGTGGCTATTAAGTCGCCTCATAACGTATTCAGTAATTCGCCCATATGTCTTGTTATGGTCGTTCCGCGAGATTAAAACCCTGGCCACCCTTCATAAATCCTTCCCAGCGCACCTCACTTCATAATATATTCATGAAATACGTAAAAACGAAACATAGTACGTTAGAATTGTCAATGCGGGACACTGTGGAGTGAATAGTGAAACTATGAGAACTTATCATATTTATTTCTATACAATATATATAATGAAAATACAGTTCTGACTACTAAATATATTAGCATGACTGTTGTTGTTTTTATGTTTTATTTGAAGTAACTGAGAGTAGCTACTTTATTGTAGGTATTTGAACGTTGTCGTTACCACCTAAATCCTGTACTCGTTTTAACTAATTTACATTACTTGTATAGAGGTTTATCACTATTTTATTATATATAGGCTATAATATTTTATCCAGTAAAGTCTCAACAAAATTACAAGTTAACCCGAACAAATGACAGGCACTTATATACGTATGTATGAAAGTATTCAATAGCGGATGAAATAGGCGGGAATGGACGAATATAATATATATTTTAATAAAATGTCTGTTGTTTGTTCGAGCTAAACTCCGTAATGGCTGAATAGATTTTTCATGCTATTTTTTTTAAACGCACTTCAAGTTAAGCCCATTCTTTTTACGAAAAACTTTAAGTCTCAGATTTTCATTTAACAATCTTCTAAACGTGGTTCTGCGTAGCCCCATCCGAGAAGCTAAGATTTTTTTTGCTTTTTTTTGCCCCTTCCCTGGTTTAATGACCGCTGCTATCCGAACTGTACGAGATACGACTCCTATTACGATATTCGAACTTGAACAGTATGCTGCTTGATAGTTTATTTTCAATTGTAGTCCGGTGAATCTGTTAAGGCCTTGCTAGGTCAATAGCCTAGTCAGTTCAAAAACAAATTTTCTTCCATTTTTCCAAAATTATGAAAGTTTTTGTTGGAGAGTAATCACATTGGTGTAACGTGATAACTGCGACTCTATCCTCTTTCTGTGACCACTCCATTTTAAAAAAATAATAAAAAAATTATTATCAAAAAGCACCAATGTCTACTTTTTAAAATTATACGAAGTATTTTCAGCTAGTATTAGAAAATTAAAAATGGTAAGGTTATGGCAGAACTTATTACCTAAGGTATACAGGTATACAACCTAGATATATAGTCGGTAAATTTTTTCTTTATAATAAAGTGTAAATAACTTCCAAGCTTGTGTATAAGGTAAATATGGTTTCGGCATTTTCTTTACTATGTAACACTCCGATCAAGTGTTTACAGCAGTTTGGCTGGTAACCTCAAATAAAATGGACTCTATGCATATTATAGTACCATCATATGGAAGGGATGGTGTTTTATTCGTCCCCCGGTAGACGTTTACGGCTTCGATTTTGTAGTGAAAGTATCAATAATAAAAATCCCGTACGGTCATTTGTAGAGTGAAATGCGAATTCTAGTCTCATAAAACGAATCCGTCGTTTGTTTGTAAACAGAATTTATTATTCACCCTTTTGTGCTAAGGGCACAAAACAAATATTATTAAATTTTATACCAGGTGAAAATTTTTAACGCTCACCCCAGTACTCTAAGATATGACGCTTCATGGTTACATTTAACATATAAAATAATAATATCAAAATAAATACTAATAATAAAAAAAAACTAAGTTAAAGATTTTTCTAAGACTTTCAAAAGTATAAACATAATATAGGTAAATTGATCCGTGCCGAAAGCTATAACGGGCAACCTTGAATTTTTTTTTTATATCAAAGCCAGGCAAACGAACAGGTGGGTCACCTGATTTTAAGTGATAACCACCGTCCATAGACACTAGCAACAACAGGGGACTCGAAAATGCGTTGCCAGCCTGTGTATGAGGGTGGGGGTAGGGTAAGGGAAAGGGAGTAGGGAGGTGGGCCTCCGGCGCTCTCACTGACCGAACGAAGCACAACAATGCAAGCACTATTACTTCACTTCGATTTTCTGTGAGAGGGTGGTATTCCCCCGGGCGAGCCGACCCATTCATGCTGACACCAGTAATAATTTCAGCTTGGCTCTACCAACATTGCAACCCATTTTTACCGTAAAGACGAATTTTCATTACCTTTTTCTCTTAGTAAAATGTTTTATCTACAAAGAGATTGCATAAATTAAGAGCATACAACATCAATTCCTACACTAAATCACGTCCAAAGCCCGTTACACTATTATATACAATTATTAGTACACGGCGCAGCATATTCGCAAGAATGCACCAAGAAAACTATAAAATTCAACCATGCTCTCGGATTGTACAGTTTCTGTCTTACGATATTCTTTTATGGTTACTTTGGTCCCACGCAGTGCCGGCGCAAATCAACGCTTAAAGATGAATAGCTCTCTCCCAAAATACACTTCTCAAAAGCATCTATTTACCTAACCACCTGACATCTGGGTGTTCAATAGAAATAAAATTTGGTATTAACAGACAAATTTATTTGTTTGTATTACTTATTCATTCCTTCTTTCGGTTATTTGTGCTAGAAAAATGGACAGTTTATAAGTTATTAGAGTGCTATAGACATTTAATACAAACACAGAGCCATAACATAATACTACATACTCTTTGAGAGTCAAATTTTCTTGTTTATTTTATTTTTATTAATAGAATGTTGGTCATTTCTATTTATATAGCAATGATGTCTGTTATTTATTTTTCATACATACGTAGTAACTTCCCGAGTGCCACAAATGGTCACATATTCCACAATCTCGCTTTGAACACTGCAAACTGCAAAGTTGTTAGCAGGATTGGGTATTTTCAACCTTAACTCAAACAGTATCCGAAATGTATAAATGTTAATAGTCAAAATCTAATAGACATAAACCCCCGGTATATTTAAAGCAAATATATAGCAAATCTATAAATACAAAGATAACTGACCTTATAGGAAGTAATTTAGGTTATTCTATTTTAGCCTAGCTGTTACCTGCCACTTTGTTCTCATGAAATTTAGCAAAAATATGTTTTTCACTGTAAACCTGTGCGTAAGACGTGCGTTGTACTGGAATCCAAGAATAAATATAATTGAAATTCATATATCTGTATCTATGTATGTAATTTGAATTATATTTTCTTTTTGGTCATTTTGGCAGCCATTTTGTTTTATTTACCGCGCTTTCGTCTACATAACTCAGTAAGTATAGTAACATACAAAAATATTGTATCGAGTTCAATGAGCATTATTTACATTGTCAAATATTAAAAACTGCTTAGACAGATATAAAGTTTTATATCTTGATTTACATTTATGCAAGATTTCAAGACGTCAGCTTATTCACTGTTTACAATTCAACTTCTTCTTCTTCTTACCCTTATCCCACATAAGTAGGGTCGGTACAACATGTTTCTCATGTTGTGGTATATGATTTGGCTTAATTTTTACGATCGGCCGCCTGCCTGACATCAACCCTCCTTGGGATTATTTTGTTGTACCACTGTATGTATGATTACGAATAGTTACGAAGTCTGATGGGCTCTTTTAACCTTAAAATGTTTCGTTCCGGTTAAGAACTAAGTTCTTCCAGATTATCGTTTGCACGCTATATTGCTATTTTTTTTTCAGGATTCGTGGTTTCAGATTCTTCACGGTAATAATATAATAGTAGATATAATAAACCATTATAAAAATACAAAATATGAAAACTATAATAGAAAAAAAAACTGTTTACAATTCAACATTATAATTATTAATAGTAAACTTGAAGATAGAACCCCTTCTATTAGACCATAAATGTATTACTTATTGACAGTATGGGTATATATCATTATCCATTTTTAAGTACATTTTTTCATTAGTTCCTTATACAGTGTAAGTGAGCACTGAGGTAGTTATATTGTGGGTTAAGGTTCCAAATTTGTTGCTGATGATAAGCCTCATTTAATACACTTTTAGTATTCATATATCTAATGTATACTTTTTTTCTTTTTTTTATGTCATAGGTGGCAAACGAACAGGTGGGTCACCTGCTGTTAAGTGATCACCACCATCCATGCACACTAACAACCCCAGAGGAGTCGTAAGTGCGTTGCCATCTTTCGGAGGGAAGGGTTAGGGGAGGGAAAAGGAGAGGAGAGAGGAGAGGGGAGGGGAGATGGGTCTCCGGCGCTCTCACTGACCGAACGAAACGCAACAATGCAAGCACTGTTACTTCACGTCGGTTTTCTATGAGAGGGTGGTACTACCCCGGGCGAGGCGACCCATTCATGTTGAAACCAGTAATAGTTTCAGCGTGGCTCTGCCACCATTAGATACCACATACGTTACATGTTACTGTAAATGGCGTGCGTGTCGTACTTACGATTGTTTTAATGAGCATTTTTATAATTGTACATGGTCTCACAATTTTATATTTATTTAATACAATAAAAAAAAACACGTGCATAGCTGCGGTTACAGCTAGTTTAAATATAAATTAGTACCTCAAAACCAACGCTAAACGATACTATATGAAACCAGCGGGCCCTGCGGACCTTGTCCTGCCTTGATAATAAAAAAATATCTAAAATTCAACAGCAGCGCCACCTACCGGGTCCAATTGTGAATGTAAACCATTCTCGGATCCACTGGAACGCACAGATAATTTCATCAAAATCGATCCAGCCGTTTAGGAGAACTTAGGAGAACACACGTACAGAAGAAATTTATACATAAAGAAGATTTGTGCACAATTAAATAAATTAAATTTTTAAAGGCTACTCTGATGGTCATAACAATTTATTGCTGTGATTTAATATCATAAAACATTCCAAAATGTTGCGAATCCGATATTAAAAAGTATACCATCTATAGAATTTAACATTGTCCACCTTTTCACAGAAAACCGACGTGAAGTAACAGTGCTTGCTTTGTTGCGTTTCGTTGGGTCAGTGAGAGCGCAGGAGGCCCACTTCCCTTCCATCCCCCACTTGCCCCTGGTGTGCGCCTGGTGCCCCCTGGTGGTCACTAGGTCTATGGACAGCGGTGATCCCTTACTATCAGGTGACCAGTCTGTTCGATTGCCACCTATAAAAAAAAATTGCTCGAAACTAGGCAGAGTTTAAATGGACACTTATTCTGTTCTAACGCAATAGTGCACACAGTTGTGTTTCGGTTTGTAAAGCTCAGCAACACAGGCACTGGAGAACTTCAGTGACATACACACGTACAGAAGAAATTTATACATAAAGAAGATTTGTGCACAATTAAATAAATTAAATTTTTAAAGGCTACTGATGGTCATAACAATTTATTGATGTGATTTAATATCATAAAACATTCCAAAATGTTGCGAATCCGATATTAAAAAGTATACCATCTATAGAATTTAACATTGTCCACCTTTTCACAGAAAACCGACGTGAAGTAACAGTGCTTGCTTTGTTGCGTTTCGTTGGGTCAGTGAGAGCGCAGGAGGCCCACTTCCCTTCCGTCCCCCACTTGCCCCTGGTGTGCGCCTGATGCCCCCTGGCGGTCACTAGGTCTATGGACGGCGGTGATCCCTTCGTCCTTCCGCGTCTGTTCGTTGGCCACCTATAAAAAAAATTGCTCGAAACTAGGCAGAGTTTAAATGGACACTTATTCTGTTCTAACGCAATAGTGCACACAGTTGTGTTTCGGTTTGTAAAGCTCAGCAACACAGGCACTGGAGAACTTCAGTGACATACACACGTACAGAAGAAATTTATACATAAAGAAGATTTGTGCACAATTAAATAAATTAAATTTTTAAAGGCTACTCTGATGGTCATAACAATTTATTGCTGTGATTTAATATCATAAAACATTCCAAAATGTTGCGAATCCGATATTAAAAAGTATACCATCTATAGAATTTAACATTGTCCACCTTTTCACAGAAAACCGACGTGAAGTAACAGTGCTTGCTTTGTTGCGTTTCGTTGGGTCAGTGAGAGCGCAGGAGGCCCACTTCCCTTCCATCCCCCACTTGCCCCTGGTGTGCGCCTGGTGCCCCCTGGTGGTCACTAGGTCTATGGACAGCGGTGATCCCTTACTATCAGGTGACCAGTCTGTTCGATTGCCACCTATAAAAAAAAATTGGTCGAAACTAGGCAGAGTTTAAATGGACACTTATTCTGTTCTAACGCAATAGTGCACACAGTTGTGTTTCGGTTTGTAAAGCTCAGCAACACAGGCACTGGAGAACTTCAGTGACATACACACGTACAGAAGAAATTTATACATAAAGAAGATTTGTGCACAATTAAATAAATTAAATTTTTAAAGGCTACTGATGGTCATAACAATTTATTGCTGTGATTTAATATCATAAAACATTCCAAAATGTTGCGAATCCGATATTAAAAAGTATACCATCTATAGAATTTAACATTGTCCACCTTTTCACAGAAAACCGACGTGAAGTAACAGTGCTTGCTTTGTTGCGTTTCGTTGGGTCAGTGAGAGCGCAGGAGGCCCACTTCCCTTCCATCCCCCACTTGCCCCTGGTGTGCGCCTGGTGCCCCCTGGTGGTCACTAGGTCTATGGACAGCGGTGATCCCTTACTATCAGGTGACCAGTCTGTTCGATTGCCACCTATAAAAAAAAATTGGTCGAAACTAGGCAGAGTTTAAATGGACACTTATTCTGTTCTAACGCAATAGTGCACACAGTTGTGTTTCGGTTTGTAAAGCTCAGCAACACAGGCACTGGCACTGATGTACCCCGGAGAGACAGCCTATCAGTAACTGACATTACTGAACTGACTGACAATGATCGAATACTAGGATGGTAGTTAATGGTTCCGGTATTTTTTAAATCGTTACAGTAAGCCTTGTTATAGAGCCGAGGACTAATAATAATAAGCCTTACTACTAAGCCGAGAGACCGCAGGTTTGATTCTCGGACATATGTAACTTATTTTTGTATGGTGATCACAATTTCTTAGTTATATGACTGAGTTTAAAGTATTCATAGTATATTTATAGGTATAGATAAATCAGCAGTTTAGTTATAACTAGTGGGCGTCCAGTGGTCGACATTCGACCATAGTTCATTGTTTTTTTAAAGGGATAAATATTATAATAATAGTTGTATGTTATAATATCATTGTTGAATGTCGAATGAAAAAGGACAATTGGAACGTAAGAGTAAAATAATACATACAGCCGAGCATAGCAACCTTTTTTGAAATCCTTTATTGACAGATGTCAAAATGTCTTTTTTATTTACATGTGTGTATATGTTGTGTAAAATTGAAACAGTAGTGTGAGTAATGCATATTTTAATTAATTTAATGTACTTTTAAAACATTTTATATAAAATAAATGGCTTTCTGCACTTCTCCTCCATATAAACTTTAACTATGCCAAGTTTCACGTTCATCCGTTCGCCCAATTCCGTTAAAAAGGGGTACAAAGATTAGGCTTCACGTATTAATATATAGATATTACAAGCTACGTTTAAATTTGAATTAATTGACCTTGTATAAAATTGTGTCTTCGTCTTTATTATACATCAATACTAGCTTCGACCCGCAACTTTGTTCGAATTAGCTTAGTAAAAGATACTTATCTAGGCCTCATGAGCAATACGTTCTCTACATGAAAGTTACCGTAAATCCTTTTTTGTGCCACTGACAATATGTATACAAAATTTCACGATGATAGAATAAGGAGTCACGTCTAATATTTATTAATCGTGTAACAAACAAAAAAACATTCGCATTAATAATATGGGTTAGTATTAGCATTATATATTTAAGACGGCAAATTCAGATTTATACAAACTAGCCAATTATGGACCCGGTAATCATAAATTAATTAAATAATAAATAAAACGCACAATTAAGTTAATAAGACGGCTGCATTTTTCACCTGTACGAATGATAATAGTTGTACTGCCAATTTATGTATCAGTATATCGACATAGCAATACTAATTGGAGTTTCACTAACTCGGAGGCTTGCATTAAAGGGCGCACGTGTACCCATGAAGATACGATCGTTGTTTAGAATCCTAACGTACGGAAAGGGACAATTTGTCGCTATAAAACTATTATTAGAAACGCTTGATCGACGAATGCATACAATTAAGCGCTTGAATAGAACATTATTGTATTTTAAATATATATTAACATCAAAAAGTCTAATTTAGCCTTAATCGTCATTTTCTGCAAAACTAAAGATTTTCTGCATTATAAATTATACTTATAGGTATGATTCAAAGTTCAAACCCATATTAAGGTGCCCGCGATTAACTTCGTGCGAAAATGGTTTTATTGATTCACAGGATGTTTATTCTTATTTGGATTAATTGTAAACTGAATTTACATGCTACTACTGTAAACAGATCTTTGTAGAATCTACTTAATAAATTTTCTAACTCTAAAATTTAATGCACATAATAAGCCGATGCGTATAAATACAAGAAGCATAAAATTGTATCCAAAATCCTTACTAACATTATAAATTCGCATGTGAGTTTGTTTGTTTGTTCATTACGCTCTCACGCCTTAACAACTCAATAGATAATCGTTAAAACTCTGTAGACACGTATCACCGATACAAAAATGGACATGGGGTACTTGCTGCCCTTCAACCAGAAAAAATATACTAACACCGAAACAGAGGTCAAAACTATATTAACACGAGCAAAGCCGCGAACAAGAGCTAGTTTAATTATATAAGGTAGGTGAAGAGTAAAAAAGGAATTTTGTGAAATCATCCCCGACAGGCGTTAAAAATTTATGATATCTGATATGTTACCAATGAAAAATCCCATCGACACACGGGCATTAAATTAATAAATTGACAATAATTAGTGAAGCCTTTTATTTATTTATAGTGTTTATTATCTCAACCGATAGTATGTGTGAATACATAATCACCTTGTCGCGTTGTATGAAAACAACTTAAATTTAATAGATCCCATCAGTCAAACAGTCCTTAATGAACTGTCCCTTCGCTCAAGGGCGACCTTCGATAAGCTCATTTGGGATAGGGTTACATAACGAATGTTTACAACACCCGCTTTAAAAATATATTCTTTATATATACAAAGGGATGTAATGTTTCTTTATAGTCAAATTAATCATCTGCCAGTTCAACTGTTTAATTCAAATAAATATGTATTTAAGTTTAGTTGTTAATAATTTTCTTTACAACACATCTGTGCAAAACTTTGAACACTTGCTTCTAGATTGCCCCAGGTTTAGCACGAAGTGAATAGGGCACATAATGCTTTGTGATAATCTTCGTACATGCCCATTCGATCTTTTGGACTTGATCGAGAAGGAGTCTGCAATAAAATCGTTCAATAATTTTGCCAAGCATGTGTTTGCTAATCTTAAGATATCTAACGGACTTTGAAATTACCACGACTCTCTGACTTGTATCTATATAAGGACTAACAAATCTTGGGGACTTAATAGTATGCTCATGCAACACGTCAAAGGAGTGAGTACTGAATCGTATCCAAATAGCGATCACCCCTCTCTCCCTTTAAATTGCAAATTCCAAATGATTTCTTTACGATAACAACTAGCAAGGAAAAAAAGACGTGAAAGAAAACATTGTACATAAAAAACCAAAAAGTTGTATGAATATCTTTTTCAATAATTTCATATACTTTTTTTAGTTTTTAACCACAATCTTAGCTGATATTAAAGGATCATCTGATAAAAAATGGTAACAAGCTAAACATAAAAATTCTAACTCTCATCCACAGTCGCCGAAATACAAGTATGGGTACTTATTAACAGATTTTCAACCTGAGAGTTGCTAGCTAATCAAATATCAGGATAATTATTATCTAGTTTAAATTTTTTTAACTGGTTGACTGATAACGCACACGTTATGTTATTGAGTAGGAATTCTTTATATTACGAGGGTGAAAACTGAGAAATCGTTTTTGAAAAATGATCCCCTTCAATGGATTACAATACAAATAAATGGTTACAAATCAAATAAGATAAAAATTACTTTATTCACCTTGGGCCCTAAAGAGCGCTTATGAACGTCAAAACTGCCACCGGATCCGAAAACAATCAAAGTATCGAGAAAAACTGACAATAAACTCGATCTCGTACATATTTTTATGGAAATACATAAAAACAATCAAAATAAAGAAAACATTATTTTTTACAAATGCTTTTAGCACAGGCAGATATATATTAACCCCATATATCATCATCATTAAGATTTCCCCTATAATAAATAAATAGCCTTTAGATATCAAAACCCACTTGTCACTGTACTTGATCTTACTATCACGCAAATTAGTAACGTGCTCTGGGTTTTTTTTTCTCGAACCGACTACGCTATTGACCTATAGCAAAGTCTTAACAGCATCACCGGACTGCGACGTGCTTTGGGATTTTGTTTTAAAACTTAACACTATATTACATTAAAAATAAACATTTTACTGGTCTTACTGAGTATAATACATGGGACATTCAATTCAAGTATATAAATGGTACAATAGAATAGCATCGGGCACACCTTTCGTAAATAGAAGGCTAATTAATTACAGACATTAATGTCTTATTCTTTTAATGTAATGAACCATTGGATCAGTTGTTAATTAATTAATTTAGATCTGATCAGAATAAATTTAGTACACATATTGTTTTTAGCATTTAAAGATAATCTCATCTGATATTAAATGATTTAACTTAAGATGATAACATGCGAAATCTAGGTCTGGCTTTAAATCATATCTCTCATAACACCTATAAGTTCTTGATGACAAATTTTCAAATATAAAGGAGCTAGCCAGGTGAGACTTAGACAAAGCCTTACAGCTACGCTTTGGCCTCATTATGACACATCCATCATCGAAAGAAAACTACGCCTTAGTCTGATTACGATATTTCTCTTTACCGAAAGCATCGATTTATTTTTGGATTTGATTTTACTATCACATTACCATTGAGCCGTGGTTGCTTTGAATACTCATTTTATCTTAATCTATCTACGCATATAATAAGAAAGTAAATCTAACGTATCCGTACTTTTTAGATTTATAAATGTCTGTCTGTCTGTTTGTTTGGACACGCGTCACTGCAAAAATACTACTTTCAAGATAAAGCCTCGTCAAGAAAGTCATAAACATATCTTCGAGTAACATTTAGTCTTTCATTAAAATCGGTTTGGTCTATTAAAAGTTATTGTAACGTTAATAACAACGCGACTTAAGTACTAGAGAAAAGTAAATAACTAAATGGACTTACACTCAAATTATTCAATCAATGCCTTTTTTGGATTAAGTTCTACGCAGACGTGGAGGTGCAGGCACACGTAGTTTTGAATAAAAGAAGCATATAAAATAAATTCATCTAGTCTTGCCATAAGTACTGAAACAAAGTAAAAGAATATTTTCTATTGCAAATAACATTTATTACTTTTATAGTGTGTTAGTTTAATACATAAATATAAAATAATTTAAAATATAAAAAGCTTATTCGAAGTGGTCTCCATTGACTGCAATACAATCCTTTAAACGTTGATGCCAGTTATCAATAGAAGCACGCACTCTTTCCAAGGGAAAATTTTTCACTGCCAATCGTACGGATTGTTTTAGGGACTCTAAATTATCACGGCGTTTAGAGCAAGTCGTACTCTCTAAAACTGACCATATACCATAATCCAGCGGATTAAAATCGGAACAAGACGACGGCCAGCCTTCAGCTCTGATGAAGTCCGAAACGTTCGTTTCCAACCAAGACTGCACAGACCGAGCTTTATGACCCGGCGCCGAGTCTTGCAGGAAGGACCATTCTTGATTATTGACCATGGTGTTATTAAGAGGCTTCACTACCTCCTCAAGTATGGTATCTGTTTACACTGGTATCAATGTAATCGAGTATAGAAAAAAATATTATCGAATACAAACGCCATGAAGTATTAATATTGAATAGTTTAAACAGTCGCGATATAATCAAAGTTTGTTTATCAAACTAATATTTAACTCCCACCGTTGCACGGTTGAGTTTTAAATGATGAATGAACCGAATCGATCCTTATCGTTCGGCTTCGGTTGCCGTCTCATCCACTTCATTGTTAATACACCATTGTCATATTATATTTATAAAAGATACGTATCATAATCATAAGTACGTTTTCTATCACGTTGTGGGTCAAATAGTCCACTTTCTAATAATATAACCGCTTGTAATATCAATTTACCGCCCGAGATGAGTAATTACAAAGAGTCAGTGCTCTTGACAAATGTGTTGTGAAATATGCCCCGTAGTAATTTGATTGGATCCGGTGATCGTGCCATACTTACATTAAGATGTAAAGGAGATGTGGTAAACCACAATCTATGTAACTTTTTTTTTATATTGTGTAGTATTTAGCGTGTGACCACAACCTGGTCTGATGTTACTGGCTTTTAAATGCGGCTGCCGCAACACACAACAAGATGCTTGGCTACAGTTTTTCAACTTGAGAATGGTAGCTAGATAGGTGGACTTAGAAAAAGCCTTACCCATCGTACTATAGATTCGTCATGATGCTATCTTTCATCAAAAGTTCCTACTCGGTTGCTAGGAATAAAACCTAAGCTATTATTTACAGGATTAATACGTATATTAATAATGACATATCGGCCTTTTTCTGAGTAAGCTTTGCAAATTCATATTTTACATAAAACGTTCAAAATGGCTTTCGATTTGCGAATCTTGATATGAGGATACGAGATATAATTTCGTGAAAATTATCGTTAGAAGTTTGCTCAGAAATGGAACGATATATTGCAAATATAAAAGGAAGATTTTAAGGTATGTTATCAAGTAAAAGACTATCAGAATTCCGCCTACCTCTATTATAGATGGGCATCGAGCATTCGATGATACTCCGAGTCGCTAGAAGCGATATACATTGTATCAGTTGTACTCTCTATTTGTCACTTTTATT
This sequence comes from Antheraea pernyi, assembly GCA_015888305.1. NCBI lineage: Eukaryota > Metazoa > Arthropoda > Insecta > Lepidoptera > Saturniidae > Antheraea > Antheraea pernyi. Next base: position 594,471 of record MU158898.1, on the reverse strand, counting down.
AATGTATAGAAAGGATAAAAAGGTTGCCTACATTCCCTAGATATCCCGGAATATATAACCGAAAAACTGACATGAAGTATTAGTGCTTGCATTGTTGCGTTTCGTTCGGTCAGTGAGAGCGCCGTAGGACCATATCCCCCCTCCACTCTTCCATACCCCATTTCACTTCCTCTCCCCAGTCCTCCATCCCCCATCTCACTTCCTCTCCCGCTTCCCCCAACACAGGCTGGCAACGCAATTGCGACTCCCCTGCTGTTGCTAGTGTCTACGGACGCGGTGATCACTTAATAATGATCCGCCTGTACGTGTGCCTCCTATGACATAAAAAAAAAATCTTGATCGTTTTATTTGACAGTTATATAACCATAAAATTATGATCATAATATTATCGATTGATGTATATATAATCTATATGATTTACAAAATACAGTAAAAACTAATACATTTTATTAAATAAAATTCAATATAAACAGGATTTATTAAAAATCAACTTTCGTAACTCCACGTACCGAGCGGCATTCCATCCGCGGAAGTGGGGCGTTCAAATCTTAGATCACGAGCCTCCTCGATGTAAACACAATTGCTTTGACCCGAGACGCACAACACACACGATTGATTGGATAAATAAACTCTAATAAAATATGTGCACGCTTTGAAACTATTAAATCAGAGGGATACGAAGATCGATAATTCAATTAATTCGAATATACCAGATTATTCTTGATTTACAAGAGTATAATTGGAAGCATTGGTTTAATCAAAAATATATACCAAGGGAATTTACTTGAAAATATAATTACGTTCTGCAGGCCACATAAATGAATGTCAAGATCTATACTATAATAAGATAGTAGATCTAACCTGTCTGTACTTTTGTGAAAAAAATTGTTGCAGGTGTCTCGGAAACATTCCTAAAATACATTCCAATCATTTTTACAGATATCTGTCTGTTTGTTTGAACACGCATCACTGCTAAAGTACTGCATTGACGATAAAACCAATGAAGAAATGAAAGATATATATTTTATTTAGGGTTTATACCCTGGAGTAACATTTGGTCTTGGTTTCATCAAAATCGGTTCACTCCATCAAAAGTTATTGTAATTTTAATAACGACTCGACTTAATTACATGAGGAAAGTAAATAAGTAAATGGACTTAATACATTAAAATGATTTTATTAGTCATTGTTTCTTACATTAAATTCCACGCGGACGAAGGCGCGGGAACAGCTAGTTTTGAATAAAAGAAAAATATAAAATAAATTCCTTAAATATAGGTACACGCCTGACACGATCTAAAGTTTTAAAGCAATACGTAGACAAACACCTCTGCCAACAAAACTTCCAGCTTAATATTAAACTTTATATCTATGGGTTTTATTCATGACATCTTCCTTCACAGACAAGTAAACGATAAATTCACACTCATGAAATTCAAAGACCTTTCAATCTTCTCACGATTTTTCATGTTCACAATATGCGACGGTCTTTCGCAGTATACTGAATTGATTATAGTCAAGATATTTTTATATACATTCTATGTAAAACAGATATTGCAAATTCAATTACCCAATTTCAGTATTTACTAGCAACCGCACGTGCCTTCGTCTACTATCGACTTAATAACAATAAAATACAGTCCAACACCATCGAACGGAGCTTGTTATAAAAGAAGGAATGACTAGGATAAACTTTTCTATGAAAGAAATTTAGATGGCCAAACTTTATTCGAAATCGGTCAGTGTTCGAATTTATCTTCATACAGGGTTATTGGTAATGCGGCGTATTTCCGTTAGGAGGTGTTAGGGGTGCCTATTTATTAGGGGTTCATGCTGATGCTCCCACAGTTCGTTAGGAGGAGTAACACCCATTTCCCCTTGAGGGGTCCACCATCTTGACCCCTCAGGCCGCAGTTTGGGTCCCTTAGGAGGGGACAACACCTGTTGGAGGAGCAGACACTTCGAATAAGCTTTTTATATTTTAAATTATTTTATATTTATGTATTAAACTAACACACTATAAAAGTAATAAATGTTATTTGCAATAGAAAATATTCTTTTACTTTGTTTCAGTACTTATGGCAAGACTAGATGAATTTATTTTATATGCTTCTTTTATTCAAAACTACGTGTGCCTGCACCTTCCCGTCTGCGTAGAACTTAATCCAAAAAAGGCATTGACTGAACCATCTGAGTGTAAGTCCATTTAATTATTTACTTTCCTCCAGTACTTAAGTCGCGTTGTTATTAACATTACAATAACTTTTACCATTGTTTTTGGACTGTACTGTACTTACCATCAGGCAAAGTGCAGTCACTTTGCCGTGCTACAATAAAAAAATAAGAAAAGGTAACAAACATAAAAAATAATACAGTCGAATTGAGAACCCCCTCCTTTTTTTGAAGTCGGTTAAAAATAATTAAATTCGTTCTTTAAAAAAATATAATGAAAGTATTATCTTGCTGCATTTAAATTGAATCTCCTAAACACTTTAACAATCATCTTGTTAATGTATTAAAAATTACCTTCTGCCATAAAAGTTTTGTAGAACCAATAAAGATATCTACAGGAGATCGCATATGCGAGCCTTATACTTCATTATCGATTATAAACTGTATTGAAACGAATGTTTAATCCGTACAAGATAAATATCAAGTCAATTTTTAAAAGAAACATGCGCTGGCGCCTGTCGGGTTTCTTAAGAAATAATTGTATCTCTCATCCGCGTGTTATAAACGGAACAAAAAAACTGCAATGTTGCTAATGAAAAATAATTGCCATTTTTACCGATCATTAACACTGATGTCGAAGATCGTTAAAACGTCTTCGATAAGCATTTTTTTCTTAGCAACTTTATTAAAAATACACTATCATAGTTGTTTGAATAGGTTTCAACCAATTTCAAGCTTTATATTCATAATGAATTCGAAGTAATCGCTAGATTCGATTAATTGTATGGAATGTAATAAAATGAACCATCGATTAAAACCAATTTATAGATTTCATATTTTTTAGGTGAAACGAACTTTATATGTTAATTAATCTACATTCAGTAAAACTACATATATGGAAAAATAGTACCATAGATATCGTTTTTTTTGTTCTCAAACTTACTACGCTAATGACCTAGCAAGGTTTTTACAGCTTCACCGGACTACTAAGGCGAGCGCTGAAGGCACTCAGCCGTTATAGAAATCGAATGTATGTTAAAGAAATGTGTAAACTGTCAATTATTAAGTTAGGATTTTTTGGAGCCGCGTAATTTCGATAAAAACTGTAGGTAAGAAAATAAGTTAAATGAGAATAAAATAATAATCCGGGAGTGTCATGTGCAGTAACTTAGCTAATTTTATAAGAGCACTATATCAAAAGCTCTGGGGGAAGTATTTTACTGCTGAATTATATCAACCTATCCACAACATGTAATCTATGGTTCACTATCATCTATATCTTGAGATTACGAATACTTTGTGGCACAAGTTGAGCGCCTTGTAAATCGGAGGCCACGTATCATTGATACAGCTGATACTGCGGTAGTTGCGGTCCTGCCTATGTGTTGTAGTGCGGTATATTGGTTGCAGAGGACTCACTGACAGCCCAACGAGAACTGAGCGCCGCGCTGCCGAGAAGGGCCGAACTGTGAATGCTTATATCAGAGAAGTTGCGGCATTGTCGCATAGTAAATTTCCAATTAGTCAATTGCATAGTCAATTTTAGAATTTGTTTAAGCTCATCTAATTGCGTTTAGAAGTAAAACATGATTTCAGATAATAATCGCATTAAACATCGTGTCTTTTCTAATATATTAATATTTTCTAAGTACATATTTCTAAATCTATATACGTTTTCTACCAGATTTTTATTTAGGAAACCAAAAGTGGTAAAAGTAATTAACTCAGAAAGATGAAAGAGTCTGTTAAACTGCTGTTGAACATCAAAGAACGCGTAAAGTGTCAGCATTGTTAACACTTCACGTCTCCTATGACACTTTCCAAGTGGATATTTAACACGGACAAGAAAATAAATACCTAACTTAAAGAAAACTTCCTGAAACGTAAAGTATGATATTTATCTGTTCTCTACATTTTTTTATTAATATAGTAATTTTTTAAGTACTCGATTAAAATAATTCAATATATGTTTTAATGAGAACAAACTTGAATATATTTCATAGACTGTGAAGACTTATCGGTATTTAATATAATTGAGGTTATGTAAAATATATATCTCTAAATTTAACTACTACATGCTATTGCCTGACGGGGTCGCACCCACCATGTATAGGGCGAAAAAGCCCGCCATATCGCGTTTCGGGATCAGCCTGTGCATATCCAGCCTTTCGCAGATCTGCATGGCAGCGGCGACCGGCGATGGATACTGTGTCACTCTGTGGTCGCTATTGTTTTTGGATTGTACTATGCTTCCCATCAGGCACAGTGCAGTCATTTTGCCGTGCTACAATAAAAACAAAAACATATAAATTAAGACGTACGAATTACTAAAACATTTATCTTGTGTAAATCCCAATAATTATCGAATACTATTGACGATACTATAAAATATTACAAAATCAGTTAATTGTTCATTCTTTACATTCAACATAAATCAGTAAACAAAAAATATCCGAATAACCTGCCTGCCTGCGGATGACTATATTACTTTTGAATGTATTATGGAATAAGAACACTTTGATTTAGAATAAATCTATATAGTTATAAGAGTCTCGTATGAATAAAAATGTAGTGTCAGTTATTAGTTCGAACTGATCTCCAAAACGGATGAATTGATTATGAGATTCTTATTGGAAGACAGAGAGAGGACTTTTCAGAGTTTTATCTAGGCTACATATTATAACGTTTCTTCCATAGGTGTCTTCCATAGTAACAACAAAATCACTATTACTTTAAAAAAATACACGAATAATTTAGACGAAATAGGTACTTAAAACAATATTTTATAAACTAATGCTGTTAAGTTTTTCGAACTAAATACACTGCTAGCCTGTCAAGGCCTTTACAGTTTCACCGGATTACTAAGGCGAGCGCTTAAGGCACTCAGACGATTTTATTTGGACAGCTAGCTCAAGGGTGCGCGGCACACCTCGGCTTGGGCTGTTGTCGACACCGCGGATCTCACCTAGCTAAACTATTCTAAGCTGTTCTTTTATGAATTATACAATTCAAGTTAACGGTTATCATTCAATTGTGTTTATAACCAACAATAAAGAAGAAGTAATTACAGAACTCAGTTTTAGTAAATAACTGTGAACACATTTTTTTTCGGCATCCAATCTACCAGATTATTACTACCATTGTCGAGTAAGTAACGAAATCACACTTGTCATGTGATTGTTTTAATGTTCCAACAAAACGATGGCTCCTTTGGCAGAACCTTCCAGTGAATTTTTTGTGGCATCTCAAAATTCATGCTCCATGTATTTTTTCTCATTCACTTCACTTATACACAATAACCGAACTATATTACGTAAAACACCACCAATTTTACAAAATATACAGCCCAATAACACAAGACTGTGAATTAAATATAAGATCCAATACATGACAAACTAAGAACAAGCCAAAAACTCCGAACTTCTATATAGCTATTACTCAGGCTTTGCCCGCGTTAGTGTAAATTTACTCTATAAAACGGTATTCGAAGTTTTAAGTTGATCGGTTGAGTAGTAACAGTAATAAAGCTTAAATACGTTACAAATAAACTCACATACCAAATTATAATATTAGTTAAAACCTCATTCACATATTCATAATGAGCCTAAGAAAGATATCCCTACAACCAATACTCATGAATCATTCATTAAGAGAATACAGTTGAAAACAACGCAACAAAAAGTTCTATAAATCGTTTATCCGATACTATCCACAACGGAATTAATCAAAATTGCCACTTAAAATTCAATTATCATTTCTCATCAACAGCAAACCCGGAGCCGCACAACCTTAATAACAATCCACTAAAATACACGAGCGAATCTCAACGAAAATTATGATTGAATACCACTATTTAGCTAACGGTAGACCACCTATTGAATATGAGAAGTGTTACACGAAAATTGATGAACTAAATTTTAAATTTGACGATGTTTTTTTTTTTATATCACATCTTTTAGTAAGCAAACGAACAGGCGGGACACCTGATGTTAAGTAATCACCGCCGTCCATAGACACTAGTAACACCCGGGAAGTCGCAAGTGTGTTGCCAGCCTGTGTTTGTGAGAAGAGAGAAATGAGGGAAGGAGAGGGAGTGACACCTCTCCTCTGACTAACCGAATGAAACGCAACAATGCAAGCACTGTTACTTCACGTCGGTTTTCTGTGACCGTGTAGCACCTCCGAGGAACCGACCCATTCATGCTGTAACCAGTAATAGCTTCAGATTGGCTCTACCACCTACCGTAACAAAATCAGCAGCAAATGAAATCATTACTTTTTTATCAAGAGACATCTATTAAAATATATTTTCCAAGCTTCTAAATATAAATAGGCATAGACAAAATAGTTTTTGAAGGGAAACTTAATATTTTGATCGGCAATCATTTTGTGTGGCGAAAAGTGGTGGGGTCAAACACTGTGTTAGGTGGAGTGTCAAAAACATCGGTTGTCACCACCGAAGTTAAGCGACGTCAGGTGCGGCCCGCACTTAGATGGATGACCGCCTGGGAACACCGCCTGTCGTTGGCTTTTGTTATATTTTTAATTAAAATGTTTTCCAAAAAATTAAGTTTCACTTGTATAATGTGTATTTACAACACATCCTGTGTTTTTTTTTTAAGTTTATCGGTGTTATTACAAAAAACGTTAAATACTTGGTTTAAAAAGGTTTCAAATTAAATGCACCGCGCTCGCCAGAGGCAAGTTCGCGTTATCCTTTTTCGCAAGTATAACCTAACCTAACCAAAGCGAGACAAAAGCGCAAGTCGCAACATTCAGCGACCGCGGTGCATTTAATTCGAAACCGTTTTAATACAAGTATTCAATACGTATTTAACTTTTTTGTAATAACACCGTATAGGTTTTGGCGTTTACATACCAATGCCGGTACATACCAATAGATGTTTGACGATAGATTTTCCATTTCAGAGTTATAGCTAGCCAGCCGGACTAAGAAAATGAGAAATTAGCTTTAACAGAAACAGAAAGTTCCGACTTCATTACATGGATTCGAACCTAAGTCCATTGACGCGGTGTCCGACACACTATTAACTAAGCTACTATCGTTTCAAGTACATTTTTCTTGATAGATTTCCTTTTTTTTTTGGATTAGTAAATATTGACGAACCTTATCAATAAAATGAAATAGAAATATTTGAACGAAAAATTATTGAATAGTGTTCGAATTTAGTCTAATGAATACTAGACTCTACCCGTACTAAATAAATTTGCAATTGAAATAATTTGAATTATATAGAAACATATTCTTATAACTTACAGAAGTTTAGTGTTTAATATATTATGTGTTTGAAAGATTCACGAAATAAAAGAAAATAAATACAAATTAAATGAGAGATAAAAAACAATTGACATCAGATATGGTTCAGGTGAGAATTGTAAAGTTATTTAAAGAATTTCAATTCTTAGTTTTAGCGAAACGAAGCAATAAATTGAGAAACGAGACAATAATTTCCAGGAATAAAAGGCGAACATAGTTTCCGATGTAAGTTCTAAGAAGGAATTTCGAGCGAAAACAATCAATTCGAATTCATCCGATCAGAAGTATTTAAATTTTACCGTATAAAATACCATATTTCAAATAAGTTTAGATTAGGTTAAAGTAAAGGTTTTGTTCTAGTAATTTACAAATATCAATTTTCTTTTGAGTAACTGTATTACTTTTAATAGATAGTAAAAGTATTTAATCCTTACAAATAAACAAGACCAGCTAATCCGGTCACATGTTGCTGTGGCTCAATTATTAGATGTTGAATTGAATAAAACATGTGTACTTTAAAATAAACTGGAGTTAAAAAATAAATTCAAATTTAAAACGTGGCGTCATCTATGACATATCTTTAACAGTCGGTCCTGTAGTCTTCTGGAAACAAATTCATTTAAAGCGCCATCTGTTCGAGACTAATGAAACTTACAATTAATAACAATAATAAACATTGACAATTGTTTAATTTGTAATGAAAAAAATATTGAGGCTATTAATCGAAATATATCCTCTCTGTCAATTTGGATAAATTGGAAAGTTGTTGAGTAGTTTCGGAGTTCATCATAGACAAACATCATGACACCGGACTTTCACATATTTAGATTTACGTATTTGCTGTTTTTTCGGGCTAATATCTGAAACGTGTTAACTGATTTGGAGGAGGATTTCACGTACAGATAGATAACTTTCAGATTACATGTAATTACAGTTTTTCTATAAGATTTGCCTGATAGTGAGTTCAAGAACCATGTCAAGCGGGTTTTAATATCTAAAGGCTATTATAGGGTGGATCAATACGTGAACGATTGTGACGTCTGGAAATGACGCCCCTCTCTGTGCATCCACTAATAACGAATGTAAATATTTATGTTAGGTACTGTAAAAATATATGACATGAAAAGAAAAACCAGATCGAGTTTCTTGCCGGTTCTTCTCGATGACTGGAGTGTTTTCCGAACCGGTGGTAGCTTTGACGTTCGTAAGCGCCTTCTCAGGGCCTAAATTGAATAAAGGATATTTTGATTTTTTTTTATTGATCTTATGGCAGTAGTGCCTTTTCCAAGCCCGCCTGGTTATTCTTTTTTTGAGGAAACTCAACCGTACTGCAAGACATATATTGTCGGAGAGACAGAAAGATGACAACTTAAAACTACTTATGCTAAAATATAACATTATCCATATCGACCTACATATGTTACAAAATCTTTTTACGTTTATATTTATCGTAACTTATCAACGGCTGAGACTCATATTAAGTTATATTAACTGTTCTAAACCATATGTTTTGTAAACATTGTCACATAAAATGACCGCTAGGATCAACAATTAATAAACAAGTTTTATTTACTCGTATCAGATTCTATAACGGTTTTGTAATTAATTCTGTGATCGTGAACGCTGGTTGTCGCGTCGACGATCCTCCCAGCGAACAGTAACATGCAGTTTACCCGTCTGATCGCTTGACTCATCACGAATTAGAATTACAAGACTGCTATTATCTCTTATATACGTAGCGGTAGCAAAAACTTCCTGGACAGTTTAATTGGCTTCCAAGATAAGCTATGTTAATAAAGATAACAAAATTAATTGTTAATTTGTTCGATACAAAAAATTAGCATAATCTTTTACTTTAGAATAATATAATTAGTTCATGTTTATTCAATGTATATACAACTGGATGTTGTTATATTTCAAACCGATAAAGACATTCACCGTTTGATCATCCTCAAAATTGACAATCCTGTGTTTTTTTTTCATTTTTTATTTAATTTAGGGGCTTTTGACTCTAGTCATATCAGTCCCATCATAACCTAATTATACTAATGTTAATGCCTTTCATACATCTTCTTTTATAAAATCATCTTTCACTCATTTCACATAGCATTTCAGCAACCTCACTCGAAGGTTTTGCTAAAATACTATGGAACATGCCGACATTCAATTTATTTAAATTACATTTTTTAATTAAATTTATTCTAAAATTAATGTTCCTGCCACATTCCGTCAGAAAATGGTGAACGTCATCTATAATTCCGCAAGTTGTACAAAATGGCGAAGGACTTTTTTTCATTATCCTATTTTCATATCCCTGTCCAAATAGTATTAAATATAATTACAAATAGTAATTCCAAACATAATAATATCAGTAATAAATAATAGGTAGACATAGCCAGTGTATTATCTGATAAATAGTATGAAAGCTAATATTCTAAATAACTTATAGTTGAAGCTATATTAAACTCTCAGCCATAACTCCCAACCTACTACAACAAGGAAGCGGTTAACAATCTCAAGAACTAATCCGGGGAAGTTCACCAACCTACCTCATATCAGTTGTACCAAGTAATCTTGTTCACGAATTAACGAGACCGCTACTATATGGAGATAAAATAGACACTACTGTATCAGAATCACATTAAAATGGTAATTAATGACGGTCGTCGTTAATTTTCTTGTATATTTAATCTACATATTAGCGTATAGTTTGTATAAAATAGCCATTTATCTACCATAATTCGGCATCGATTTATATTTTGTAAAAAAAAGTGGCTTTTACGGCTTTTTAATGCAAAAAAGTAATCGCTTATCTGCTTAATAGTTGCCGGGCAATGAATAAATTAATTCTGATATCTTCTATACGTATAATAAAATTGAAGTGTCTGTATTTAATATCAAAATATTTTTTTACTGATTGGATATGGAAGTATACACGCGACTGATAACAAAAATGCAATTTTTTAAATTTTTCTGTGTGTTTGTTCCGGGTTATCACCGAAACGGCTGGACCGATTTTGACTGACAAATAGCTGAAATTACAGCAGGTTACTTAGGCTACTCTAAATTAGACTAGCTATTAACCGCGGCTTCGTCCGTAATGCTATCTCCAAACCGGTTGAACCGATTTTTAAGGAATTTTCACTAGCAGATAACGGACATCATAACAAGTAATTCAGTCTATTTTAATTTAAACTAACTGTTAACCGTGGCTTCACCCGTAGTGCTATCTCCAAAAGGGTTCGACCGATCTTCACGAAATTTTCACTGGCAGATAACTGAACTTATGAAAAGTAATTCAAGTAATTTTAGTTTATACTAGCTGATAATCGTGGCTTCGCACACAGTGCTTTCTCCAAAACGGTTAGACCGATTTTCACGGGACTTTCACTGGTAGATAGCGGATCTTGTAAAAAGTAATTGAGCTTATTCTATTTTAAATTAGCTGTTACCCGCGACTTTATCTGCATGAAATTTAGCAAAATTTTAACTCATTATTTATTTTCAATTAGAGAAATAATTATCTGCTTTTTGTTTATAATTCGATATTATAATTATTAATAACTTTAATGATATAGAGGTCTTCCTAAGAAGGTCTTAGATTATAAACGTATTTCATAAAGAATTCCATAATACAATTTCTTGCGGAACAGATAAGCGTTTATTTTTTGTATAGTCACAAAATATTAATTATAATGGCAATATATATTAAATGTAATGTGAATGTAAATCTTTATAATAATGTTTTTGTTTTATTAGTTCCCTATACGGTTATGTGTTAAGGTTCCAAACATGTTGCTGATGACAAACTTCTTTTGGTACGCTATTAGTATTTACATATCTAATGTACACGTTACATATACATATATTACTGTAGGTGGCGTGCGTGTCGTACTTACAATTGCTTTTAAAGAGCATTTCTATAATTGTACATAGTCTCACAATTTTATAATTATTTAATACGAATAAAAAAAACTCGTTAAAAATAAAAATAAAACGAATAAATAAAAACTGGGTCAAAGTATATTTTAACGTACTTCATTCTAGCATTGAGCATTGATATGAATCGATTTAAAATAAATATATTAACATATAGTTATTTATCATTTACCTAAATTTTTTAAATAATAAAATAGCTATTTTTTTAAACAGAGAGCCTACACTTGATAAGAAATGATTGTAACAATTTCATGTATATTAGAGCTATTTCTATGAAATCAATTTATTTAACCGTATGTTGTAATGCTATTTCACTAGGCTACGCTAACGGAGTTTCAATTTTTTTGAGTGTAATGTACACGTGACACGCTCTGTAGATTTCAAGCTTTAATAGATTTTAATAGAAGTGGCATAGACAAATAGCATTCAAGATTGACCTCTATGAATAAACAAAATAGAAGCGATGGAAATAATTTAAAAGAGTCAGTATTCTGTAGTAAGGTTTTTGTTGACTTATAATAATGGAGAGTTTTTAGCGGTATCTTGGAATGTCATCTAGGGGATTTTATATTTTATTTATAATCTTGTGTTAGTTAAGTCTATATTTTGTAATACTATTGGTATTTTGCGTAATATAGTTTTGTTATAGTGCACAAATTGAGTGAATGAGAAATAATACCAAGGATGGATTCAGACTTGCCACAAAAACACCCTGGAAAGTTTTAACAATCGGGCCACCATATTGTTAGAACATTGAGAAACGATCGAAAGAAACTTTTAATATTATTACCTACTCGACATTATCAGTAATAAGATTGTTTGCCAAAATTAAAATAAAAAAGTAAAAGAAACATTTTTGTTAATCTATACTAATATATAAAGCTGAAGAGTTTGTTTGTTTGGTTGAACGCGCTAATGTCAGGAACTACTGGTCCGATTTAAAAAAATCTTTCGATTTTATGTAGTTTAGGTAGATTTCATTTACCGAGGAAAGCTTTAGGCTATATATCATCACGCTAAGGCCAATAGGAGCGGGGCAAAAATGATGAATGTTTCAAAATCGGTGTTTTTTTTCTTTTGAGAGCTTCCGTTGCGTGTTAGTATTAACCGAAAGTAACTATTCCACGCTGACGCAGTCACGTGCAATAGCTAGTTTACTATATACCTAGTTTTTGTCCTGCTGCTTCGCTGGCATTAATGTCAATATAAAATACTGTTTTATGTCCCTTTCTTTCCCGCTGACAAAGTGAAAGCCAAATTTCATCATGATCTATTGATCACTTATGCCATCAGAGCATATACCAAACAAAAAAAATACGTGCGTGTATCAGTGTACACACGTAAGAAGTGAAACTTCTTTATGACATCATTTTTCGAAAAATGGTCTACTATATTTACAACTTTACAGAAATTGGTTAAATAAAGTTAAATTAGATAAAGTTTAAGCAATAGGCTTTTATTATTATAAACATGGATACAAATAATTCAGTTATTTTACTTTATTGTTACTAAGATTATAATAGCATTTCATCAATTATATTTCATTAATTATAATACAATTATGACTATTATTGTTATCGATATTATATATTTTTGAAATTAATGGCTTATGATAACTGAAATATGAAATATATGGTTTACATTCGACGGCATCTCATCATTGTGAGAGCACCTTTAGAAATAAACATGGCGCGTAACGGAAAAATGTACAGAAATTAAGATGGTGCGTAACCGAAAAACGTTACATACGTTTCTGCATGCTCTAAAATTCCTCCCTACGTCGATAAAGAAGTTTCACTTCAATAAAATCATATTCGCATTCGTAACATTAGTTTGGTTTTCTTCTCAGACATAATTTATTGAAGTGACAGGAAAACAAAAACTTCACAAACACGACATCGTAAAAAGGTGATCCTCGACATTTAATGCGCATGATACTCAATCGGCCTTTGAATTAAGAAGCGTAACCCGGTGTACACCGCACGACTACCTACTTCTCCCGGGATTCCATCTCGTAACGTCGGAGCTCAGTGGACCGTTCACACAATTTAATTGATCCCAATGCTCGCGACTAATCGACTTGCCACGGAAATGAAGTTCGTTACGGTTGACTCATCACCGCACCCAAAAAACTTCAAAATGATTATTACTCTTAACATAATTTGGTTCATACGGCCTTTATTAACCAAGAATCGTCTAGAAATCTCTTATATATAGTTTAGTTACTTTCTTCTTACAGTTTTTATTAATATTCTACAACATCCAAGTTTACTGGCTAATAAAATTATAACCTAACTCACATCTAAGCCCTAAAAAACTGCTTGCATATAAAAGACAGACAGTGTAAGGTTATATTATTGATATACTCAACACAATGATATTATAATTAAAAAGCTGTAGACACGTTACCTACATGACATTTTGACAAAATAAATGGCACGATAACGCACACATACGTAAAGCAATATTGCAACGCCACTCGGTCTTAAATAAAATGTGGAAGTAAGATGACATATTCTCAATATTGGTGGTGAAAACTAAATGGTTATATGTTGCTTAGATACGGGAGGATTGACGGGGCATCTGTTAAAATTAAGCAGAGTAGCCAAGTTTTAGCTAGGTGCTGTCAAAGTTCATATGACGTATCTACAGCATTTTAGTTATGGCTTTTATAGTTTTTACTTTATAACAAATTTAATTATCTAGTTAATTGTTAATATTAATTTCAGGCAGACTTTATATCATTCTAAAACGCTTGTAATTGCGATATCAACACGTTATGCGTTTATGATATACTAGGTTTTGCTTGCAGATTCACTCGCATTTTGTTGATTTTAAAAATAAATAATACTCGCTGATAAAGTAGCTTCGTACGGGAGAAAGAATGTTTTTAAATCGATTAAATATTTTTGATTTTATCCGTTATAAATACAAAGATAATTCTTTTCACTTAATATTAGTAGTTCAGATATCCATTATTATTAATATTAGTTAATCTATTCATAAATTTGTCTGTCTTAACATCTGTATAGTTTTACTAGTATTCTTAAGCCATGAGAATCATGACACAACGACAATACATTTATGTTTTTAAAGTATATTAAGAGTAAAAAGTCCACTGAGTCACAAAATTGTTGTCTTTGCCGATAATATCAGGATTTATTTTATCCAAAAGACGGGGTTATGTAGCTGAAGGTATTTTAATATGGCATCCGTACGTAAGCAGCACTTAATTTTGTTATAACAAGAGCACCCAACCGTAACTATCTCGGCCTTTAATTCGCTGCGTTTTTCTCAAGTCGATATCTGTGAACTGAATTGCCGATCAGCCAGATAAGGACGGTGTTCCTTTATATATGCAAAGTGCAAACTTTGTTGTACTCTTACGACAGGCTACTGAATAATTTTACACGCTCTTAATGGTTCGCGTGTCGTATTAATTCAGTCGTTCTGTGTTAAGTTGATACGATGAATCGAAATTTATGTGCCCCCAAATAAGATAACGATCTGTTTCAAATAAATAATTATAAAAGTAGGAAGCAATCAACAGTAATAAAATCAAATTTAATTTAATCGCGCAGTAATAAACTAGCCGATTCATTGTCTGATCCTAAGGCAATAAAATCTATAGAATCGCTAGATAATGAACTAGGATGTTCGAAGGCCGCAGCCGCTAACTCTTGTCTTTGTCGAGAGGGATTGTTACCAACATCGCGTCGCTATAATTTAGTACCCAGTCCAAAGAGCTGAGGCATTTTTCTAAAGACAATACAACCGCCTCTGCCAATGGAATATTCAGAGTGCTTGGAGAATTCTCATTCTCGCACCCACTAATGAATAGCTATTCTTTGAGCATTTTAACTATGGTCCCCGGAATGGAATTTGAGTGTACAGGTTTCTTAAAAGGTTCTCCCGATACACGTTGAACCCTTTCCGCTTGGTTTAATTTATGGGCGTCCATAAGTTTTTTTATTTTATTTGTATTAATTATGGCCCGTATTAAAGTTTCGCGCGTCGCTTGTCCCCGGAATTTTCGTCCATTATTATTGAATATAAAGCGACGGTATCGTATCTAATTGAAGCGATTACTCATATCCCGTCTGGGAAACAAAAATTGGTTTTTATTGTTCTTTAATAGAAAACAATCGTAACAAGGCAATAAATTCACTATTAGATACGGTTGTCCATCATCTGTTTTCATTATTGATGCTTCAAGTAGTATACGTTTTGGGTTGGCTTCTTGCTGATTTATATTCAAGGTATGTAGGACCGCTATTATAGTGACTGTTTTGGATTAGGTTTTTTATTTATTCAACTTTTAAAGAGAGCCCTCGTCGTGGTACACTGTCGCCGTGTCCGGAATACATTAATGTTAATTAGTTTTTTGTGTGTATTTAATTATTTTAGTGTGTCAGATGTATCGTAGATTCGATGGTAAATCGACAACGAAGTCAATGTCGACGTTTCCTGTAGACACTGCTACCGTTACCAAATAGAACATAAAACATCCTGCAATAAATTTACCGTAAACCGTCATGTGATATCGGTTAAGTTTTACGCTTCTTTGTTATGTTGTTCCGTTCATAATAAAATCTGATTACTTGACCGTATGCTTTTTAATACAGAAAACGATTTCGTAAATGCAAAAGTATGCACTTTGTTGTTTTATGGATTTCAGATAAGTTGTTTCTCGTGAATCCTCACAAAACACTTTATGAAATATGGTAGTGATCATACAACAATGAGATATTAAAGCTTTCGAATCACTACGCAAACACAATGTAATCTTTACCGCGAAGACCGAAATGATTTATTGAATAAAATTCACATTCGAAATTCGTAGCGTATGGAATAATAAGGTCCATAGCATTGGGTTAATTTAAAAAATTTCAATAACAAATAAGGCTAATATACAAGTATTTGTAAGTATTTCTTATTATAATTTTTATGCTTGACTGCGCAGAAGGATATTATGTTTATTTATTTGACACTCTCTTTAGTCCAAACGACTTGGTGATATATTATAATAAATAGATGTCCTTTTAGCATATCGTGCATTAGTTCATTTTTTTGCGTTAAATATTTTACCTTTAAGCAAAGACGCCTTTCCTAGCGAAATGAAGTACGATCTTAATTCTCATGGCTGTATTTTCCCAGTAAATAGAACTAATAGGAGATCTTTCTAGTGTCCAGGTTATTGTTTGAGAGTTTTCTCTACCAATTATTTTTTTAACAATTTTCTTATTTAATTTATTAAATATATAAACAACAATAGAAGAAAATTTGAATATAATTTTATATATCTAACTCCGTTTAGTTTCACTCTATGTATAGCCTTTATAATGTTAATTAAATATCTGATATCCATGCGTAGATATGTAATACCCAATACAGAATTATGCTCATCACTGATAACACAATAAGTAAGTCATTCTCATGTGCTTCCCACACCGACTTGCGATCTCTTAGCTCAATAATAGAACTTCCTACAAATACATCATGAGTACTGTGCGTGCACACGCTCTATTTGAAGACACAAGCTGGTACTGATCGTTCGCTGCCGTTATATCATCGGGATAACAGTACTCATGATGTATTTGTAGGAAGTTCTATTATGCAACGCCCACGTAACCACAGATCACGCTGACGTGCTCTGGGGGTAAATTTCACTCCCGCACACCAGTCTAGGCCCCTCTCGGCAGCAGCTTAAGCCTAGGTCCATTTCCTCAGCGTGGAGCCTTTGAGTACGCTACTCGCGCGAATACAGTGACACAAAATCTTTCATCACTACAACATCATTACACATATCACCTCCACACACATGCACGCATACATGCTTACACATGGAAGTGAAAAGGTTTTATTTTTTCCCTTATCGAACTGAATTAGTTCAGACAAAAGAACTTATCCGACACGAAATACATGTAAGAGTTATTGAGGTATATATGCTTGGTACAAATATATATCTCACTAAATTATACGTATGAATGTGTAGATTAGCTTATGTTAACTCAGTTAGGTCACGAACTGCATAAACTAGTTAACCGCCCAAGCCAAGGTGTGCCGTGCACCCTTGGGCCAGTTGTCAAAATTGGCTGAGTGCCTAAAGCACTCGCCTTGTTAATCCCGTGAAGCCGTTAAGGCCTTTTTAGGGCAATAACGTAGTCAGTTCGAAAAACAAATCACGAGTGCTGTCAGTGCAAGTGAACTCTTAAAAAAATAGTTCTTACATACCGATACTCGACAAGGACTGAAATAGTTCTTCATTCGGCCACCAAGAGTGACTTTTTGCCTTACCGTATACACATTCGTGGGCCAAATCATTAATGTGGAGGTCACGTACACATTTAGTATTCGTATCCAAGACAGGATGCAGTGTAACAACCTAAAACGTCTACATGCGCGCAAATGACGTTTAAAAGCTTACAAATAGCCCATTCACATCGAATTAATTTATGAACAAACCACCGGGACCATTACATTATATCAATATGAAGACTCGGAGGATAAAAAACAAAGCGGCTGTCTCTCTTTATATTCACGAAACACCTCATTAAACGTTTGTCATGCAATGAATTAGGGATGTCACAAAAAAAAACGTTAAATACTTTACTTATATTTTTTTTAATTATCTTTATTCAAATTGTTTGCATGATTATACTGCTTTTGATTGCAAGTAGAGTTTTCTAATCTCTACATGGCTAGCTACTGATCTGAAGTTGAAATTCGTCGCCAATTAGATATAAGTGTTTTCCGGCAACTAGATTTGAAATTCAGTTCACTTCTCACTCTCAGTGTACTATCTTAGGCTAGTACAGTTTAACATCAGGCTTGTTTGAGAGTTTTCTCTACCAATTATTTTTTTAACAATTTTCTTATTTAATTTATTAAATATATAAACAACAATAGAAGAAAATTTGAATATAATTTTATATATCTAACTCCGTTTAGTTTCACTCTATGTATAGCCTTTATAATGTTAATTAAATATCTGATATCCATGCGTAGATATGTAATACCCAATACAGAATTATGCTCATCACTGATAACACAATAAGTAAGTCATTCTCATGTGCTTCCCACACCGACTTGCGATCTCTTAGCTCAATAATAGAACTTCCTACAAATACATCATGAGTACTGTTATCCCGATGATATAACGGCAGCGAACGATCAGTACCAGCTTGTGTCTTCAAATAGAGCGTGTGCACGCAACGCCCACGTAACCACAGATCACGCTGACGTGCTCTGGGGGTAAATTTCACTCCCGCACACCAGTCTAGGCCCCTCTCGGCAGCAGCTTAAGCCTAGGTCCATTTCCTCAGCGTGGAGCCTTTGAGTACGCTACTCGCGCGAATACAGTGACACAAAATCTTTCATCACTACAACATCATTACACATATCACCTCCACACACATGCACGCATACATGCTTACACATGGAAGTGAAAAGGTTTTATTTTTTCCCTTATCGAACTGAATTAGTTCAGACAAAAGAACTTATCCGACACGAAATACATGTAAGAGTTATTGAGGTATATATGCTTGGTACAAATATATATCTCACTAAATTATACGTATGAATGTGTAGATTAGCTTATGTTAACTCAGTTAGGTCACGAACTGCATAAACTAGGTAACCGCCCAAGCCAAGGTGTGCCGTGCACCCTTGGGCCAGTTGTCAAAATTGGCTGAGTGCCTAAAGCACTCGCCTTGTTAATCCCGTGAAGCCGTTAAGGCCTTTTTAGGGCAATAACGTAGTCAGTTCGAAAAACAAATCACGAGTGCTGTCAGTGCAAGTGAACTCTTAAAAAAATAGTTCTTACATACCGATACTCGACAAGGACTGAAATAGTTCTTCATTCGGCCACCAAGAGTGACTTTTTGCCTTACCGTATACACATTCGTGGGCCAAATCATTAATGTGGAGGTCACGTACACATTTAGTATTCGTATCCAAGACAGGATGCAGTGTAACAACCTAAAACGTCTACATGCGCGCAAATGACGTTTAAAAGCTTACAAATAGCCCATTCACATCGAATTAATTTATGAACAAACCACCGGGACCATTACATTATATCAATATGAAGACTCGGAGGATAAAAAACAAAGCGGCTGTCTCTCTTTATATTCACGAAACACCTCATTAAACGTTTGTCATGCAATGAATTAGGGATGTCACAAAAAAAAACGTTAAATACTTTACTTATATTTTTTTTAATTATCTTTATTCAAATTGTTTGCATGATTATACTGCTTTTGATTGCAAGTAGAGTTTTCTAATCTCTACATGGCTAGCTACTGATCTGAAGTTGAAATTCGTCGCCAATTAGATATAAGTGTTTTCCGGCAACTAGATTTGAAATTCAGTTCACTTCTCACTCTCAGTGTACTATCTTAGGCTAGTACAGTTTAACATCAGGCGAGATCTTAAGCGCCAACCTTAGTAGTCCGGTGAAGCTGTGAAGACCCTGCCAGGTTAATAGCGTAGTCAGTTCGAGAAAAAAAAAGAAAAAAAGAAAATCAGGCGAGATTGTGGTGAAACGCTAGAACTTAAAATAAAATGTAATAAAATATACAAAACAAAATCATTGCCGTTCTCAAATTTATTTCAATGAGTTTTTTTTAGATATATTACATTTATCCAATTGGAGAAGTTAGATATTTAAAAAAAATCCGAACTGACTAACGCTATTATTCTGGTCGGCTTTTATAGCTTCACCGGACTAGGGAGTAACAAATGCATCTACAGGTACACGAGACAGCTAGATGTGGTAATGAATATCAAGGGAGGTAGGAATTCCAACTTATACCAGAATAGCAGAACAGCTTACAGCAACGGTAATAACATTTTCAAAGATCTTAGCGTAAAAACAACAACGATAGCATAAAGTCGGAAGTATACTTTGTGTCAGAAATAGGTTAGGAGTATAAAAAAATGTTAATTGTTCCATAATATATATAATGTACTGACGATGTTAGAAATTAGGCTTGCAATACGAATTCGCGTTTTATTAGTAAGCAGTACTTATATATGAGATCGCATTTGTACAATGTACACTCTCGCAGCTGACAATACATTTTTAATAATAACAAATCATGGTTGAATTCTAAGCACTAGGAAACATTATTTTTCATAACTCGAGTTTTAAACGTGACAACCCTATTCAGTAATCTGCATTAACAAGCTCATACAATGGAGTAAAAAATGTACAACAGTAGTTGCTTCAAGTCTGTATACTTCAAGCTCGAGCTTGGGTTTGTTTATACAGCCAACCAATGAGTTTTATTTAAATTAATTAGGTATATTAAACGTATTGTAGATGGCGCAGTGGTTCAAGCGATCGCCCGCTGCTGCTGTCACGCCCAGTGCTGGGAATTGGAATCTCTCACAGAATTATTATTTATATGATTCAAGCGTGATTGTTTTAAGTTTGAGTGTACAT
The DNA here is from genome assembly GCA_015888305.1 of Antheraea pernyi. Taxonomy (NCBI): domain Eukaryota; kingdom Metazoa; phylum Arthropoda; class Insecta; order Lepidoptera; family Saturniidae; genus Antheraea; species Antheraea pernyi. The sequence goes on along the minus strand of MU158898.1, from coordinate 573,634 downwards.
TGCGTTCGTAGGCTATAGTTTTGTCGCGACACAAATAATAATATTTTTTTTTACTCAGACGTTACATACAATTTTGTTATTAACTTACCTTCTATTAGCAAACATACATAGCATGTTTTACAAATATATATACATTGTACACCCACACAAGTAAAATCATTAACTTACACACACTTTTTAACAATTCCATCCAATTTTGACAAAACAAACTATCAGGTCTGCTCAACAGCATTCTCAAGACATTATTGTGGCCGCACAAAGGATCCATAAGGGCTTTATTTTTTAAAAGAAGTATTGCTTAAAAATCTTCAGTAAACATACCCGATTCACTACATACAGTATTGAGACAGACCCAATAGCGCCCTGAAAACATTGTTGTTATATATACGTATTAGACAGCAGATTATATGAGGTCCAGAGATTGCTGATAGAAGCCCAGGCAATATACTTTGAATAGTGTTATTTTTACACTTGCCGACAACACACTACTTTCTATGTCTTTGTCATATTTCACATTATCCATTGTAACAAAGCATATTTCCAGGTGCGGAAGTCAAAAAGAAAACAGGGCATATTATTACCATAATGTTTCTTTTTCAAAAGATTTCGCCGATGTGTTAACATTGACTGTTAAAATTACACTTTTCAAAGTATCATTAGCAACCATACAATCATAGATTTATCATTAATCTCTTCCTTCGTAGGCTCAAATGTTTTTCTTTTGAATCTCTATTTCAGAGGTCTGTCTACGATTGTACTATTTCGTAATTTGTATATATATGCGTAAGTATATATATTTGTATGTATATAGAGAAGAATGTGAGTGTTTAAGTGAAAATTCGTCTGCTTACAGGTTTGCTTAATATTAGAACCTTTACCTTTGTTATGACCTTTACAATTATTTCTATATTATAAAGATAATAAAATTTTGAGCCATAATTGGATTTATCATCTCAACTGTTATATTCCTTGATACAATCGAAACAAATGCTAAAAAGAAATCTAACCGTTAATATGAGAATAACACTCACCTACAATTTATATTAAAGTATAAATTTAAATTAAAATGTCTTCATAAACATTGTCTAAGCGTAAGACGTGCTTCGCAGTAATACCCACTAAGCACTAATATACATGGCTAGACAGTACTAAAGCTTGTTAATTGTGTCCCGGCGTATCCCGGAGCCCGAGGTCGGGATTACACGCGGACCTTCGTTAACACCGGATTTGCCTCTTTGATGCACATGAAGCGCTTCACTGCCTTTGTAAAAATTATTGGCACTTTTCTGGATTAATTAAATGTTTTATTATGTACGTACGCCTATTAATTCGTGAATATACAACCTTACATTGTTTTATTTACCAATATTTCGCTCTCTCTTCATTACTAGTTTCAGATTAACTTTTTCAGGTACACTTAGCATAAGTAAAATCAAATGTTTTTTATTGCAGTGAGACGTGGTAGCGGCCTACCATTTATTTCATTTTTATTTTATGTATTTAGCACACCAACATAAATATTACATATAGATAGAATCATCTATAGTCAATTACAACATAAAATTACAGTGTAATAATTACAATCACAGGCATGCATGACATTAATAGATGACAAAAAATAAAAACTAATTCTAATTAGGAATTATATAGATTAGATAATTTTTTACAAGTACACCATCAAGTTATGTTTTAAGCAAGTGCCGCTTGAATGATCCAAATGCATCAAAAATATGTCGATGTTGTTATTTTTTCAAGATACGTCATTATTGCAGGCGGAACTTCAAAGTAACGCCTTCTTCGATCAATTAATATTCCCTTAATGTTAGGTAACATCGTGGTCAGATAGTAAACTTATATAAACATACATAAAAATAAATATCATAAAACGAAGTCGTTTTTAGTGCCAGTCTGCGAGTTTCCTTAATTCTTCTAAACTGCGCAATAGATTTTGATATAGGTCCTAACATTTTACCTAACATTTATCAATACAACAATTTCTTTATACGTATATGTACATATTATCAATAAGTATTAAGTTTAATGTTTTGCAGTATTTACTATTATACAATTTATTTATTTTTTTATTATTATTAATAGTGTAAGTTAAGTTTCTATGTGATAAAGCGTTTTAGGTCTTCAGTTTAGTTCACAATTTTTTTATTATTGTTATTGTATTATCGTTCTTGACTATTGACTGTTGCTATATCCACATGTAAATAAATAAATTTAATCGAACGCCGAATATATGTAAGCGCATTATTTTAGAACGGCTGTACCTGTTTGGCAAATACATTTTTTGTTATGATTTCTTATTGTAAGAACAAGATCCGTATGAAAGTAAATGTTTGAAAAAACATAAAGATAAGTGAAAAATCTAAATATTACTAAACTAAAAGAGACAGAAGTGTGAGAATTTATCAAAATTATAATTTTATTTAATTATATTGTAGTACTGTGAAGGGCAGTTTTCATTTTCTTCGTTAGTTATACATCAGTGTGAAGCCGAGCGAGCACCTAGTATATAAATATTATAAAAATGTACATCGGACGTGTCTGTACTTTTTGATTTTTGTGAAAAAAAATTTTGCAGGTATCTAGGCAAAAGGAATAGAATACATTTTAAATTGAAATACATTTCAATATTTTTTACAAATATCTGTCTATCTGTCTGTCTGTTTGTTTGTATGGACATGCATCACAGCTAAAGAACTGGCCTAAAATCATAAAGCATATCCTCAAGAGTAACTAAGTCTTTGTTTCATTAAAAGTGGTCCACTCTATCAAAAGTTATTGTAATTTGAATGACGGCTCGAGGTAAGAACGAGAGAATAGTAATATCTACGAATATACTAATATTATAAAGCGTATTTGCTTATTTGTTTGGTTGAATGGCGCTAATCGCAGGAACTACTGGTCCTATTAGACAAATTATTTCAATGTTAGATAGTTTATTTATCGAATACATCATCACGCTAAGACCTATAGGGGCGGAGCATCAATGAATAATGTTTCAAAATCGTTTTTTTGAAGTGAAACTTCTAATGCGATTTCCATCAAGGTTGCGTTAAAGGTTCAACGCTACCACGGAGAGGATATGAAAGCACTGTTGCGTTAAACGTTCAACGCTCCTGGGGAGGGGGAATAGAATAGTTATCATAATCCCATTGTAAATGTTATAGATTTCGATATTTCTCCACTCGAAAATGATAATTAAAAGGTGCGAGCAATTGTGAATTGTAAGCAATGTTAATAAAGTTTGTCTTAAAAAAAAACAATATGATTTCACTAAAATCAATTTCTAACCCTTCCTATTTTCATTTCCACATTACGAAGTTTCACTTCTTCCGCGCGGAGGGACTCCAGGGACTATTTTTTACCTTTTGAGAGCTCCCGCTGCATGTTGGCTTTAGCTCAAATTAATTATTCCACGCGTATGAAGTCGCGGGCACAAGCTAGTATTTATATAAAGCCGAGAAAATTCAATGTATTAATGAAATCATGTATGAAATAATGTCTTAATGATTTAATGAAATCGTAACAGGGAGTTTCCGAGTGATAAGATTAACAACCTAATAATTGTTATCTAAGCCAACTAAACCTTATGAGATGCATAAAAATAACGTACTACAGAATTTCGCGTCTTAAACATACCTACAAAAAAGTACTTTTTTACGCCTAACTATATAGGATAACTCCCAAAAATTATTTTTAATTTTACATATATAAAATCGGGACAAATTGATAGTAAATTATAAAGAAAAACCGTAATACAGTAAAAAATAAATTCGGACTAAATTCAAAATAAAGCGGTAGCTTTATGTTTTTCTAGTGTAAATTCCCTTAAAATCATTAATTTGTTGGTTCATATAAGAACAAAAAAATACATTACAAGTTACGAGCTGAGAGTTTTTGGCGGGATCTTACTTTGACATGTAATGGCTTTAAAATTTTATTGTCTTTTTGGTGGCATTTTACTTAATACAATTCGGCTATTCAGCATGAATTCTGAGATGCCACAAAAACGCCCTGGAAAGTTATAAAAAGATGGCCACTATCTTGTTAGAACATATGAAATTATCACAAGACATAATATTATTACATAATCGATAATGGCAGTAATAACCTGAAAAATTGGTCGAGAAAATAAAACAAAAGTTATTAACACTATTAAAAAGTGAGAATTATGAAGTACACTTAAAATACATTTACCCATACTTGTCATTGGTGGCAAACGAACATGTGGGTCACCTGATGTTAAGTGACCACCACCGTCCATAGACACTAACAACACCAGAGGAGTTGCAAGTGCGTTGCCACCCTTTGGGGGAAGGGTTATGGGAGGAAGAGGGAGAGGAGAGAGGAGAGGGGAGGTGGGCCTCCGACGCTCTCACTGACCGAACGAAACGCAACAATGCAAGCACTGTTACTTCACGTCGGTTTTCTATGAGAGGGTGGTAGTACCCAGGACGAGCCGACCCATTCATGCTGAAACCAGTAATAGCTACAGCGTGGCTCTACCACCATTACTACTACATACTATTTCAACTTAAGAAAATTCTAATTAGTCCCGTCGATTCTAATAAGAGTAGTGATTCGAAAAGTATCGTTGTATTACTTACAAGCGTCACGCAGTAAAATGATGTCATTCAAATTATTCTGAAATAAAGGTGACGGTTACTCCAAAGCCTACAATCAACTGCCGACTTCAATTATGTTCCGTCTATCTACGTTCACGTATCGTCAACTCGACTGTAACAGAGTCAGTTTTGATACACGACGTCTATGTGACAACTTATTACTTACCAAATAAAACGATGACTTCAAAGCTAATCGATTTTATTCAATAATAGCCTTCACCCGTGACTTCGTCCGCGTGGAATATTTACTTTGGGCTGACGCTAACACGCAGCGGAAGCTCTCAAGAGGAAAAAAACCCAGATTTTGAATCGTTCTTCATCGTTGCTCCGCTCTTATTGATCTTAGCATGATTATATATAGCCTATAACCTTCCTCGATAAATTAGCTATAAAAAACTGAATGAATTTTTCAAATCGGACCAGTAGTTCCTGAGATTACCCCTAACAACGTCTTAATGGTGGTGGAGCCACGTTGAAACTATTACTGGTTTCAGCATGAATAGGTCGGCTCGTCCGGGGTACTACCACCCGACCCACAGAAACACCGACGTGAAGTAACAGTGCTTGCATTGTTGCGTTTCGGTCGGTCAGTGAGAGCGCCGGAGGCCCACCTCCCCTCCCCTCTCCTCTCTCCTCTCCCTCTCCCTCCCCTAACCCTTCCCCCCAAAGAGTGGCAACGCACTTGCAACTCCTCTGGTGTTGTTAGTGTCCATGGACGGTGGTGATCACTTAACATCAGGTGACCAACTTGTTCGTTTGCCACATATGACATAAAAAAAAACGTCACAAACTCAAAAATTCACAAACTTTACCTCTTTATAATATTAGTATAGATTAGTTGTACCCGCATCTTCTAATTACTACCCTCTTTTCTATCGTAATTAAGTCGCGTCGTCATTAAAATTACAATATTTTTTGATAAACTGCACTGTTTTTAATGAAACAACGATGAAATGTTGTTCGTAGATTTGCTTTATGATTTTCTTGAAAAGGTTTTATCATGAACGCAGTACTTAACAGTTATGCGTGTTCAGACAAACAGATTGGCAGACATTTCTAAAAATGATTGAAATGTGTTTTATTGCTTATTCCACACACACACACACACACACACACCAGCAACAATTTTTTTTACGAAAATCGAAAAAGTATAGACACTTTTAATATATATTCATATATTAATTAATAATATACATTCATATTATATGTATAGACTGTTTTTACGGTTAATGCAGGTAAGTAAGTTTAAACAAATCAAGTATATAGAACGAATATCTCGTTGGGGATCGACAACGTGACAAAACTACATGGCATGGTATCCTGTTGACATAGGCATTCAAAGTTCGGGCCTTTTTCTGTAATGCAAGTTTCTCATTGGACGGCTAACTCACCCGACTCCGACTCCGGCTCCGACATGGAGCAAGACCCTCCTGCTCAGCAGGATCCCCCTGCCGAGCAAGCCCCTCAGGCTGAGCAAGCCCCTGCTGCGGATGATGGCTTCACCACCGTCACGCACCGCAAACCGCGCAAGAACAAGAAGCGCCCGAACTCCTCTTCCGATCCGGAGGACAAATTGCCCTCTAAAAAGATCGCAAACGTCGATGGCGCGAAAGTGCCAAAGGCGACACCAGCGCCCTCTAGACCCGACTCGCCCGTGGCTGCGGGTTCCGCAGTTTCGGGCAAGAAGCCCCGCCAACCGCCCCCCGTTACGATCCAAGACAAAGCGTCTTGGGTTGAGATTTCTAGCCTGCTGGAAACGGCAGGTATCCCTTACACCTCCGCCGTGAATACCGCTGTAGGTATTCAGGTGAAGGTAGCCACGTCCACCGCCCATCGCAACCTCACTCGTTTCCTTCGGGACAACCAGTGGGGCTATTTCACGCACTCTCTCGAAGAGGAGCGTAAACTACGGGTTGTGATCCGTAGAGTCCCCTCAGAACTCCCGACTGACGACATTTCAGACGACCTCAAGGAACAGAAGATTCCTGTTCGCGAGGTTCATCGTATGCGCTCTCCGCGCACCAGGGCTCCATATGATATGGTTCTCGTTGTCCTCGATCGCACCCCTCAGGGGAAAGCGATTTTTAATCTTACATCCCTTTGCGGCCTCTCCGGCGTCATAGTCGAGCCGCCGCGCAAAACGTCTGTGCCCTCGCAGTGTCACAACTGCCAGGTGTACGGACACTCCGCACGAAACTGTCGCCTGAAACCCAGGTGCGTTAAGTGCCTCGGCGACCACTCCACTAGGGAGTGTTCTCGCACGAAAGACGCCTCCGACCCTCCGAGCTGTGTTCTGTGCCGCGGCGTGGGCCATACCGCGAATTATCGCGGATGTCCCCGCGCCCCGCGCACAAAGCGCCCTCGATACCCCAGGCAGGCGTCGCCGTCTAAGACGGCCGCTGCCCCCGCCCGTCCTCGACCTCCGCCTCTCATGTCTCGAGAGGCCTTCCCGAACCTGCCGAGCACGTCTTGTGCACCGCCAGCGTCCGTACCCGCGACTAGCGCGCCCCCCCGCCCCTACCGGGCCCCTCAGGCCCCGTGGGCTCCTAAACCCGCGTCCCAGCACACTCCCAAACCTCCGGCGGCTAATCCTTCACAGGATGACCCCGCATACTCCTTTTCCCTATCGAGTATTGACTACGCAGGTCAACTACTCATTTTCCACGAGATCTCGGAGATCTCGGCGTACGAAGAGTGCTCTCGTAATCCGCTACTAGGTGCCGTCACGGCAATCCATAGATTTCCAGCCATCGCGGCTACACTACAACGGCTCGCACGCGCAGCTGTT
>MU158898.1:532346-565673 GCA_015888305.1 Antheraea pernyi | reverse complement strand
TAGTCAGTTCAAAAAAAAAAAAAAAAAAAAAAGCTAACTCACCGTCGGACCCTGATACCCTACGCTGCACCACGTGACTTACTATTCGTTAACACATTTTTTGGCATATAGTTTTATGACGATTTTTTTGCTCCTAAATTTCGTAGGCTGGTGTTAGACAGCTTATAACTTTCAGAGTACTTGTGTTTGTAGTTTCAGATAATATAAATAGATGTGGTGTCGTGGGACACCAGGTAGGAACGAAGTTCCTTCGGCTAATCTAGAATCGACACAATTTGCAAAAAACATGCAAGAAAGAAGGAGAAAAAAAAACAAATAAATAAATAAAACTAATGTAGAATCGACACAATTTGCAAAAAAAAATTATTAATTAACTAAATAAAAAACTTGTGCAGAAACACTGTCAGGATTCATTATTATTATTATTTTTTATTATTTCCAAAAAGCTGTATACACTCAACAAAAATAATCGTCGTGACACCACACTGTTCAATGCGAAATAGAAAGGAAAATATCTGGCTTGCTTTCTATATGAGAGAGAGAGAGAGACAGACAGCGAAACATGCGCACGCCGCACAGCTTACAATAGCAAAAAGTGTCGTTACAACTTTTCGTAAGAATTTTTTCCGTCTAGCCCCCTTTCACAACGCGCGATAAGGAACTTCATTCCAATAATTCAGTAGATAATAACTATTACATACTCGTATATATACTACGTATGTGTTATGTTACTCAATGAAAACATACCTATATCTTCTTCTTCTTACCCTTATCCCACATAAGTAGGGTCGGCACAACATGTTTGTCATGTTGTGGTATATGATTTGGCTTAATTTTTACGATCGGCCGCCTGCCTGACATCAACCCTCCTTGGGATTATTTTCTTGTATCACTGTTTTTTTTTTTTTTTTTTCTCGAACTGACTATGCTATTGACCTGGCAAGGTCTTAACAGCTTCACCGGACTACTAAGGCGAGCGCTTAAGGCACTCAGCCGATTTTTGTTTTTGGCAACCAGCTCAAGGGTGCACGGCACACCTCGGCTTGGCTGTTGCCTGTTCATGCAATTCGCGACCTATCAAAGCTAAACCTAAGTTAGAGCTAAACTATTCATACAAATAAGAGTTGTTGAAACATATATGTGTACCAGGCATACATATCTCAACAACTCCTATGTGTATTTTATATCGGAAAAGATTCTAAACTATTACAGTTCGATACGGGAAAAAAAAGAAAAACCCATCCACTTTATGTGTAAGCGTGTGAGCGTGCACGTGTGTGGAGGTGATGTGTGTAGTGTTGTAGCAGTGATGTACGGGTGTGTCACTGTATCGCGCGAGCAGCGTACTCAAGGGCTCCCCACCGAGGGATCGAACCTAGGCTTGAGCCGCTGCCGAGGGGGGCCTAGTCTGGTGTGCGGGAGCGAAGTTTACCCCCAGACCACGGCGGCGTGATCTGTGGTTACGCGGGCGTGGGCGTGAACACGCTCTGTTTTGAGAGACAGGCTGGTACTGATCGTTCGCTGCCGTTATTTTATCGGGAGGATCGGTGAAAATGTGACGCGGTCGTCTTTTATAACGCGGTACGTCCGGTACGGTTTCGTAATTTGCGGCGGATACCACTAACGGGCTAGAGTGATTCTCGGCTCTATCAAAATAACTGTCGGTGAGTGACTTTACATACGCCCAGATAGAAGGTATCTCCAAGTCCCTGTGGAGATCCTTATTCCGGACGTATCGCGGAGCCCCGGTGGCTTTACGAAGGAACCGGTTCTGAATACGTTGTAATGTTAAAAAGTTCGCTTTGGACATATGTGCGAAAACGGGTGCACTATATGTCAAAATCGGACGAATACAAGTCTTGTAAAGCGTAAGCTTGTGTCTTAAGGACAGCTTATTTTTGTGACAAATCAACGGGTGTAACCGACCCAAGACCATAGCGGCCCTATCTCTGACTATCTTTGTGTGTTGGTTAAACGTGAGGCGTCTATCCAACGTGACTCCGAGGTATTTAACCTGATCGGCCCAAGGAATCACTGACCCATACAGTTTGATCGGACGGATCTTACGTTCATATTTATTAGAAATCGGGTCGAAAATTATCGCGGCGCTTTTACACGGATTGACTCCTATACGCCATCGGAGAAACCACTCACCGAGTGTCCTAACGGCTTTTCCGATGCGTACCCTGACTCGCTTCAGATGCCATCCAGAAGCGTAGAGAACTGTATCGTCAGCATAGCAACCTATCTCCACCCCCCGGAGTTGAGGTAGGTCACTGACGAACAGATTAAAGAGCGTGGGTGCCAGAATGGACCCTTGGGGCACACCTGAGCGTATCGGATGGGACGAAGACAGTTCTCCTTCCACTCTGTAGCGGAAGGACCTATCAGTAAGATAGTCGCGTATTATGTGAACTAGCCTATCGGAAACGCGGAAAAGAATTAACTTATGAATGAGCCCCGAGTGCCAGACCTTATCGAAGGCCTTGGCGACATCGAAAAAGACTGCCATTGTACATTTCGGTTTAGGTTCAATCGGGTACGGATTTGGATCCGGATCCTCATTGAATTTTGAAAAGATGTACTCCGTGAGGCGGTGTACTTGGTTTGAGCAGGAGTGTTCGGCACGAAATCCGAACTGCTCAGGTGGCAACAGATCTAACTCTGATATGGAGGCCTGTAGGCGGTTCAGAAGGAGCCGCTCGTACAGTTTTCCTAACGTATCTAATAGACTAATAGGGCGGTAGCTCTCGGGAAGAGTAGCCTTCTTGCCGGGCTTGTGAATCCCTATCACTACGGCCTTTTTCCAGACGGCTGGAAAATGACCCTGGGACATGGCCGCATTGAAGATGCAGACCAGTAGAGCTATGATACGATCAGGAAGGAGCTTGAGAACCTCGTTCCTGATCCCATCGGGACCTGGGGACTTCCTAAATTTAAGACGCTTGATGGCATCCGAAACTTCCTCGAATGTAATGGGGGTTAGGGTATCCGCCGGTGGAGACGCGAGCGCGTGCTCTACCGATGACTCGATCGATTCAATATGTACGGTGTCAGTATTGGTTGTGTTCGGTGAACACTGCTTTTCTAAGCTCGCGGCGAGTGACTCCGCCTTGTCTAAACTATCGAACGCGGGAGGCAACCCGGGGCCTCTATCGAGCGCGGGCATAGGGATCATCTCGTCTGATTTGACAGACCTAACTAGCTTCCAGTACGCCAGGTGGGACGGCTGGATTTTTTCCAAAAACCGATTCCACCTTTCATCGCGGATTTCTGAAATACGGGCCTTAACTTGTTTGCGTAAAGATCGCAATCGGTCGCGGTTATCTCTAGACGGGTAAGTGTCGTGAGCTCGAGTCGCGGCGTTCTTTTCCGTGATCAACGCCTTCACGTCGTCCGGGAGTATAAAGCGGCGATCGTTCACCGCTTGCACCTCTCTCGAGGTCTCCCTGACGGCGATCTGAAGGAAGTTGACCAGGGAATCGATGGCCAAATCCGCGTCAGCTTTAGACACCAACACGTCCGGAATTCTGTCTAATATATCCGATGTTAAATTGTCTTTAATATATTCAACTAACTTTTTGTAATCGGCCACCCTTACCGACGGAGGGGTGGTGTCGTCTGGACTTCCTAACTGCATTACTACCGGGCGGTGATCGGAGTCAAGTTCGTGTACAACATGTATGAGTTGTAACCGAAGCGTGACGTTCTTAAGAATTGCAATATCTAAAACTGTCGGACGACAGTTGTCCTGATAATGGGTCGGTTCCGGAGGGGCTATGACGTCAAACGCGAGAACGCCGACTAGTTTGTCGAGAATCTTCCCGTTACGAGAAGTCCTCGGACTGTTCCAGATGACGTTACCGCTGTTGAGGTCCCCCGCTATAATGACGGAGTCACCTAATCTGAATAGCGCCTTTAAATCGGATTTAAGCAGTACCTTATTCGGCGAAAGGTACGCGGATACTAACACGACATCTGGATGACCGGTCATCCCTAGCTTGCAAACTGACACCTCCATATTGGATAGAGCGGGTGGATCCATCGGCATGCAATACAACGATCGTTTATAATAAATTAACGTGCCACCCCCGCGGGTGACTCGGTCATTTCTGACTACGTTATAATTCGCGATTCTCGGACTTTTCATTTTTGGTTTAAGAAGCGTTTCCTGGACGAGGAGAACGTCAATCTGTCTTTCGCGCAAAAAGGCAGCTACTTGTGCCTCACAGTCGCGCCTAACTTGCCTAGGGGGAGTCCCTAACAAGCCTGAGGCCGAGAACGCAGACCGGTAAACCGGGCTACGCCCAAACAGACACTCAGGGATGGAATGGGAGGATCAGGAGGGTGGGAGGGAGACACCTGGACTTGACTAGGCGATCACCGCCAAGGCCAAGCTACCCAGGCCCGTCTACCTTGCCGTAGGCCGCGGGGCCTCCGGCGAGCGGGCAGGACGCTCCACACGCTTCGTTGAGCACCGGGAGGTATCCACGTGCGGCCAAAAGATTGGACTTCTTACGACGCCCGGGTCGCCCCGAAAAGGGCGGTGCGCTACGCTCTAAAAAGAGCGCCTCACGATTTCCACTACTGCCCTGTCACTAACAAGACGTGATCGGGCTCGCGAAAACACTTTCGTAACGAAACAATATTTCGCGAGTGTTTCGTGTGTGCTATCATCTTCACGCGTCGCTCCGCGGTATTGTTTCGTTACGAAAGTGTTTTCGCGAGCCCGATCACGTCTTGTTAGTGACAGGGCAGTAGTGGAAATCGTGAGGCGCTCTTTTTAGAGCGTAGCGCGGAACGCGTGGGTCTCGGACGAGAGCCCAATCGAACTATCCTTGTATCACTGTATTTATGATTATTATTATATAGTTACGAAGTCTGATGGGATCCTTAGGCTCACAATTTTTCTGTAGGCTTCAGCTTTGGTAGGCTATTTATAGTGTCTCTTTGAGCGGCACCACAGTTCCGGTTAAAAACAAAGTTCTTCAAGATTATGGTCTGCTTGCTATATTGCCATTTTTATGTAACAGAAAACGAATCAAGTTTAGACTATTCCTAAGGACTAAGACTGCATTTTCGGTTTTTTTAGGATTCGTGGTTTCAGAATTTTCTCAGTAGTAACAATATAATATTATATACAATAAACCATTATAATAATATAAAATATGAAAACTATAATAGAAAAATAAATGAAATAAATAAATAAAAATCCTAACATGAGCACGTGAAATTATTAATAACAAATCAAATAAACGATTCGATTTAGTATACACATGTTATCTGACATTTATCTTATTAGAAAATCACCCATAAGCGGTATATTAATTCGAGAATTAAGCTTTAAACTCATACATAATAAGTATCGAATAAGCAACGGGATCTCTTCAAACTTTAAAGCCACTGAATTCGATTAATGGATTAACAGACGACAAGGAATGCTTAAGGGACCACGAAAACGTTATCTAAATCGCACAACAATGTTCGCGTTCTCTAATTGGCTAATTGGCATACGAAGGATCTAGAAAAGCGATCTCTTCCTGTTCAATAGATAATAGTTCGGAGCGGGTCGACGTCATGAAACGATCATTATCAGTAGTTTTATTGAAATGTGATTCTCTCAAGTTAATTCTAATTCAGAATACGTATTTAGTGGTACTTTAATTATAACTAATCGTTGTCCGCAACATCGTTCCGCTGAAAATGATATGATTGTGTGAAAATTATTTATTTATTTAAACTTTATTGTACACCAATTATATACATTCATTTCAAAAACATTTCACGTTTTGTTATTGGTACAATGGGGGGCCTTATTGCTACTATGTTAATTATGTGTTTGATCTGATTTAATTGCAAGTTTATTAAGATGAAAACCTCTTTAGGCGCGTTGAGTGGTATTCTTTGGTAGCAGATAAATTTATAATTTCGCGTTTCGCGTCATAACATGCTTGTAAGCGTGACCGACGGTATTGTGATTGCACGGATTGCGTCAGACTAGCGACGCTTAGTATAGAGACCTGTATATATCTTATATTTTATTCTATATTTTGTATAGAGATTCTGCAACCCATCACATGTTTGATGAAGCCGTAGTCCGGTGAAGCTGTTAAGACCTTGTTGGGTCAATAGCGTAGTCAGTTCGAAAAAAAAAACATGATTGATGAATCAGTAAACCGAATAAAAAAGTATATTATTATTAGGAGTGCCAATTTAAAAGAGACACTAATTGAAAGAGAGATAATAATTTCAATTTTAATAATTCATACTATGATTGATTTAAAAATTATAATGGTCACATTTATTTCATTGTTTTGTCACTTCTGCCGGTAGTCCTTAAGACTGTCTTGGTTTTTTTTTGTTATTTAATCGTAACTAACCCCTATGGAAAGCGTAACAGTATGCTTGAATAATAGTCTGAAAAAATCCTATCTAGCAGTAAAAGTCTCGTTAAAATCGATTTAGTCGTTGCGAGGATGAAACTCCGATAAAGGAAAACTACTTTAATTTACTTTATGTGTATGGATCAAAAGATTAAGGAATCTATTTTTTTTTCTTAAAAAGAATAAAATGAGTTTGGTGGAGTTATGAGCTGGTCATTCTTTCGAAAAATGCACATTTCAACGCGAGAATCTTTACAAGTACTCGTAGCGGTCTGACGTCAACTCATAGAAACTCTAACTGCATCCAATAAAATCCTAATTCAGTAATTTACAAGACATACGACTATGTAAAATGCCATATATCTATTCAGCTATGAATCATATGTCTTTCTTAGAACGAACATTTTTTTGTAGAAACTTAAATTTCGTTCAAAATTACTCTCGTCTACTTTACTTAAGAAACTGCAAAAAACAAGACTCTTTCATAAACAATTGACTTTCGTGACTTGTATGTACCAAAATATATGAGTTAGTGACAAACAATACTGAGTACTTTGAAAGAGTCCTTATTGTATACAGATCGTATTTTGGTCAATTCTAGTAGCACTAAAGCCCGCCAATTTATAGGAAATTTAAAAAAGAAACAAGAATTCTTGTGTATTTAATCAAATACCGTGTTATTACAAAAAAGTTAAATACGTATTAAATACTTGGTTTAATAAAAATTTCTAATAAATGCATCGCGCTCGCCCGAGGCAAGTTCGCGTTCGTTTCGCAAGTCTAACCTATCGTAACCAAAGCGAGACAAAAGAGCAAAATGGCGAACATTCAGTCACCGCGGTGCGTTTAATATGAGACCTTTTTAAAGCCAGGGTTCAATACGTATTTAACTTTTTTGTAATAACACCGATTAACTTTAAAATGGATAAAAGAATAGTTAGAATTCAAAATAAAAACCTCAATTTTTTTCTGATTTTTTTCAGTATATACAACAATATTTTGCTGACGGGCCAAAAAAACACGTTCAAAACGAATCGCCCTAATATATGATAGTTCTTATTTTCGATCTTCAAATAGGTTACAGTCTAAAGGACATTCAAACGCCTAAACAAAATATATTGTTATCGAAACGTGATCTTAGACTACGTACATTGTACAATAAGCTTTGTAGACGGTAAACTCATTACGGGGCATTAGATTATAAACGCAAAAACACCACCGCGTGAGGTCTTCAGATACAATGTAACGATAAGGTTGGCCGGAGTTGATATGTTATGTACATGATTCGAAAGGAAAACCTTATCGCACGTCTGTTGTTTTTGTGTTGTTGAAATTGATTAGCAATTGGTCGGTTGGACGACCCTCGACCCGGCTTTTAATTATGCTCAATCAAGGCGATACAAAAACTATGAATAATAAGCAACGTTCGTATTATTTATTTATAGATATATTGTTAAAAAAACTTCTATTTGTAAGTTTTTTAACGATAAAAAATGTACTAATGCAATATGGAGTTCTTAATGAAAATGTAATGTATACCTATTTCGTTTTTAAGCAATAATTATATTTGTCCTTTGTATAATTTACACTATTAACATAAGATGTTGCAACTAAAATTACCAATCACGTTCTAAAATGTATTAAAATCCCTACGTGCGATAGAGTATAATTTCTATAAATTACTGTAATCGCCTTCAACAAAGTCACAAGTGTTTGCTAATTTATTTATGAACTAATGAAGAATCTATCTTGCATGCATTGCAATGCATAACATTAACAAAGCACATGCGATTACATATGAAAATAAAAACATAATTCTTAATTAATTATTTCCACTTACATTACTTGAATCAGTTTAAAGTAATAAAATATATTATAACTATTAAAGATCACCATCATAAAATCATTACATAAAATAAAAAAAAGTCCTCTACCGCGTCTGTCTGTTCGCGATAAACTCAAAAATAATTATAAAGTACAAAAAAGTACAAAAATAAGCATAAAGTAATTCATGAGGAACATTTTGATATAGATTGTTTTATAATCAGGGCGGGACAACATCTGCCGGGCCCGCTAGTTAATATATAAATTATATTTGGGTCGAATCGATACCTGACGTATATAAATAAAATAAAATCCAAATACGTATACAGTAGTACGGTTGTTAAATAATTCCTTTACGCATTTTCGTATCGCCAAAGCCCACCCTAACAACGAATACATTTTTAAAGCAATGCGCACATAAAAGGGAATTCACGAATGTTATTCGAAAGTGCGGAAATGCGTCCCATACATCAAGTGAAGAAAATAGAAAAACAGAGGCAAGATAAAATGTGAGTACATCGCCGTGAAATGTTGCTACAATTCACAGAAAGACAAATAGCCCTTTGACAGAAGCAGCATATTTTATATGCATACGAATACATTTTTAAACAAGTTGTTGTTCAGAACTTGTTTATAGAAAATAGTGTTGGAATAAATATAATATGAATTAAAGTACAACAAACAAGCCAAAGGTAAGTGTAATAGCAAACAATCGAAATCAAATATACTATTTGTCCCATAAATACACTTTTTTCTCGAGCTGACTACTCTATTGGCCTAGCAAGGCTTTAACAGTTTCACCGGACTACAAAGGCGATCGCTTAAGGTACTCAGCCGATTTTAGTTTACCATACACACTCAGTCCTTTAAGATGTAAACAAAAGTAAAAATATACTAACTAACAAAGTTACGACAACTTGTTCTTCGCTTTGTACAGACGAGGACTTGTACGCAAACTATATGCAAATTTGTTACTAAACAAGTTCATAATTTTAACTAATTGGTGCTTGTCCGCTTCGTTGAGCGTATTTTGAATTTATTATTATGAAGAGTCTATGTCTTTCTCCAAGCCTCTAGTTACTTCTACACCGAATCTTATTGCTATTACTTCAGAGGCTTAATCGTGAAAATATAATAAACACATAGATATACTATAGCATTCATAATATTTGCGCAGATAAATAAATAATGAACACATTGCATGTATATTTCACAAAAATATCAAATAAGATCTACAATAGCATACTTAATTTTTTGTACCAATATATAGAGGAAACAAAACAACGCGTAATAACTTTTAAATCTATATATAGAAACCAGCTGACCCGGCGGACGCTGACCCGCCCTGATAATAAAAAAAAATCTAGAATCAGACTGCAGTGCCACCTACCGGGTTCAATTGTAAATCAAACCACCCTTGAATCCACTCGAAAACGCATCAAAATCTATCCCGCCGTGTAGGAGGAGTTCAGTCATATACACACGGACAGAAGAATTATATATAAACATGTATGTAAGTGTATTTTATACTAATTAACTTTAATACCCTTTGACCAAACATCATCAGAGTTGAAAGGGCCTTAGTGGTTCTACACCGAGAAGAGCTTTGTATCCATTTACTACCACTAGCCACTAGGTGGCGCTGTAACACATCGAATTGTGTATCGTGCAATGGAATTGCCATGAAAATTATTATATGTATCTACTAGAATACATAATAAAAGCAATAAATCAGAAAAAAATATGTCCAGAAACGCGGGCGTAGCTAGTTATATACGTAAATTATAATCCTAATTACTACTATAAATGCCAATATGAGATTGTTACACTTTCACGCATTGACTACTCAACCCGTTGTCGTGACATTTTACACATACGTACAAAAACAACATAGGGTACTTGTCGTACAGAAAAAAAAATTGGTTGTCTGTAAAGTCGAGATACGGACGATAATTTAACGTGATAGCGGCTCTGATGCATCGGCCCATGGAGTGGAAGAGTGATAGATGCCTCACAAGCAGAACGCTTAAAGCCGATGACGCCTCTTCCGCGCTCTCGCTTGCACGCTCGGCTCAGGCGGAACGTGACAATGAGTCATGCTTTTTCGTGCGTGCAGCCGGCTTTCATCGATTTATAAGACGTTATCACGTCAAAAATGTTCCGTTCCCGAGAGATATAGGTCAAAACTACATTAAGAGAACGGGAAAAAGTTAATTAAGAATAAATTCATTTATTATATAAATAAGTTTAAAAAAATAAGCGAGACATTTAAAATTTAAAACCGACCTTCCAACAGCCAGTACTCAATAAAATGACAACTAACGCGGTGTTTTATATTTTCGGTGCCTTTACAGTGTATTTCCAACTCGTCGGCCAAATTACACCGGACAGTTCAGTGGAGCGTGTGCTCATCCCGACGCCAAATCTCTTTGAAGCCAATTCATTATGTCGATTCCGTGAATTGTCATCTGTGATGTAACTATCTAACTTTGAACGGTAATATCCCCCTGTTTTCATTACTGAAGTGTGAAGCTCGGCGTTGAAAATAAGTTATTAAATTTCTAACATGACATATCCGGAATCGGTCATTATTTTTTCTCAATATATTTCTATAAGAGTTTTCGATCACATATATGGCATATTTTTTAGTGAGAAATTTTTTGGCGCTTTGAGCGGTATTTTTGTAAGGAGATAAAGTTATGATTCCACGTCATGACATGCTAGTAAACGTGACCGAGTATTGCGTTTCCGCGGCTTACGTCAGACTAGCGACGCCGAGCATAGTGGCCTGTGTACGTCTAATATTGATGTTTTGTATTGAGATTGTGCAACTAATCATATGTTCGATTAATTAATAAATCGTATAAAAATGTATATAATTATTGTTCGGAGTGCCAATAGATGTGAAAACCAGACGATAGAGCGCCGGAAGCCCACCTCCCCTCTCCTTCCCCCTTCCCTTACTCCCCCTCTCGCTCAAGACTGGTTGGCAACGCACTTGCGAATCCCCTGGTGTTGCAGGTGTCTATGGACGATGGTGATCACTTAACATCAGGTGACCCACCTGTCCGTGGATCTCATATGATATTTAAAAAAAAATGTTAATAATTTTAATATACAAATTATGAAATTTAAAAAAATCATTAAAAAAATTAAAAGGCCTCGAATGGTTTTTTATAAAGTCACGTAATTTTCGTAATCGTTCTTTATCAGACTAGATTTTATTTTAGAATTGATAGCATAATTATTCTGAGGTAAAGGTGCCTTTTTGATTGAGGTGGCCTTTCTTTTTACGAAAATCAATCCTCGCGAATAAAAATTGTTACAGTCATTATCGAGTCGATAATTATTATTACAGATTGTCCTGTGATAACATCAAGAATCTAACAATATAGTACATTTACGAAAACATTAATTATTTATATACTAACAATATAAATTATGAATTTTTGACGTTGTTTTTTTTTTTAACTTTATTGTTTGCAATCAATCTTTTAGATTATTACTGCCATTGTCGAGTAGTGAATAGTATTACAAGTTCTTCTTCCATTCCATTTTTGGCAACCAGTCTTCTAGTAGACCATCACTGCCATTGTCAAGTGAGTATCGATATTACAAGTTTCTTGATATAATTTCAATGAACTAACAAGACGGTGGCCATCTTGTTAGAACTTTCCGTGGAGTTTTTGTCAGAATTCATGGTTCGTAGTATTATTTTCCATTCACTTCACTTATGCAAAATAAACAAACTATATTACATAAAACACCACCAATTTTACACAATACACAAAAATAATATCCACTATATGACAGACCAAAATCCCGCCAAAAACACAACGTTGTTTTTATATATACTTTTCATGGTGTGTCGTGGGTGGTGCACTAAAGAGCTTAATAATAAATAGAATAGAGTTCCTACACAGTTGTGGCAATACTTAAAAAAACAGGATCTGTCGTAAAGACATACGATAAACATAAAATATTTGTATTACATTATTAAAAATAATCAAAAAGCCAACGTCACGAAGAGTTTCCAATCAGTAACCCATCCAAGTACTTACGCGCCCGATGTTACTTAACTTCGGTGATCGTACGAGAACCGGTGTCTTCAACACTCTAACCGACACAGTGCTTACCCCCACCACATTTCGTCACATAAAAATATTGCCGATCTGAATTTCAAAGCGCTCCCATAAGAAGTATTACTTCAAAAATGTTTTGTTGCCAAAATTATTTAAAGAGAAGCTTATAAATATAATTTCTATCACTATTTACTCTGTTTCATATGGAACAAGTCATTAAGCAACAATATCGTGAACATAGATATCTATATATTAATACGTCAAGCCCTAACTTTGTATCCTTTTTTGAGAGAAATGCGCGAATGGATGAACGTGAAACTTGGCATAGTTAAAGTTTATATGGAGGAGAAGTGCAGGAAGCTATTTATTTTATATAAAATGCATTAGAAGTACAATAAATTAATTAAAATATGCATTACTCACACTACTGCTTCAATTTTACACAACATATACACACATGTAAATAAAAAAGACATTTTGGCATCTGTCAATAAAGGACTTCAAAAAAGGTTGTGAAGGAGGTTGCTATGCTCGATTGTATGTATTATTTTACTCTTACGTTCCAATTACCCTTTTTCATTCTACATTCAACTTTAAAAAATCAATGAACTATGGTCGAATGTCGACCACTGGGCACCCACTAGTCTATAAAAACCCGCTACGTTCATTTGTCGAAACATATTAATTTTTGACATTACATTCAACAAACTGAAGCATAGCATTACAATTACAAAACCGGATTCCTATAGTTTTTATTCATCTAATTTAGCAATATCAATTGCTTCATTTCATAGTCACGACTCATATCAACCCACGGATAGAAGTTGTTATCAAACACGTTTATAATTATGGCAGTATTAACCGGTGTAGATTGCGCTTCCAAAACTAAATATTTTATTTGCCTTTCGACGTTTCGTAAATATTATTATAGCCTATGGGTCATTATTATTCATCGCTGGCCGGCCTTTGATTTTTTAATTGATTTTATTGCGCATAAACGCTCGCCCCCCGGGGACGGTGGGCTGGTTGTTCGTTCGCAAGAACCACGCAAATTGCTACCCTTAATAAAAACTAGAAACTAATTGATTCAGGTCGACGGTGCCACGTTTTATAATGTAATTAAAGTCCAATTGAAAAATTTCGTGTTAAAATATTCGGAACTGGCTTTGTTATAAAACAACTCTGAATCGTTTGACACGTTTCAAAAGAAGAAATATTTAAGATATTTATGTTTACAATCCGTTTAAGATTTATGAAATTCTAATAATTTAAGGCAATTTTTAGTCATTTGTATAATCCTACTAGTCTTAATTTAACGTTTTTTTTTTTTATGTCAAAAGCAGGCAAACGAACTGATGTGTCACCAGATGTTAAGTGATCACAAACGTCCATAGACACTAGCAACACCAAGTGTTTTGCCAGCCTGTGCATGAGGGAGGGGTAGGGAAAGGAAAAAGGGGAAGGGAATGGGGGGAAGGAGGTGGGCCTCCGGCGCTCTCACTGACCGAACGAAACGCAACGATGCAAGCATAGTTACTTCACGTCGGTTTTTCTGTGGGTCGGGTGGTAGTACCCCGGACTAGCCGACCCATTCATGCTGAAACTAGTAATAGCTACAGCGTGGCTCTACCACCTTCAAAAAAGCAAAGAATAGCGGTTCAAATTTTCAAGTAGCTGATAACTTTGAAAGAGTTATGGATAGTTAGTTTTAAAGTCAATTCCGTTATACACGAAATTTTATCCAAGTTTATTGTAAAATTAAATGTAAGGAATACTAACAAATTTCATAAAGTTTATGAACAAATCTTTCGTCGTTCATTCTGCATGTTTATGGAATGCAATAGCTATTCCATTGGAGACCTATAAATATTTAAAAATTGAGAAAAATTACTAGGTATCTTTTTTTTTATTTTCCTGGATAAGGTACCCATATCATTTCCAATGCTTCTGACAGTGTACACAATCTCATGATGCCCGGTTCCGTAGTTAATAAGTTAAAGCATAACAAACTCATATTTGCGTAGTCCGGTGAAGCTGTTAAAACCTCGGTAGGTCAATAGCCTAGTCAGTTATAAAAAAAACTCATACTTCCAATTCTAAAATTCGTTAGGATTTCTAAATTTGTGATAATCATCATATTGTTTACTATACAATATTATATCCAATATCCATATTTCCTAGTAAGTATAACATATTCATTCAAACGTTACTAGAAACATACATTTCAGTAATGAAGGTAACTTTTATTTTAATAATATTTTTTTCTTCTAGAATATTGAATTTTAATACCGACATATAATATAATAAGAGAAGATAAAACAATGGAGTAATTTTTACTTCTCTGTTGATTTTTTTTTTTGTTTAGTTGCTAAGCTCTTAAAGAGCTTTAATAGTATTAATGAAAAAACATTGACTTTTTATCATATTACTAGCAGGCCAGGCATACGTTGTCTCGCCCTGATTATAAAAAAATCCTTAACAAATTATATACCAAAACGTTCCTCATGAATCACTTTATCCAGTGGTGAAAACCGTTTGAAAATCCGTTTAGTAGATTTTGAGTTTATCGCGAACAGACAAACAGACGCGGTAGGGGACTTTGTTTTATACTATATAATGATGATACTTTAGTATATATATGTGTAATGTATTAATTGTACAAATTAATAAATAGTAAAAAAAATGTACAACTGTGTATAATGACGGAGATATTTGTGCAAGTTCGCAGATGATCTACTAGAAAAACGTAAAAAATATGTATATTGTGATTATAATAACACTATTATAATCATAATTGGCCAAACAAAACACAACGATGTTGAAAGTTAAAAAAGAACAATGATCTATGGTCGAATTTGTATCACCGGCCCACCTCTAATTTATTTTATTGTATGCTAAAATATATATTACCTTTCTCTAAACAGAACGGCAAGCGCTAAAAATAAACAACAATGCCAACGGATGGGTGGCCGCACGGTGTGTTCAATAAATTGAGCAACCGATATTTGATTGTTCATAGCCTACGGGTGTTACTCAATGTAATTAGTTATACAGCCGCAAACAATAACCGCTACATTCAAGGTCGACGAAAGTGACCCGTGGATTTCGATTTCATTGCAATTTGTAGGTATAATCCGATTCCAATGTACATATATGACTGAGTTTGAACTCGGATCGGCATAGAATACGTAGAAAGATTTATTTCATATTGTTGTACAGCAACTTCTAACTTTTAATTACATTTGATTACTTATTTCAGATGTATCTTCAGTCGACTATAATGTAATTACCGACAACACATAACATACCTGCAAGTGATTGGTGATCTTCAACCTGACGTTGCTAGCCATACAGATGTGCTTTAGAACATGCCTTCTACCTTGCCATGGTTTTAATAATATTAACCAAAAACTCAGACACCGTTTTTTATATCATAGTAGACAAATGAACAGGTCACTTAATGTTAAGTGATCACAACCGTGCGTAGACACTCGCAATACCAGGGAAGTCGCAAGTGCGTTGCCAGCCTGTGTTTGGGGAAGAGGGATGGGGGAGGGAAAGGCGGCCGATGGGAGAAGGGTATCTGGCACTCTCACTGACCGAACGAAACCGCAACAATGCAAGCACAGTTACTTCACGTCGGTTTTCTGTGAGAGGGTGTTATTACCCCGAGCGAACACTAGGGAAATCGCAAGTGCGTTGCCAGCCTGTGTTTGGAGGAGAGGAGAATGGGCGGGAGGAGAAGTAGGTTCTCCGGCGCTCTCTCTGACCGAACGAAACCCATCACTGCAAGCACTATTACTTCACGTCTGTTTTCTGTGAGAGGGTGGTACTACCCACCAGTAATAGCTTCAGCGTGGTTCTACCACCTACAAGCTAACACTCTTTAATATTCCAATCTAAGTTAATCGTTGCGGCATCCGCATACACTATTACCGAGCAATAATCGCTTCAAAACTCTTAAGCCTACTGGGTATTTTATGTATGTAATTTTGTTTCTAGAGCTTTTTGTAATAATCTTTTGGTTAACTTAATACTCTTAAATTAAATTTGTGCAGTAAAGCATCTATAAGTTTATTTTAATAGCCGTAGTAAATGGCATAACTCATTTCCAGGCTTATCGTGTTATTCGTTTTGCCGTCTCCTGCTATATAAGACAATTTATTTATCTGCGTTGTTTATTATCATAAAAATAATTTTTTGTAGAAAAAAAAAATCATAAAAACAATTTATAGAAAAGTATACGCTGCTAAACAAAACTCTTTTATAAATAGTGGCATCTGTTTTCTTCTCCTCTCCTGTGCAAGCGCACCGTACCGCTTTCCACTCTTCTCCACGGTAAGAAAAAACACATCGTTAAACGCCGTAGTACTCATAAATATGGTTTTTTTTTTTTAACTGTAATAACTTTAAATTAATCCTAACTTTTACATAAAGACCTAGTGTCTAAGAAAAAAAACAAGTATCGAAATTTATCCGAAGCTTTTACGCGATGCACGTACAACGGCGGATTTCTATTATTTTATTTAGTTTCATAGAAACTATGTTCTGGATTAATTGTAGTCGATCTTTTGTTTTTTCTAACGGTAATTTTGTCTTAACAACACTTGTACCGATTTTAACTTACTTACTGCTCTTGAATTTTAATGTTACTGCTTTGCTGATATGAAAAGAAATCCTTTATCTGGTAGTAAGAGTCTTATTGCCAAGCTAGATTTAGTAAACGACCGGCATAATGTTAATATCAGAAACAACAACAAATTGACCACCTGTATTTCAGCCTTCATAAGACCAGTAACAGTTTGTTACATAATAGTCTTAGGTTTTATAACAAAGTTCCAAAACATATTAGCGATTTACTGGATAGTAAGTTAAAGCATCACGTCAAGCGTGTTTAATGTCAAAAGGTTATTCATGATGGGTTAATATGTAAACGATGACAATATCTGGAAATAACATCCCTCTATGTTTACCCACTAAAATTCATTGTATATGTAATTTACAAGTTACAAAATGTGTACGATAAAAATATTATAAATCAAGTTTCTAACCCATTCTTCTCGATTACTTGATTATTTTCCGAAGCAATGATAGTTTGGACATCTATAAGGACCTTCTTAGGGTAAGCCCTATTGAATAAAGTATTTTTGATTTTACTAAAACTATTATAGTCGTTTTACAGGTCATGTTTGTACAAAGTTAATATTAGGCAGAATAGCGAAATAGAAAGAAAATATTTAGCTATTTTAGTTACCATCTACCTAAGCAGATTTTTGTATTTAAAATTCGTAAAACTATCATTAAAAATACATTATAGTGATACTGTCCCATGTGAATCTATATCGGACGAGGTTCGCGGTCGGCGGCGACCCCACGACCCGTCCCCAAGAACGAACGCTTCCGTTTCCTTCCACCGTCTCACCACACAGTTCCGCCTAACACACGCAACGCATTTTAATGCACCCATTCGCATGGAAATAAATTATTTACGAGATCATTATACAATCTCCTATCGCTTGTACACCACATATACAGAACTCTTTGCGTAAAGTTTCCAGTTTATACGAAGAATAGCAACTGCTTGAGATTTTGTTTGGTTGAAAATGCTCCAACCATTGAAACCCCAACTAAAAAAAAATTAGTATATTTTATTATTTTCGATATTGAGAAACTTTATATGTTATTCAACATATACAAAACATACTATACGAGAATAATGTAATATTGCTGGCTTGAAGCATGTTACCAAGCTTCAAGGTAACGCGTTGAGCCTTGAACGTTCCCTTACCGCCCCAACCAAAGCCGGTACACCGGGGAGCTTTAGTGAGTACGAGTTTCACACTACCCACACTCTGAATCGAAGTGTGAAGTGACTAAGAGGAATTCCCCATGTTAAAAAAAAACAAAGAGGGTTGGTCGTCCGATGAGAACCGAGCTTTATCGATATGGATCGAACTGTGAATCTTTATGTTAACGTGGTACCAAAGCGTTGTAGTTATACGGTCGACCTCCTTTTACGACTTTTACGGTTATATTTTCTACGGAATTTGTTTAATTTTAATTAGTGTCATTGATAGGATAGCTTAAAAAATAATATTCGCCAAACTATAATATACAAGCTAATTTGAAATAATGGTTTACATGAGTCCCATCAATTTTTACTTTCTGTGTCGTAATGAAAGAATTACATATTTGTTTTGTTATTATTAAAGAATTAGTTAACAGTTTTCAAATATGTAAAATGCATATGTATATGCATGAAATACTGCAGGCAATACAAGCTAGGTTCATAAATATATGAAACATAAATATCGCAAAAAAACAAACACACTAAAATATAATGCAAATGAATATAATTGAGTTATAACGTTTAGTACTTAAATAAATATAAAAATACGAATACTTTGAACATTTATTTTATGGAACGCAACCTTTTTTTAAAACAAAGATCGAGAGACGATCTCAATACATTTATTGGCCTCCTCAACGTGTACGAGCTGTCAAATAAATCACTACCTTAATAAAAAGAGGAACTTCAGTCGACAAACGTATTCAGAAACGATTAAGACCGAACGGTCAATATCGATCAGAAGGATAATTTATTCCTTTTCTTTACAATTAAATGTTCGTATTATATTTTTTATATTCCCATAAAAATCTCTCATAATATTTACTTAATTGTTACTTTATGGAGTGTGCGGTAAATTTATTAATAATTTCAACATCATTATAATATAGTCCGTCCAGCCGTTTATGCCTGTTTGATAGACAAATGTTTACATAAAGTGCTTTCGCTTTTATGGTATGCTTATATTGCTATGTTATTTAGATCCACAGATATACTCATCATAGTCAGTAATCACTGTGAAGGGATTTGAAGACCTGTAGGTGGAAGAGCCACGCTGAAGCTATCACCGGTTTCTACATGATTGGGTCGGCTCATGCAGGGTAGTACCAGCCTCTCACAGAAAACCGACGTGAAATAACAATGCTTGCATTGTTGCGTTTCGTTCGGTCAGTGAGAGCGCCGGAGGCCCAACCCCTCTCCCCTCTTCTCTCCCTCCTCCCCTCCCTCATTCCCCCTTCCCTCCAAACACAAGCTGGCAACGACGGCGTTGATCACTTAACATCAGGCGAACCGCCTGTTCGTTTGCCTCCTATGATATAAAAAAAAGTTCAGCGTGCAATGAAAATGGTGGTTGTTGTTATTTATATATATGTCTTTACAGTCGCTATTATTTTTGCATTCATAAATTGTGTAATCAATAATTCATAGTAGAAATAGAAGAATATACATGAAAATAGCAAATATAGTAATCCTTTTATAAACCAATATTCTATACAACAGTGTATAAGATCAATTTCATATTAAACTTTCAATAAAAAAATCATAAAGAATCTCACAGATTAACAAAAGGTATTCATTAATCTGAAGAATCAATTCTGTACGAATATAGTAACTTAAAAAACTACTTGGTTTTCATTAGTAAAGTTTAGAATTACTAATAACGTAGGAAGATAATCTTAAACAAATCCATTAAAAGGGATAACTGTTGTATAAAGAGTTAAACCTTCAGCCGTACTGCATGAGATCTCGCCGACATAGTCATTTACAGTTCGGCAAGTCTCGGTAATGTTCGATTATCGTCGGATGCGGGTGACCAATCCACTGTATGTATTTGTTACCCCATTTCACGTTACACTGTCCGCCTGTACTTCATTCTTAAGTACCATAGCCTAAAAATGTAGGTATGGAGATTTTTGAAATGAAACTTCTTGGAGGGATGAGAGGGCTTTAAAATTCTGTTCTGCAACCTTTTTGTGTAACAAAGGGTGCTGGGAGTAAACACTGTGTCGGATCCAATGTTGAAAACACCTGTTGTAGTCCGATCACCAAAGTCAAGCAACGTCAAGCACGCTCAATATTTAGATGTGTGACGTCCTGTAAACACCGCGTGATGTTGGCTTTTTGTTGTATTTTTTTTATTGAAACGTTTCCACGCAATACAAAAAATTCACTTCTATCGTGTGTCTTCACGACACACCCTGTTTTTAAAAATCTATGGTATTTCTAGAGATTACAGCGTTACAACAAAACAATCTCTTAAGCTTTATATTACTAGTATTACAGATAATATATAAACGTAGAATAAAGTAAAACCCGATACCTTAAAATGTAACACAATTAATCAATCAGTGACGGAATATGTTACAACATTTAGTGGGCATATTAATGGGTAACCTTTGAAGAGTTAGTGAACACGGGTTAACACGGGAATCTGTATTCTAGTCTGTGGGCGTGCTGCGACATTATTTCCCGTATTAAATCTTCGAGATTTCGTAACCCGTTTTATTAGTTCGGTGCGCATTCTTTCGGTCACTTAGCGGATACCTACGAACTGTGAGCACTAAAATGTTTCGAAAGTCCATCATCACGCCGATGCGAAATTCAGCGGACCACACCGTTCGAGAGTATGTTAATATTAAAAGTGTGAGGTGCTGCTTATTAAGTTAATTTTTATAACGTCGTAAAAGACGGTCAGTAATTCAGTGACCACAACGTTTATTATTTACGTATAGAAGTTTATGTATCGAAGGTTTATGGAGTTTTTGTACGTTACGTTATTAATTGCACAATTGTTTGGTCTATCCTTTAATTAGTAGTAATATGAACAATATTTTTATGAATATCGATCTGTTTATAGAAAAACAATCACTAACAAGAAACATATTTATCTCTGATATAACACGATTGTTACATATCTATACTAATATATAAAGCTGAAGAGTTTGTTTGTTTGTTTGGTTGAACGCTAGGATCTCAGGAACTACAATTCCGATTTGAGAAAATCCTTCGGTTTTAAATAGCTCATTTATCGAGGAAGGCTATAGGCTATATATCATCACGCTAACGCCAATAGAAGCAGAGCACCAATGAAGAATGTTTCAAAATCGGGCACTTTTTTCCTTTTGAGAGATTTCGTAAGTAGTAGTTATAATATTCGTTCAATAGGACAGGCGAAGGAATTAATCCATACTGCCAATTCTGAAGTTATGTGGTAACTATCTAAGCTAACATTTTCAAAGTTTATTTTGTTTTCCTATTCAAATAGTTCATAGGCGAAGGAATTAATCCATACTGCCAATTCTGAAGTTATGTGGTAAGTATCAAAGCTAACATTTTCAAAGTTTATTTTGTTTTCCTATTCAAATAGTTCATACTACTTTTATTTCCAATTTTTTATTTGTTCTCTATTACGTATTATAAAAATAAAGTTTGTGTATGTACAATTAAAATAACAACTTTTTGATGAATGGATATGGCTACAAATGACCAAAAAAAACTTTTTTTATACTTTGTCTATATTTTTATATTATTATATTTTGTCTGTTTGTTTGTTTGTTCTGGGTAATCTCCAAAACGACTGGACCTATTTTAACGGGAATTTTACTTTTTACTGCCAGATAACCGAAATTATAGCGGTTGACATATTGTATTTTATTTGTCCGCGGCTTCGTCCGCATTACTTTGGGCCGATTTTCACGGGGTATTCACTGATAGATAACAGACCTCATAAAAAATAATTTAGGTTTTTTATTCGCCTTCGGACGCAGTGGAATATCCGTAATGCTTGAACTGATTTTCACGGGACTTTCACTGGAAGATAACTCACCTTATAAGAAGTAACTTAGACTATTTTATTTTGTTTCTCAAGACTTCGTCCGCAATATCCTACTATCTCCTAATTGATTGGACCGACTTTCACGGGGCTTTTACGGGCAGATAACTAGCGGGCTCGGAAGACGTTATACGGACGGAGACGGATAATAAAATGAAAACCTTGACAAATTATACCTAAACCTTCCCCATAAATTATCATTCTATCTACTGGTGAAAACAGCATGAAAATGGTAGTTTTTGACTTTATCGCGAACAGATAAGCTGACAGAGGAATTTTTTTTAACCGACTTCGAAAAAGGAGGAGGTTACTATGTTCGGTTGTATGTATTTTTTTATGTATGTTAATCGATATTTTAGTCAATTGTGAACCGATTTTAATGATTCTTTTTTTATTTGAATTGGTACACTATGTAGTGATTAAATGCTACCTATGTATTCGTCCGTGTGAAATTGATCAAAAATATGTTTCAACCGCGTGAGACGTGTGCCATACTGACTCCAAGAATAAATATACATAATTGAAAGTCATATATTTGTATGTAATATGAATTATATCATCTTTTTGGTCAATTTGGCGGCCATATTGTTTTATTTACCGCGTTTGCTTCTACATAACTCAGTTATTATAGCAACGTATAAGAATAACTTAAGTATATCTACAATACGGGCATATTATATCTATCTATAAAATAAAAGATTTAAGATATATTGTCCGATAATGTATAGCTTATAATTTTCATTACTTTCTTATATAGTGTTAGTGAACACTGAGTTTGGTATATAGTAGGTTGAAGTTCCAGGTATGTTGCTGATGATAAATCCCATCCCATTCGATATACTATTAGTATTCATATATCTAATGTACACGTTACATGTTACAGTAGATGGCATTCGCATCGTAGTCACAAATGTTTTTGAAAAAGCGTTTCTGTAATGAACACACCCACTCACAATTTTACATTTGTTTAATAAATTTTTAAAAAGCGCGTGCGGAGCCGCGGGTAACAGCTAGTTTATATATAAAGATTATCGGGATAAAAGAACATTAGTATATTTCGTCTAAACAAAATACTCTTCCCGAGATACAAGTCCAATATCTATTAATGCGAACGAAACCGCGGCCTAAAACTAGGCATAGTATATTTTTATTATATTATTCATAATAATTACCACGAATGTAGCCGTGGATAGGCGCTAGTCATGTATAAACCAAATAATTATGAGTCACTGATTTTTTTTCTGAACACCAAAAAAAAACTATGCCAGCTTTTTTAATATGCTTTATAGATTGTAACGTCTGAATATCGCCTATTAGATGACGTGGCCTGAAACGGTAAACACTTTAAACCAAGAGGACTGACTTGAGAAGTGCTAAGCTACAGATTTTCGATATGAAAGTTTTAAAAAATACGTTAACAGTTAGTCAGCGATTAGAAAAAATCTAATACCATGTATACAGTTTTAGAAAGAAATCCATTAAAGTAAACTGAAATAAAGATGAAGAGAAAGTGAGAGATACATCAAAAACCAATAAAAACGTAAGATTATTCATAATTGTTTGCAAAATGGCATTGAGAATGGCAACTTCAAAAGAATATATTTATCGCCATAACAATGAAGGATTACTTTCGCCTCAATATACAACTGTTATTAAAATTGCAAAATGCAAAACTGTCATTCAAATTTGTAACAAGATTGACTTTGTCTGAAAGTGGACAAATACTTGAAATTTAATCCTGACATCTTTGCACAAAAGAATCACAAAAAAATCATACATACGAATCCGTTGTATGGTCAGATACCTTTACAAGCACAAAAGTAATACTTAAAATTAACTTTTCTTCAAATCGTCTTCAATATTTAACGACACAAAGAACAATATACCTTATGATCTACAACTTAAAGTGTACTTTACAGATAATAATTTTAATTCAAAGTGAATGGGGACATGTTTATTTTAAGAAATCCAATTTTCTGCTGACATCGCATCTGTCGTCTTTAAACGTTAGGGACTATCGCTGTCTACAGACTCTCATACTTTTGTTTCGAATACCGCCATCAATTTTAAAGAGTTTTTATACACATTAACTTCACGATGTTCATATACAAATTTTTGCCTGATTATTTCATTTAAATCAAAATTATGTACATCATTTCATTTAGGCCCTAAAACGCGACTATGAACATAAAAACTACCAATTTCGTAAACAACACAGCCATCGAGAATAAACGAGAAGGAACTCGATCGGGTTTATCTTTTTAACATACATGTACTTATAATGCATTTATGCTACAATCGGTTTTAGTGGATGCACATAGAAAGGTGTTAATTCCAGACAATACCATCGTTCACATATTGATCCACCGTAAGCCTTTTGATACCAAAATCTGCTTTAATAAACAAAATATGGCGGTAGAGCTTTTTACAATGCACAATTATCTATTGAATTCTCTTCCCAATCGGTAAAATTAAATCAATATGTTTCAGTTACTGAATTTGAATACAAGTCTATTTCCTAGACCCTTATCATCTTCGGTTCCATTTGTCAGGTAACCGAAATTTAAGTACTAGGCGGTACAATTCATTTATTTTTTAAGTTTCAATGTAATTATGAAGATTTCTGCCAAAAAGTGTAATATTATAGTAGACATAACATTTGATAGTCGTTATAATCTAGTAGTAGTAGTAGTATCTAGTAGTTTTCAAGGTGGTAGAGCTACGCTGAAGCTTTAATTGTTTCAGCATGAATGTGCCGGTTCGTCCGGGGTAGTACCACCCTCTCACAGAAAACCAACGTGAAGTAACAGTGCTAGCATTGTTGAGTTTCGTTCGGTCAGTGAGAGCGCTGGGCCAGTGTTATCGCAAAGTACGAACAGGTAAACCTTATGCAATAAACAACAGACGTGAAAGGGAGAGCACTTTACCTTATTTACATTCAAACTCACAGAATAAACAGCGAACATCCGTTTCATTATTATATTATTTGCTTAATTAATAAATTAATAATTAATAAATATGCTTAAAATAATGTAAATTACTTAACAGCAGAATAATCGACAACAGTTTATAACAGCAATTGTGGTAAAATAAAAGCTTTAATTATTAATAATATATAGTGGTTATGGCATTTATAGCAATGACTATATTTCCATTTCTACTATCAATTAATATTGTTGTAACAAAGGGACAGAGAACAGTATAAAATAGTTTTAGCGATTTCAACTAAATAGCCCTGATGACGTTCATAGGTGTCACAACAACGGTACATTTATTTATTGCACCATAACTCACATAAAATTCTAAGCCTTCGGTACAACGATACCATCTTGGATTCTTGCCGGCCGGCACCGATGCGACACTGTCATTTAATATACAGAATGTTTTAACAAGCTACAAATTATTAGAACAAACTCCACTCTTTAACATACTACTTGTGAAATTTATTTCTATACAAACGTTACACGCGATACTTTTATTTCGGTGTATTTATTTTATTCAGTTCAAAGAATGCTATTATTTTGTACTTTTTACAAATCTTGAATTTTATACGTTAAAATAAAATTAAAGTATTTGTTGTACATCCGGGTCAGTCTCAAAAACGGTTAAAGCGATTTTAAAGAGAATTAGTAATTTACTAACCAATTAACTAGCAGATAGAAGACTTTTCAGAGTGTAATCTTAATTACGTATTCATTAAAACTGAAGTGGAAATGGGCAGGACATGTTGCCAGATTGAGTGACGATCGTTGGACGAAATGGGTAACAACATGGGTAGGTCCAAAAGGTGTTAGAAAAAGAGGATGACCTAAAACAAGATGGGAAGATGATATAATATATCGCACGGAGAAACTGACTAACGGAAGCGACAGATAGAGACCGCTGGAGTCGTTTGGAGGAAGCCTTCGCCCTCGCATGAGAGGTTCGTGCTAAATTTCATTAAAAAAAATATCTTATATTTTATTTATTTATTTTTAATCTTAATCACATATATTTACGCTATTCCACAAGCAGTAAAGATTAAATGTAACAATGATAACTTAAAATCAGTAAAACGGATATAAGAATCACGTAGTAATAACCTAATTACTATTTAAAACCTTTTCAAATAATATGTGTCTAATATAATATTAATAGCAACTTCACTAAATCAGAAAATTATTAAACTGTTTCATACAAGTACCATTTACTGGACTTAATAAAAAGAAACAGCCTGTGAATAAAAATGTAGGAATGAAAATATTTTACATTAAAAGCCGCTTAGCTTCGACATTAACGAGGGCCTAGTGACTGTAGATCACATACTTAAAATCAATATAATATTATTCGTTTCATTCATTATTAAATACCTTTTATTTTGCCTATAACAAAATGCCCACAGGTTAAAATACATCTAATAGGTCAGATCAAATATTCTTGACTCAATTTAATTCTATCAACTTTAAGTTAAACGGTAATTTGAAGGCACTCATCAGGCGGTCGTAAATAAATACATAAAGAATTCAAAGAAATAAAAAAGTTTAAA
Organism: Antheraea pernyi; assembly: GCA_015888305.1. NCBI lineage: Eukaryota > Metazoa > Arthropoda > Insecta > Lepidoptera > Saturniidae > Antheraea > Antheraea pernyi. The sequence goes on along the minus strand of MU158898.1, from coordinate 539,179 downwards.
AATAAAGTCGATTCCTAATTGGATTTGAACATATTTCAATAATTGTAACACTCGAAATAACTGATTAATTGCCTGTCTAGGTGTCTCGTACCACGAATACTCATCTATAACTAACTTGCATGCTGCTGTCAATCAATAATACAACCGATTCGGAATTGTCGCTTATAATCTGGATCAGTTAACGTGAATATCACTATGATATAAAGAAATACAGTACCGTAGGGCTCTCCCTAGTATAATAGTGACAGTTTTTATATTTAAAGCATAGAGGTACATAAAACTATTTGAAGTATATTAAATATATCAAAATATTAATGTATTTTACATATTTATTATGATATAAAAAATACATAAGAATGAACATTTATAAAAAAAATTAGACTGTATAAAACATTTGTTCTGTTTTAGAGATTATTTGGCGGTTTAAATCCAAGCACAACTGAAGTCACTGCAGCTGAAGTACATCCTACTGTTCAAGTTTTATATTCATTCCCTTATTTTGGATCGACGATAAAATAAGAATTAAGTTGTCGATCAAGGGATTATTCATTATTTTACTTTGTGTTATGAATCCATCAATATCTAAAACGTACATTTTTTATTTGCTCACAAAATAACTGAAACTTAAATAAGAAAAAAACTTGCTGAACAAAATTACAGTATTAAAAAAAATAACCTAGAGACAAAACCCCATAAAAATTCAAAAGAAAATGATTTTCAAAATTAGTGTCAAATCAGCGTATATAGAAAAGCAAGTTTTTACGATGAGGTGTCCATTATAAGAACTTTGGAAAGAGTAATTTTATTATATATCTAGCAGTTAGCTATAAATATTCTTTTTTTAGATACAAATGTAGGCATGGGTTTCATTTGCCAACCTCTGAACATCTCGGCTGTGTTTTAAATTCATTTAAAATACATCATGATTTGACAAGCTACAAATACAATAACACACAACAATATAGTACAACAATTTACTAGATATATATGTATACGTATATGGTATTTATTTACTAACTTAGTTGTTTAGGAACTTACTAATCCCAGTAGTGTATCGTCCTTTGGTTCTATTATATGTTAGTAGACATGGATGGTGGTGGTTAAAATCAACTTCAAATCTTTTGTTGTTGTATTATCATTGGAGTTGTTCTTAATGTACATGACACTGGCGGAATTGTAGAATTTTCCACAGAGGCCACAGATAATATAAAAACAAAAAAAAAAACAATATACGATAATAATAAATAAAAAAGTTAACGCACACAACTTTTGGGACAGTGGTCATACCGTTCCTATCTATTTCATGGCATTGTCTAATCCATCCAAAGTCGGCGCCTTTGACGTTCAATTACAATCTTCTTATTACTGTTCTGTAACATATAGGATTAAGCTAAAACGTTGTTATGTAGACACGGACTAAAACGAATGTCAATATTAAGTGATGCGAGCTTACCAGTATACTATTAAATGCATTCTTGTAAGCCGAAGCTTGTGGTAATGATCGGATATTAAAGAACCCAAAATCTATGGTATCGTTTATGAAATCTTAATAGAGAAGTAAGTACCTAACAAATTTGACTATACCAGATGTACAAACTATAAATTGAAGTACACAATAATTTTATTTCTATAATGTACCAGGTATCTGTTACCCGTCGGGTTTGCTGAATTTGCATTGTTTATTTTAACCAATAATATTATAACTAAAAAGATCTAGATAAGTTACCTACATGATATTTTGACAAAACAAATGGCACGATAACACACACATACGTAAAGATATATTGTGACGCCACATTATCTATACTAATATTATAAAGAGGTAAAGTTTGTGACGTTGTAAGGGGTAATCTCAGGAACTACTCAACCGATTTTGAAAATTCTTTTACGAATATAAAGCCACGTTATTTTTGACTGTCATAGGCTACATATCATCACGCTAAGACTAATAGGAGCGGAGCAACAATGAAAAAAGTTTTAAAATCCGGTTATTTTTTCCTTTTGAGAGCTTCCGCTGCGTCTTAGCCCAAAATAACTATTCCACGCGTACGAAGTCGCGGGCAGAAGGTATTAACTAATTATATTATCTATACTAATATTATAAAGAGGTAAAGTTTGTGAGGTTGTATGGGGTAATATCTGGGGAGTCGGAGAAAGAATGGTCGACGAAAACGTTTCTTACGAACGTTGAGAGATATATGATTGAGTTCTAGAAAAAAGTTGTAGCTTGATAATGCCTATTACCGCCCAACGAAGTAGGCACGGGTCGGCTAGTCTTAGATAAAATGTGGAAGTAAAATGGCATTTTCTCAACATCGGTGGTTAAAAAGAAATAGTTATATATTCCTTAGATACTAGTTGACGGGGCAAGATCACGTTTGCTAGCTAGCCTGGTTTGAAAAAGGCGTTGTCGAAGGGCTTATTTTAATCATCATTTTAATGATCATTTCAATTTTAACCGTTTGTTCTTCTAACATGTGCCTAGACTATTTAACAAACTAATGCAGTAATGTTATTACACACTATTCCTTCCTATAGCAGCATTACTACCAAATATAATTAAAATCCGTCCAATCATTTCAGCGCGACTAATGGATAAAGATAAACATTCACACTTATATACATCTAGCTGTTATCCGCGACTTCATCTGTGTAATTTATATTATTTCTCAACAATACATTTTATCTGCCGAGAAGAACAACAAAAGCACCACATCGCTTGTCCCATTTCTCCACGATAAGAAAACATAATTATTTAGAAAAATTGTAGTTTTTTTTTTAACTTTAATAACTTCATATTAAATGAAACTTTCGTGATAATCTTTTATTAGATAAGGAATAAGTATCTAAGGAGTGAAATAAAAAAAAATTGAAACCTATTTAGTCGTTTTTAAATGATGTGCGCACAGTGACATGCATAGAAAAAGAAGAAAATTCGTACACTATAGATTTAATATTGTATAAAATAACTACATATTATATCGCAAGCTAAATACAAGTGGATTATTATTGTCTAAAAAGTAACAAATTACATTCAACTTATGTAAACAAATTTTTACTCTACTTTCCTCATCAGCAAAGTTCCTTAACAAATACGATAAAATCGAGTTATCTGTAAACGCAACAACATAGTTAAAGATAAAATAAACGTAAATTCCCAACAGAAACTCGCGAAACGACATCGTCTCCCTCACAATTTTAAAACTTCCAGAAACAGATGACGCGAAAGCATAGCCTGCATACCAATCGACTATAAAGACACAATGATGCATATTTGTGAATGTAAACATAGTTACATGTTAGGTTGGAAGGCTCAGATTCCTTCGATTTCGTATCCCGCCTATCAGTATCGCATCCCGTAGGAAACACGTGACGGGAATTCATATTGATAACAACCGTGAGGTTCACAGGAATAAGACGCGACTGCGATGATGCGTTGCGCATAATCCACATTTTGTTTTGTGTGTAAAAATATTCTACTATCGATATTCTGTTAGCAGTGTTTCCTAGAATACATTTCCGAAACGGTGTTAGCACTTTGATATTGTCATTTATTTATTACTAGCTGATAACCACCACTTTGTCCACGTCGTTTTGTTGACTTAAAAGTATACCTTATATGTACCTTACTTGTCTATGACAAGAAGAAACAACGCTGAACGCGCGTAATGATTACAGAAATCTTAGTGTACGGCCTGAGTGCATCTGCGTTCGGCGGTGCGTCCAGCGGTGCGTCCAGCGTCCAAGAGCGACGCTTGCGCGCCACTCAGGACACTCACCTATTAATGCATACGTTTGATACGAACGCCGGACGCGAAGTTATGCTCGATGCTCGATTATAGCGTCCACTCTGGACGTACACTAAGTGTACGGTCTGAGTGCATCTGCGTTCGGCGGTGCGTCCAGCGTCCAAGAGCGACGCTCGCGCGCCTCTCAGGACACTCACCTATTAATGCATACGTTTGATACGAACGCCGGACGCGAAGTTATGCTCGATGCTCGATTATAGCGTCCACTCTGGACGTACACTTAGTGTACGGTCTGAGTGCATCTGCGTTCGGTGGTGCGTTCAGCGTCCAAGAGCGACGCTCGCGCGCCACTCAGGACACTCACCTATTAATGTATACGTTTGATACGAACGCCGGACGCGAAGTTATGCTCGATTATAGCGTCCACTCTGGACGTACACTTAGTGTACGGTCTGAGTGCATCTGCGTTCGGTGGTGCGTCCAGCGTCCAAGAGCGACGCTCGCGCGCCACTCAGGACACTCACCTATTAATGTATACGTTTGATACGAACGCCGGACGCGAAGTTACGCTCGATGCTCGATTATAGCGTCCACTCTGGGCGTACACTTAGTGTACGGTCTGAGTGCATCTGCGTTCGGTGGTGCGTCCAGCGGTGCCTCCAGCGGGGCGTCCAGCGTCCAGGAGCGACACTCACGTATTAATGCATACGTTTGAAACGTACGCCGGACGCGACGCTACGCTCGACGCTCAACTATAGCGTCCAATCTGGACGTACACTTAGTTTCTTAACACTTTATAAATTGTATGACAGACGTGGCAGAATGTTTTATAATATGTACCTAGTGATTATGTGAAAGTTCGCGAACTATAAGCTGGACAGTAAGAACTATTGCGAAACATAATTATTAACGCATTCCTTATATTAAATTTACCAGCAAGTTTTACGATTACAAATTATATTATCTACCATTATTGTTGAGAAATATACTGCAGCATATGCCATGGTACATTAAAATCCAATATTAATTAATATCGTAATTTCACACACGAGCACAAACATAACTGACTATTATCATTCGTACGTAATAAATTATAGTAATCATTACTGACCATTAACAAACGATTATCCTTCCAACGTCCGACAGTATGGCCGCCATAAATAAGACAAGCGTACGTTTTGTAAGGCACAATTACGCGTATAATACAAACGAAGAGCGCAACCGGGCACACGTACCGCCGATGTCTTGCTTGGATTATTTATTGCCGTTTTATCTGACGGCGACAGTCCGCTATAAAATAAAAGAATTGTCAGAGGCCCGTGATCGCGATTATCGCTAAACGATCACTGAATCGCCTCCGTGTAACCAATTCGCGCCGCTGTATTCACTTGAAGCGACATAAACGATTTCCATTACCCTTTTACCGCTGGATGAAATATAAACCATTGCTTATAAACGGTAATGGATGTTAAATAGTTTTATAAATACTGTTGTTGTATTAATGTCGTGACATAATACGAGTTGAGAAAACTTGAATGCGTATGTTGTAGTCAGTCATTGACGGGAAGAAAGGCATTCAAGTTGAAGAGACAGCCGCGATCATTGTGCGGGATTGTCCTTTAATTAGCACATGTAGAGCAACATTATCCAAAGACAACGTCAAGAGGTTGCGTGACAACTGAATAATGATTTTGCTATTTAAACGGGGATAATTATTGTGAAAGTAAAGGAATCAGAAACTATATAAGTTGGGTGCACTTTACGGTATGTATTGTATAAACATAACACCGTGTATTTATTTTTGATACAGGGTTTATTAATTTAAATTTTATCAGTTTCGATTATATATGTAGATAGAAATAGCAGCTTTACATTAGTAATAAAATACACTGTCTGTATGAAGCTGTTAAAGCCTTACTAGACCAATAGCGTAATCAGTTCAAGAAAAAAAAGTGTGTGTGTACATAAGTACACGCGTTAGAAGTTATACTTCTTTGGCATAATAAGATAAAAAATCTTTTCAAAAATTTTATCTTTCACCTTATTCTACGTTTGTAGAAAAAACGACACTAATAATAGAAAAAGTTGACTATAGCTAACTTCAGGGTGTCGGTTTTTCGTGACGGTGTGCGCGCGCATCGTAAAAATTTACTCTCATAATTTTTCCCTAACACGCCAAAAGAAGTATAACTTCAAAAAACATAAAAAAAATCTGACATTTTTTTTATAACTGTTGTCAGGTATTCTACCGTTGGCTTATTTACTGACCTAAGACAATATTAGATCTATTATCAATTATTTTACACACATTATTTATCAACACGGATCATTCTAAACTGTCGCGAACAATAACAGTAAATAAGCCAACGGTAGAATACCTGACAACAGTTATAAAAAAAATGTCAGATTTTTTTTATGTTTTTTGAAGTTATACTTCTTTTGGCGGATTTATAGAGTGCATAGATTTGATAGGATAGTTTAATAGTTAAGATACACCCATCGGTATGTGTTACACCCATCAGTATGTGTTTTAGGCGATAATAAAGAGATATCTCTGATCGTGTTTTATTTACCACTTATAATATCGTGTAGAGTAGTGAGAAATAGTTATTATAGTAATATGTGGTGTAATTATAGATATTTATAGTGTTTTGTGTAGAAATAGTTTAAAATAGTATAAGTTGTTAGTTGTAAGTACAAATGTAATACACAAATAGGAAGAAACGTCAACGACGAACTTTCCGTCAATTCGAACGAGAAGATCCATCAAAAATATTACATAGTAAATTAAGCAAGGCATATAAAAAAACGCCGATAGTTAAAAATCCATATAAAACGGCGGATGATAGAAAATCTCATGTGAGCAAACAGAAGAAACCCGAAGTACATGAGAACATAATTAAAGTTGAGAAGTCTAACTCTGGTGCGCACAAATTACACTGTGTTAGACATGTGAAGAGATTGTCTATAGACTCTACGGTGAAAACTCAACGTTCCTCATCTATTAGGAGACGTATGTGTGTTAATAAAGGCTTCGACGAAATCAAAGTTCGACATGCTCATGGTACTAATCGGGAAACAACG
>MU158898.1:469125-528684 GCA_015888305.1 Antheraea pernyi | reverse complement strand
AGGAGTGTGTTACATGCGAGTCTCTGATCATCGTGCTGAAACGTTCCTACAACTCGAAGGAACAGTGGGACTCGACACATTAAGACACACAACGCGTCAAGTACCGGCGGGAGGTTTTAATGCGACGTCACATGAAATCAAAGCGATTTGTCAACCACAAGACGTACAGGAGTTCGAGAAACTCAAACGCAACGAATACACAAACAAGTGTAGGATGCGGAACTACACGAAGCGACGTCGTCATGTAGTTTTTGAAGCGGTGCAGATATCATAGACGACGTCTGGAGACAGACATGTGAAGATTGTGCATCACTTCACATGTGTACGCATCTCATTTTGATCGCGGACGGAACGCTGCCAAGGGATTCGTGACCAAGAGACGTCGTCGTGACGACATATTCGAGCGCGGCCGACGAGGTACGTGCAGTCGACGTGCGTACAACGAGAGGGATCCTGAGCAGACCGATCATCAACGGACGACAATCGCGAACGCTAGAGTTCTCCAGCTACTAGAGCTGCGGCGGGAGTATGTTCGCGACAGTTTAGAATGATCCGTGTTGATAAATAATGTGTGTAAAATAATTGATAATAGATCTAATATTGTCTTAGGTATAGTTAGGATTTATAGAGTGCATAGATTTGATAGGATAGTTTAATAGTTAAGATACACCCATCGGTATGTGTTACACCCATCAGTATGTGTTTTAGGCGATAATAAAGAGATATCTCTGATCGTGTTTTATTTACCACTTATAATATCGTGTAGAGTAGTGAGAAATAGTTATTATAGTAATATGTGGTGTAATTATAGATATTTATAGTGTTTTGTGTAGAAATAGTTTAAAATAGTATAAGTTGTTAGTTGTAAGTACAAATGTAATACACTTGTAAACAAATAAATAGAAAGCGAAGGATGACTCATCGCCATACCGCCCCGCCTGTATAGTGAGATAGGACGCAATGAGCGCTTTGATTGGCGGAGCACCGCCAGCGTGCGTAAGCGGTGCTTTGTCTCGAAATCGTGCCTGAGAGCGACCTCAAAAACCGGCGCGGGCGGTATAGTTACCCTGTTTTGTACGAGCCGGCAACGCGAGCACATCCTTCGCTGCTCTACTAGCAACAAGTCTTTTATTGCAAGAAATACTGAACATTCTTCAACTTCAACTTCGATTTCACCAAGCCATCGCTATAGTTGTGAGTCAATCGGAGGTGGCTCATAGTTATGGAAGTACGGAACTATTTCGCACGATGCTGAAATTAATATTTGTCGTTCGTATCGTAACTAAATGCGTGCAAGACGAAGTATCCTCCCTTTCATACCAGTTGATTATTCCAGAATGCTTACTTTTTCTCACATTACGAGAACACTGAGGTATCATTGTAATAATTAACAATAATAAAGGACAACTGATCATAGGCTAAAGAATAATTATGCCTTTGATAACTACTCGTCCATTGCGATTTCTGCAGAAATAATCCATTGCATTATTCGTTGTTGTGATAATAATCACCTTTATTATATGGTTTTATAAGTAGAAAGCGCCAGTCCATGTCTTACAAATTAAGTGGTCCATGTGTAATAACTTGGTCGTCAGAAGTTGTAACTTATAACTAACCTTAAATAGAGATTTCAAATCAAATCAAAAATACTTTATTATTTTTTCTTATTGTAGCACAGCAAAATGACTTTACTGTGCTTGGTGGTAAGCACATTACAATCCAAAAACAATGGCAACCACCGAGAGACAGAGACCGGCCTGCGTAAGTATCTCTTCACGTTGCGCTTGAAGGACCCAATGTCATAGGAAGGAGGAAACAAACTGGCCGGAAGATCGTTCCACAGCTTCACGGTACGGCAAAGATAAGATGTTGCGAACTTTTTAGTTCGTGCCCAAATAGGATTTACCGTAAAACTGTGGCTCTGAAGACGCGCGCGTGATGCAGTTATGAAAAGGAGAGGAAGAGATCAAGTTGAATAACTCTTCAGAACACTCGCCATGATACAGACGGTAGAACACGCTCAGTGAGGCAATGTCTCTGCGCAACTGAAGCTGCTCTATGAACTCTGTAATGTCTGCATCATTAACAATGCGGACAGTCCGTCTCTGCAACCTGTCCAGAGTATCCAAGAGGTACTTTGCCGAACCGTCCCAGAGGTGCGAGCAGTATTCCACGTAGGGCCGATCTTGTGCCTTATAAAAGAGATATATTTGTTCAGGCGTAAAAAACCGTCGCACCCTGTTCAGGATTCCGAGTCTCCGAGATGCTGTGGAGATCACGCTCTGTATATAATCCCTGGGATTAAGGTCGCTGCGAATGTCTATGCCTAAGATATTGAGACTGTCTCGCATTGCGAGCGAGACGTTCTGAAGAGGTGGAAGGAGGGTAAATATTTATTCAGTTTAGGCCCTAATAAAACGCTTATGAACGTCAAAACTACCAGATAATTTGTTTTTCAGTTTAGTTACAAATGGCCACAAGTTTTAGTGATCTATTAGTTTATATCAAACAGACTACAGACAAACTTTTTAATCTTCTCCTTTCTACTCTTTTAATCTAGCTCCATAACTCTTTCGAAAACAGAAACAAAAGGATAACATATGAGAACATAAATGACTACAAAGACAATCACACATAAACGAAGCGTATTGCCAAAATAATTTAAAACGGTAAACGTAGCCAAATTGTGCAGTTACTAGAGAGCCAAGTAAAATGGCGAGCGGCACCTGGCACTATCGGAAACAAGCCAAATTCAAACGATTACACCAGTAACTTCTAGCCAAGTTTTTAAATAACCTATCTGATCTTCTTTTTGTGTATAGTATACAATAATAATACATGTATAATGCAATACATGCAAACACAGGCTTTTGGAAAAATATATGACCATAACATAAATATCGTTGTAAATACTATACCTTACCTTACTATACTATACTATACCTACGGAGACCGGAATGTAACGCCATAAATGCAATAACGTCTTTAAAAAAAAATCCGTCATAAAATAGTTAAATGAAATCATAAAAATAAAGAAATACTAATAATTAAAAAAAAAACAACACCCAATAGATGCTCACAGATACGATTTTTAACTTACACATTAAATAAAACGATAGCAAAAAAATGGTGCGGACCAAGAGTCTGCAGATAAAATGAAAAAAAAAGTACTATACCTGTCAATAAAAGTTTCTTCAATTCACACACAAACATACATGCATCAGTAAAAGACCCACTACAGTGCATTTGGATAGAGTGAACAGATTTTAATATAACCAAGAATAAATGTTACTCAGCATATGCTTTATGATTTTCTTGGCTTGAGGTTGTATCGTGAACGCAGTACTTTAGTAATAATTTGTTTTCATACTAAAATGATTGAAATATATTTTATTACTTATTCGAAGATACCTGGAAGATTTTTTTTCACAAAAATCTAAAAAGTATTGGTAAGTAAGAGCTGCTTGTTACAATGAAAATAAATACATTAATTAAAAAGAAGTATAAATACTTTATTGTTACATAATATAGAAAATATTTTTTATTACTTAATAGTCTTTTAATATTACCTAATATTTTGATTTAATGATTAATAATGAGTTATTCTAGTACTTAAACTTTTATGTTCGACAAATTTACTTTAGATGAATCAGCATAATCAATTAGAACTTATATAATAGGAACCAACTCATTTCAAGATGCCATACAGTTATCTCAAACAAAAACACCCCTCTTATAAGAAGTGCATTCGTATGACTACCATATTTTTTAAATATTTTAAGCTACTATTCGCGATTTCGTCTGCATTTGTATGTTTATAAATCACCAGCTTTTGCATGCAATTTCGATGGCGATAATGTAGAATTAACCTATCTCTCGGGAACAGATTTCTTTTCCGCATGAGAGACAACGTTATGTCATTCATTATCTTTACTCCTGACAATGTGTATACGAATGTTCATGATTATTGATGTATGTAGTTAGAACGTGAAAGCGTAATAAACAAACAAACATGAATTGAACATGAGTAAATATAACATTATTTAGGACTAGATAGGATGACAGCATTGATTATCTTGCAGTACCTATAACGTGTAACTCTATCTCGGATGGCAGGTCTTTTTAAACACACTTGACCCTTAACTTTTTATTATGGCCAATTAAAACAATATCTTTGCAAATTATAGCCTACGTATTTTTCTAAAGTACAAGCTAAATTACTGTTAAAGCGTCATCAAAACTCATTCAGTAGTTTTGTTTCAAAGAGTAACAAACATTATTTTGTCTTCACACATTTTTTCGTTTGTAATAGTACTAATACCATATTTCGACAACACCCGTTCATTTTTTAATTGTAGCACGGCTAAATGACTGCACTATGCCTGATGGTAAGCACAATACAATCCAAAAACAATGGCGACCACCGAGTTACACACTATCCATCGCTGGTCGCCGCTGTCATGCCGGCCTGCGAAAAGCTGGATATGCACAGACCGATCCCGAAACGCGATCCGCAGAAGCGCATCACTATGACGGGCTTTTTCGCCATATACATGGTGGTTGCGACCCAGTCGGACTGTAAAACCCTACCACCCTTCTTTTTGTTCTGTCATTGATTCTAAACCCTCCCAAAAAAGTGTTATATCTAGAATATATGAGATGTAGTATAAACAACATAAATTAAACTGCCGTCGCTTTTCTAACAAACTCAGTACCTACAATAGAACCTTCATGAAGATATTAAATATAAAGAATTCACGATCACGTATTAAAAAGATCACGTTTATGAAATATTAAATCTTGTCATATCTATGAAGTAAATCTTACGTCTGTTACCGAGAAATATTGTGGCGGGCAGGTGCGTCGAGCCCTGCCTGCACCCACACGGTTAGTTGTTGGCTTTGAAACAATTAACATTCCGTGCGGTTGCGAAACATGCCTCGTCACTATCGGACTACCCATCATCACGACTCAACTATTTACATATAATGACTGTACAACAATAAAGAACGAAATGTGCAACGCCCGTCTCGCTCAGTTTAGGACAATTTAATTTTTATTCTTATCAAAATAATTCCGGCATCGCGTCGTTGATTCCAACTCGAATAAGCTACGCCAGTATAATTGGGCTTAAATTGTTTAACAAGAATTCAGAGTTAATGAGTTAATTGATGGTGGTAGAGCCTCGCTGAAACTATTATTGGTTTCAGCATGAATGGGTCGGCTCGCCCGGGGTAGTACCACCCTCTCATAGAAAACCGACGTGAAGTAACAGTGCTTGCATTGTTGCGTTTCGTTCGGTCAGTGAGAGCGCCGGAGACCCATCTCCCCTCCCCTCTCCTCTCTCCTCTCCTTTTCCCTCCCCTAACCCTTCCCTCCGAAAGATGGCAACGCACTTACGACTCCTCTGGGGCTGTTAGTGTGCATGGATGGTGGTGATCACTTAACAGCAGGTGACGCACCTGTTCGTTTTCCACCTATGACATAAAAAAAAAAAAAAATGAACTATATTTTGGGCTTGAACCAAATGGTCTCTTACATGATTTAACCAATAAAAACAAACATGAATGTTATTTTTTTAAACTAGATATTAGTTTTTTTTCCCTATACACCTGACTACATGTATGCAAAATTTTAGTAGTTAAAGTATAAAAACGTAACAAAGTAACGTCACTTTTGCATATATATTATTAGATAGAATTTATATTGAAAGATAATAGATACAATTTCTTACCATATGTTTGAGGTAAAATTGTTTCATCTCTACTATTTTTATTATAAACATTTCTCTACAATGTGCATTTTAAGACTGTTAAAAAATTATATATTTATATTCTTCTTCAAATATTTTTTCATAATTATAGTAATACTGGCTGTGTTAATTAATTAAGAAAATAGATAAATGTACGGTATATACACCGAGTTTTCTGTTGCCTAAAATTTTCATTTGTTTTTATTTTCTTTTTAAATTTTTCACCTTCTTTCTTTCATTTGTACTCAACATATACCCTGTCTATTAAATTTAAATATATACAACGATGTTAAAGTGTGTGTGTGTGTTAAATGTAATTATAACAAATGTTTATAATATATTATAGTATATATTTGTAATAGTTTATGATATTAGGACTTTTTAGCGGGATCTTAATTTGTCATGTAGCGGATTTTATATTTTATTCATAATCTTGTGTTACTTGACCCTACATTTTGTATTATTGTTGGTGTTGTACGTGATACAATTCGGTTATTGTGCATAAATGAAGCGGGTGGGAAGTAATACCACGGACCATGAGATGCCACAAAAACTCCATGGTAAGTTCTAACAAGAGAGCCATCATCTTGTTAGAATATTGAAATTATCACAGGACACTCCAGAATTGGCAATTGTGAAATGACGTCTTACTTGGCTGTATGGTCAAGGCACTTTCGCTTTTTTCTTAAAACAAAGAAGAAAAAAAAAGTCTATGGCATCAAAAGATATCGACATTTCTGTATCTCATAATTTGCCGCAGTAATTTGTTATTACATTTTTTATTAAAACCAAAATATAGTACACTAGAAATAAATCTACAAATGATGACATTTGAAAATCAGTATTAGATAACCCTGTTCCATTAAGATATAATTTGCATAACAAACTGACAACGTAAATATCTAAATTATTTTGTAAAATCAATTTTGTTCCATTTTATTTGTTTCTTTTGGGAAATAAAACTTGTTTTTGTACTCTTCATCAAAGGCATTCGATGAAAGTGTATATGCTCTCATAAAGCCTGTAAATTTAGTAGCGTAAATCATAATAAATTTGCGTATGAGAGAGGTACTTCTACCATTACTTATATTATTAACTCTGTTCATGAAACACAAGCCGCAAACCCTATAAATACACACTGACCAATCTTCATAAATTAATTGTTATACGGTGATAAATCGAGTCGTTTTACAAATAATAATTTCGCTACATGAAATAAAGTTGAAACCGTATGAAATTCCCTCACAAAATATATTTCTAGCTAACTAAAGCTTCGAATGAATGACAACTTTAATTTACTAAGACTTTAAGATTGCTTAAGAGCTGTAAAATATGTAATTTATGTTCAAATAATGTGAAACAAGTGACAATATTCTTAAATAAGCGAACAGGTAAATGCCTTTGTTAGCCAACACCATCCCCCACCGGAACGTTTTCTCTGAAGAAATAAATTCGTTTAGACCTTCACAATGGCTGCTGTAGCCTGTAAACACACAACTTTATGCATGACAAGTCTAAATTTACAGCTGTTCTGTATTAACTGAATAGAATATATTTGTCTTGAGGTCAACTTACTATATATACAAGCAAATATTTACTTTGCAAATTATTATAGATTAGCTGTTACCCGTGACTTCGTTTGCGTTGTTTATTATCTTAGTAACATATATTATATTTCTCGTAGAGAAAAACATACATAAGCACCACTCCGCCTGCCCATATCTCTAAGGCAAGCAAACATATATAGTCAAGCGCATAATGATTATAAAATAGTAGTTTCTTGAAATTGTATATTAAATTAAGCTATCGTGGTAATTTTAGAAAAAGACCAAGTTTTTTTTTATTTCACACGTGGCAAACGAATTGGTGGGTCACCTGATGCTAAGCGATCACCACCCTCCATGAACACTAACAACACCAGAGGAGTCGCAAGTGCGTTGCCACCTTTGGGGGGAAGGGTTAGGGGAAGGAGAGGGAGAGGAAAGAGAAGAGGGGAGGGGAGGTGGACCTCCGGCGCTCTCACTGACCGAACGAAACGCAACAATGCAAGCACTGTTACTTCACGTCGGTTTTGCTATGAGAGGATGGTACTACCCCGGGCGAGCCGACCCATTCATGCTGAAGCCATTAATAGTTTCAGCATGACTCTACCACCATTAAAAAGTGCCCACGAAGTAAAACGAAATCGAAATCTATTCATTCGTTTTTGAGATATTCGCACGCATAGGCGACCTCTATCATTTTATTTATATAATACAGCCTATTATTGTATATAATAAAACCCATATTTATCGAGAAAGATTTTATTTATCCCCAAGGGCAGCAAACAGGCAGACGGCCCATGCGACGGTGAATGTTTACCGTCGCCTATAGATAACTGTAATACTAGGGGTATCATCACTCTTTCGAAAGGTCTAACATCAGGATACGATACTCAAGAGCAGAACAATTATCGTGGAAAGTGTGGGTCAGAATATAGACTACGCAAGAATAAAGTAAATATGATGTCAGAACGTGTAAAGGGTCGCGGGATATCGCGGGACGAGGACGGTAAAATTAAAAACGAGCGAAAGCGCGAATCTAAATAGTTATTATATAATAAAGTAATATTGTTATATAGGAGTGTTATTTGTAAATACATTTCTATTAATTCTAACATATAAATTGAATATTAATTTTTAAAATCAATTTCTTTTTCAGCTGTAAGTATTTACAGCCAAACATGTTAAGATCTTGTCGTATATCTTATCTTTAACTTCTGTCCGCGATTTCATGCAGCGGACGCACTCAAAAGGAAAGAAAACCTCCATTTCTAAACATCCGTCATTAGTGCTTCACTCATATTGCGTAATATATAGTCTTCCTGGATAATCAGCTATCTAACACTGAAAGAATTTTTCAAATCGGACCAGTAATTCCTGAGATTAGCGCATTGAAGCAAAGAAACTCCCCAATTTTAT
This sequence comes from Antheraea pernyi, assembly GCA_015888305.1. Taxonomy (NCBI): domain Eukaryota; kingdom Metazoa; phylum Arthropoda; class Insecta; order Lepidoptera; family Saturniidae; genus Antheraea; species Antheraea pernyi. The sequence continues at coordinate 519,972 of MU158898.1, read as the reverse complement.
AATATTGTTTAGATTTATTCAAAACTGAACACAGTTATCAAAACAAACAATCGAGATAATAAAGTACCTAAACGTTTCATTTAAATTGATAGAAGAAACAAATGTATTCAATGGAATCCGAGCTCTTTCCTTGCCGGCTAATTATCATCTAAATACCACATAATGAAGTATAGTCGGCTACCACGTTTCCAAGAATGCCGTCAACTCTGAGATTTAACTAAGCTTTTTGTATTCGCTAAACATTTTCTAAACGCATACTGTATTATACAGATTATTATTTATAAACATCGTATCTTCCATTTGAATGTACTCGGTCGGTAGCTATTAATGAAGAGAAATTGGTAATAGAAATCAATATTCTACACGTTCGCTCAGCGCAAGTATAAAGAGGGCTACATAAATTCAAGAATTTATATCTACTTAATCCATCCGTCCAAATATTACGTCGTTACATCTAAAGCAATTTCTATTCACAATCGATTAGTGTCCATTCGTTTATTAATACCGAATGCATAATACTGTTTCGGTGTATTGAGATACGAGCTATAAAATATATAATTCTTTGAATATAAATGGAATTTAAGCAAATATTTTTAGAAATCTAATTCGGATTAACAATTTAATATGTTCTAATGCTGTTAAAGCCTGAATCTAATGTCGTAAGCTTCGATAAATACGGCCGTGGGTAGTAAAGAACATAAGAATAAAATTATGAAAAACAATTTCCCCTCTCTTGTTCGAAATTAATAGCATTGTAATAAAAAATAATCAATTGTAATAAAAGTTGTTCATGTAGAGAGTTTGTCATGTTTTATTTCGTAGCTCGGTAGTATTAAGAGAGGTCGCAAATTTGGTCTCTCCACTTGACTGTCTTTAATGTGATGAGCGTAATTGGTAATTTTGTGGCTTGGTACTATATATCTTTGTATATTGTTAACTAGCTGACCTGGCCACGCGTTGCTGTGACTCAGTTATTACATCATTACATATTGATAAGAATTCATAATTGTTGTTGATAATATGACCAATAAACATCACTTAACGAAACTCAGACTTCACCCCTCCGTCGGTTAGGGTGGCTGATTACGCGAAACTAGCTCGTTATTTTAAAGAAAATCCTTCGTCTAGCAATTTAGACAGGATTCCGGACGTGTTGGTGTCTAAAGCCGACGCGGATTCGGCTATCGATTCCCTGGTCGACTATCTCCAGACCGCCGTCAGAGAGACCTCGAAAGAGGTACAAGCGGCGAATGATCGCCGTTTTATACTCCCTGACGACGTGAGAGCGTTGATTACGGAAAAGAACGCCGCGACTCGAGCTCACGACGCTTACCCGTCCGCAGCAAATCGCGATCGTTTATGCTTGTTACGTAAATTAGTCAAATCTCGTATCACCGAGATTCGGGGTGACAGGTGGGACAGACTTCTGGAGGATCTCCGGCCGTCTCACCTGTCGTACTGGAAACTCTCGCGAACTTTAAAGTCCGATCTCACTACTCCGATGCCTCCTCTCGATAGAGGTCCCGGATTGCCTCCTGCGTTCGATAGCATAGATAAAGCGGAATGTCTTGCCGCGAGTTTAGAAAAACAGTGTTCACCGAACACTGACAACACTGACCCTATCCATATTGGGTCGATCGAATTGTCGGTAGAGCATGCACTAGCGTCCCCTCCCGTGGATACCCTAACCTCAATAACTTTCGATGAAGTTTCGACCGCCATCCAGCGTCTTAAGCTTAGGAAGTCCCCAGGTCCCGATGGGATCAGGAACGAGGTACTGAAACTCCTTCCCGATCACATCATAGCTCTATTGGTCTGCATCTTCAATGCAGCCATGTCCCAGGGCCACTTTCCAGCCGCCTGGAAGAAGGCCGTAGTGATAGGCATACACAAGCCCGGCAAAAAAGCTACGCTTCCCGATAGCTATCGCCCGATTAGCCTGTTAGATACATTAGGTAAATTATACGAGCGGCTCCTTCTGAACCGTCTCCAGGTCTCGATTACAGATTTAAAATTAATACCACCTGAGCAGTTCGGATTTCGTGCCGAACACTCTTGCACGAATCAAGTACACCGCCTCACGGAGTACATTTTCTCTAATTTTAATGCCGACCCGAAACGTAAACCGAAACGCACAATTGCAGTCTTCTTCGATGTCGCCAAAGCCTTCGATAAGGTCTGGCATGGAGGGCTCATCCATAAATTATGTAAATCTCACGTACCCGATAAGTTAATTCATATTATCCACGATTATCTCACTGATAGGACTTTCCGCTTTAGAGTGGATGGGGAACTATCCCTGCCCCACCCGATACGCTCAGGTGTGCCACAGGGCTCCATACTCGCGCCCTCGCTCTTCAATCTGTTCATCAGTGACCTACCTCGGTCTAAACGGGTCGAGGTAGGTTGCTATGCTGACGATACCGTTATTTACACTTCCAGCTTGCGGTCGGACTTTCTTAGGAAGCGCATCGAAAAGGCCGTTTGCACACTCGGTGAATGGTTTCGTCGATGGCGCATAGAAGTTAATCCTGATAAGAGCGCCGCGATACTCTTCGATCCTTTACGACGTAATAATAACCTCGAGCCCATCAGGCTATACGGAACCGATATACCTTGGGCCGACGAGGTCAAATATCTCGGTGTTACATTAGATAAACATTTAAATTTCGAGTCACATATAGATAGAGTACGAAACAAAGCCGCTATGGTTTTGGGTCGCCTCCATCCGTTGCTTTGTCATAGGAGTAAGATGTCCCTCAGACACAAGCTCACTTTGTATAAGACGTGTATCCGTCCCGTGATGACATATAGCAGTCCCGTTTTTGCGCATATGTCGAAAGATAATTTTCATAAGTTGCAGGTTCTTCAAAACCGCGTTTTACGTAAAGTGACCGGTGCCCCGTGGTACGTCCGGAGAGTTGATCTACATAGGGACCTAGAGATGCCTTCTATCTGGGCGTACGTAAAATCACTTACGATTAGTTATTTTGAAAAAGCCGCGAATCATCCCAGTCCGTTAGTGGTATCCGCCGCAAAATACGAACCCGTACCAAACGCTGCGCGTTGTAAAAGACGTCCGCGACATATTTTTACCGACCCTCCCGATGAAATAACGGCAGTGAACGATCAGTACCAGCCTGTCTCTCTAAACAGAGCGTGCTCACGCCCACGCCCGCGTAACCACAGATCACGCCGCCGTGGTCTGGGGGTAAATTTCGCTCCCGCACACCAGACTAGGCCCCCCTCGGCAGCAGCTCAAGCCTAGGTCCGTTCCCTCGGCGTGGAGCCCTTGAGTACGCTGCTCGCGCGATACAGTGACACAAAATCTTACATCACTGCGACAACATTACACATATCACCTCCACACACGTGCACGCATACACGCTTACTTTACGCTTATTTCTTTGTATTAAAACTTTCAAAATATTAAATACCTTTTTTTCTATTGTTAGTGTCGTTTTTTTCTACAAACGTAGAACAAGGCGAAAAATAAATTTTTGAAAAGATTTTGATCTTGTTACGCCAAAGAAGTATAACTTCTAACGTCTACATAAATAAACACACACTTTCTTTTTAAATATAAAAAACGACTTTTTGTGACTTAAATATAAAATTTAAATATAAAAATTTTTTGAAGGCGTTATCATTCTCTACAACTTTTCTCTAGAACTCAATTATATATCTCTCATCTTTAAGGCTGCGTTCGTAAGAAACGTTTTCGTTCGACCGTTTTTTATCCGACTTTGCAAATCCGACTACCACAAAAAAATCTTTTTATTTTTCAAGTTAATATACAGCCTATGTCACTCACAAAACACGTTGCTTTTTTTTTTTCTCGAACTGACTACGCTATTGACCCGGCAGGGTCTTCACAGCTTCACCGGAAATAACGTTGCTTTCTATTGGTTAAACTATCGGTATTGTAGATCCACATATTACCCCCTAAAACCTCACAAACTTTACCTCTTTATAATATTAGTATGGATTGCTTTATTGTTATAAGTAGTTGATCATTCAGTGGTCTAAATTTGATCATGATTTTTTTCTCTATCATAAAGTTTGATATCATTATATTAACGCCATGAGTGATGGTAATGTTCTTTTTATCAAAGAATATACAAATATTGTAAATTACTTGAGGTAAGGACCGTAAAGTATGAGGAATCATTACATAGTATAAAACAAAATGCCCTACCGCGTCTGTCTGTCTGTCTGTTCGCGATAAACTCAATAACGACTGAACGAATTTTCATGCGGTTTTCACCAGTGGATAAAGTGATACACGAGGAATGTTTTGGTATATAGTTTGTCAAGGATTTTTTTTATAATCAGGGCGAGACAACGTCTGTCGTTTCCGCTAGTATATTTATAAATAAAATATTTTGACTCGTCGATGATAAAGAAAAGAAACGAACTGTTTTAAAATATATATTTTTTAAATAAAAGCTCACCAATATTACTACTGAATAAGAGAAATCGGTTAATACACAGACGAAAAAGATACTGGGCAATTTTTTTTTTGAACTGACTACGCTATTGACCAAGCAAGGTCTTAACAGCTTCACCGGACTACAATGATACTGGGCAATTTTTTGTTTTCCTATATGAATATAGGAAATGTTTTATTTATTTATTTAGTTAGGAATTAAATGGCCATGTGTGAGATTGTGTCCTAATATTCTTTTATATTGTTTTATATTACTGTCCTGAAGATTTATTATTACTTTATTGAAATTTTTTGAAGCAGTTACACATATAAATAAGGCTAGTATTTGCCCGCGGCTTCGTCGTATTAATCTAGATTTGACGTATCCCTCGGAAACAGTAATTTGTTTCTAGATGAAAAAGTACTCTGCGTCCTGTTCTGTGCCTCTAACAACCTGTACTCAGAATTTCACGATGATCAGTTCAGTAGCTGATTAAGGCGTGAAAGCGTAACAAAGAAACAAACCGTCACATTTATAATATTAACTAGAATTACTGAAGCAAAATTTAAGGTATAGAAAATACAAAGGGCACCAAAAACTAATATTCGATACAAAGTCCCAACGTCAATTTTAATTCATAGTCAAATAAAACAAGCCAATTATTAGAGGATCTAATATTATTCCAGTTCATTAACTATGAAATGTTGCGTCGTCTCCTTTTCTAATACTCGTTAACTTTTTTTTTACACTAAACCCAACAAAAAAAGCGGTTACCGGTTAATAACGGCTTTGGAAGAAAATGTTCCAAAACACACGAACCTTTCGTTATAGCGCAGCACAAATTACGTCAAATCATGTGGATATTATTTTTTACGAGATATACGAGCACCATTTGGTAAATTAGAGTCTCTAACATTGAGTAAATAAACAACATAACGACGCCACACAGTATCTTGACTTTTTGAGTCGATAGAAAAAACTTAACAACTTCCCGAGTTGTTTTGTCGCGCGCCTCACAAATTAACGGTTCGAAGCATTTTAAATAGCAATATAATAACATTATTATTATCTTTTTAGAATCGAAATCTTTCTTAAATTAAATTAAAAATAATATACTCTTTTAAAGATAATAGTAAAATATTGTATTTTTGAAAGAAAACAATATATTTTTGTGATAACGAGTTTTCGCCGCTTTTAACTAGCGAGTTCTTGTAAGAAGTGAAAGCACGCCTTAAAATTTTTTATATATTAGTAGGAAAATAAAATAATAACAAATTATTAATAAAAAAGTTGAATAGGGAAGGTTTGTACCACCATATTTTCGATTGACAACCAATTGCACCATGAAAACTAAAAATAAGCATCTAAAATTAATTGTGAATTGTGAATAATTTCTATATTCTTTTTTTTTCAAACTGTCTACGCTATTGACCTAGTAAGTCCTTAACATCCTCACCGGACTACTAAGGCTTAAGGCACTCAGCTGATTTAATTTCGACAACTAGCTCAACGGCACACCTCGGCTTGGGCTGTTGCCTAGTTTATGCAATTCGCGACCTAACTGAGCTAACCTAAGCTAAACTAGATATTCATATGTATATAAGTGAGATATATATGTGTACCGAGCATATATGCCTCAGTAGCTCTTATATCTATCTAGGGGTGTAAGGGGTGTCAAATAACATCTGAGACTTGAGACATCCAAACCAACCTTACCTGCACGTGGTGCACCCTGCTGAATAACGAACGAGGCAATGGCGAAAGCGGGGTGGTAGGGTTTTACAGCCTGTCTGGGTCGCAACCACCATGTATATTGCGAAAAAGCCCCTCGAAATGTATGATAAACATGAAATAAATAAAGTATAAACTGAAAAGATCTTTTCAAACAAACCCGTTCGGATGCCATCATGTTTTTTTTATAATATTAAATATCATTCAGTGTTGTTATTGGGTCACTTGGGTCAAACAATGTAATCTGGTTTTAGTCAAGTTTAATTTAGTTACAAGTCAAAATGTATGAAAATAGTTTATGTCTGTGTACAGTCCACGCCAAACTTTTTGACCGCCCCCAATATATATGCAAAGAACACAAATGTAAATATAAATACATGTATAATGTGTATATGTGTATATTATATATGTGTAATATGTTATATTACATATATAACATCGAAACAACTTAAGGGTAAATAAATATCAATTTAAATTCCCATAATAATAATAAAACTTTGTTTTGTATGAAATTCTTAAATTACGCGCAAGCCCGAACTTATATTTAGATCGGCCAAAAAGATTGACGAGGTCTGTATGTCAAACGACAAATTCTTTATGTAAGTGTGGATTAGCTACTTTAATTTTTTTTTTGTGACAGGATTTTTTATGACGATCTAATGGCATTATATTAAAATTACCTTGAGATAATATGTCACCCTTAATAAAATGTGTAATTAAAAATGTTTTAGCTTAGGTGGCAGCATACCAATAGGAAATACAAATACATAAAAGTATGCAATACAAATTATATTTCAAAACCTCATAGAAAGTTCAATGGAACATTAAATATATATGACGTAACGGGAAACGCTGAGCATAATAAAAGCGATCTTTGTAAGGGATAAACTTAACCGATCACTAAGGAAATATGATACCAACCTAGCACAAGACGATCAATCAACGCGAGATGACCTATTCAAGATTAATTGATTCGCTTATAATAATGCTTTACTTCTACAAAAAATATCGAGTGTTTTAAACCGCCTCAATAAAAATGCTACTTTCTGGAGATAGTAACAACACATTTTTTTTACGATTGACAAAACAACTACAACATATCACTACCTACATATTATAAAACAAAATCCTCTGCCACGTATGTCTGTCTGTTCGCGATAAATTCAAATACTACTAAACGGATTTTCATGCAGTTTTCACTAGTAGATAAAGTGATTTATGAGGAAGGTTTAATAAGTATATAATTTGGCAAGGTTTTTATTTTTTATCATTACGGGACAACGTAAGTAATAGTATGAGTCCGTCGCGTGACGTGGGATATCGGGGACTGAAGCCACTTTGACCTAAGAATTAATCGAGCTTCAAATAAGTTGGCGAACTGTGAATGCCTATTTCAACGAGGTACAAATAATTCGGAACTCAATCATATAGTCGGCTCCCCAGTCAACAGTCGTAATTTATACATTTCTTTTAAGATTACCTAGCTGCATTATGACTTATTTAATTTTTTTAATGCGAATTAATCCTATGCATAGCATGTTGGTATAATACACATATACTATGTAAAAGCTACGCATATCGTGGGAGGAATATATCACCTACGCGCCAGCAAAATCGACTATGCACAAATGTATTAATGATATTTAAGACAATGAGATTAAGGTATTTTATTTTATAGCATAGTTATTGCTTGAATTTTGACACTAGTCGATATAAAACTAATGAAAACTAAGTGGAATCTGATTTAGCAGAAGTAAAAGCGACCAATCGTCACTAGAATGTAAATTTGATAAGAGAAGACTTGAAACTATGTATAACACATTTTTTTCTATCTTAACCCAAACTTATAGATATTTGTTTAGTATCTTTAATAGGCTAAAATAACTTTAAACATAATAAAATACAACGTAAATCATAATGGAGTCAAATTTATAGAACAAAATATGAAATATGTATTGTATATGCAACCTAAACGCAATAATTTGGACAATATTTTTGTGTAACGTATTCCGTCACCATACGACAATTTTCTCGGCTTCTGGAAAGGACCTTCAGCTGACACCAATGCTGCAATAGATAGAAAGGCTCATAGTTATATTGTGTAAGACGAAATAAGAACCGCGCATAATGAAAGTGTAAGCGATATTAAAGCTTAATCCATTTTTCATCATTTAGTATATTCCTATATCGATATTCAATTTTATAACATACTAACCTCTGCCTGCGACTTCGTCCGCGTGGAATAGTTATTTTGGGCTAACGCTAACACGCAGCGGAAGCTCTCAAGAGGAAAAAAAACCTCGGTTTTGAAACATTCTTCATTGGTACTCCGCTCCAATTGGTGTATCTATAGCATGATGATATATAGGCTATAGCCTTTCTCGATAAATGAGCTCTCTAACACTGAAAGAATTTTTCAAATCTTTTTAACGTGGGGAAATCCCTTATGGTTACGTCATCCCCCCGGGGGAGAGGGTGGGTTATGTCCGACTCGCACAGACTAAAACCCCACGGTGTACCAACAGACCGTTTTGTGGGGGCGGCAAGGGATCGAACAAGCTAATCAACCTTGTAGTTCCGCCCCCACTGTCCGCCCGGCGAAAGGTGACCGCTGGGCTCCTACCTATAGAGGGACAGACCGGGTACACACCGGCTGCCCCCCCTCGTCCGCCGGACTTGTGCAATGAGGAGATGGGTGCCTGGAGCCCCACTCCCTGGATGTCCACTCCCGCAGGAGCGGGTGGACGGCGTCCACTGTGAACCACCCGAACCGCTCGTCCGCCAGGTCCTGCTACCACGTTTCGACGGCGTCTCCTGTGAGACGCCGTCTTTTCGCCTCTACCTCCCTGGGGACCGGAGGCTCCCCCTTCGTTTCCTCGCCGCCGTTAACTCGTACACGGCGTCGAGAACTCCTGCCTCCCGCCCCCAGAGCAGGGAGCCGGGGAGCGTGAGGGCCGCCGCCGAGGACACCGTCCGGTAACATGACCAGTAGTTCCTGAGATGAGCCCCTACAACCCCACAAACTCACTAACTTTCCCTCTTTATAATACAAAATATTAGCATAAACAAAATTTTATGACTCTTTAACGTTAGAACTTCTCCCATAAAAATTGATATCACAGTTTTCTATAACAAGAACCACAACCAGTAAATACTTATGTAGCTAGATTTTTCAGCTATTTTTATAGTGAAACTTCTTTAGGCTTAATATGAGAAAGTGAAAATATATTGTCGTTACGATTTCAGTTACGCTTGGTTACACGTTAACAATCATTACGCGTAAAGTATATATGAGCTTGAATATATCTTAAAAAGTGTATATAAAGACAGTGATACAAAATGTGTGTGTGTACCTACTTATGTACACGCGTTAGAAGTTATACTTCATTGGCGTAACAAGATAAAAATCTTTTCAAAAATTTTATTATTCGCCCTATTCTACGTTTGTAGAAAAAACGACACTAACAATAGAAAAAAGTCATACATTGAAAGTTTTAATACAAAGAAACAAAATGTTGACTATAGCTAACTTCATGGTGTCGGTTTTTCGTGACGGTGTACGCACGCATCGTAAAAATTTACTCCCATCATTTTTCCCTAACGCGCCAAAAGAAGTATAACTTCAATAATTCATTATAAAGATTAAAAGAACTTTCTGAAATTTTAAACATAGGTAAAGAATATTACATATTTAACTAAGTAAATCAGGAAAAAAAGAACGCTGTTTTAACTAACTTCAGAAAATAGTGTTCTATATTTTCCTAGCATATGAACTACCTATAGAAACTGCAGAATCAATTTTTATTATTTACGTCTTTCTATACACTTATGGGAATAGTTTGATATGTGAAATATTTTGAATACCATTTTTATATACAGACTTACATAATCATTGATTTTATCGAAGTTGGTTTTCAATGAAATCGGTTTGTTTTTTAAACTTAAGTTACTTTGAGATGCTGCAACAGTTTTTTACGACATAGCGAATCTTATTGTTAAACTATCAATACTTTCAAGAAAGAAAGATGGGGCATGGCTAAATAAGAATTATTAAAAAATAAATTACATTCACATCAACTGTGAAATTACTTTAATCGGAATAAAAAAAAAGATGAAACCATTATTACATAAGGAAAATGGGTAAAATTGACTTTTTAAAATAAATTATAAACCAGTTCGTACCGAATCACGGAGAGGCGAGGCAAATCAGTTGCTGTACAAATGGACCAATCGGACGTATACACAAAACCGAAATTAAATGCGATTATCTTGTAAAAGCCCATAGTTGTGTGGGTAAATGACGTCAGTCGTATTAACGAGGATTATACGAATGAGCTGCGAACACACTTTTGAATAAGCATACCTATACTAATATTATAAAGCTGAACCGTGTTATTGCAAAAAAGTTAAATACGTATTAAATACTTGGTTTAAAAAGTTTCCTAATAAACGCACCGCGCTCGCCCGAGGCAAGTTCGCGTTATCCTTTTTCACAGGTCTAACCTAACGTAACCAAAGCGAGACAAAAGAGCAAGATGGCGAACATTCAGCGACCGCGGTGCATTTAATACGACACCTTTTTAAAGCCAGTGTTCAATACATATTTAACTTTTATGTAATAACACCGGAAGAGTTTGTTCTTTCAGCTATTTAGCTATCTAGCTCATTTATCGAGACAGGCTATAGGCTATATATCATTACACTAACACCAATAGGAGCGAAGCATCAATGAAGAATGTTTCAAAATCGGGTATTTTTTTCCTTTTGAGAGCTTTCGCTGCCTGTTAGCACAAAGTAATAATTCCATACGGGCGAAGTCGCGGGAACAGCTAGTAAATTATATTTACTGGAACTACTATTATTATACGTGTATTTTACAAACGACGTAACTGAAACGCATTTGATAAATTACGTAAATTTATTAATATAATTTTTCCGTTCGTCGATAACTATATCATAATGTCACGCTCAAATGCAACGTATTTTGCATACGAGTATGGTTTTTTTTATATTATAGGAGGCAAACGAACAGACGGGTCACCCGATGTTAAGTGATCACTGCCGTCCATAGACACTAGCAACACCAGGGGAGTCACAAGTGCGACGAATAATAATACACGAATAATCTATGGTACATAGATTATTTATTTATTTCACTTTTCGCTTGTAAAACTATATTTAATTAAACCGAATTTTAAATAGATTAGTCATGTCCATTGATTGTATACAACCGAATGAAATAGGCTTATAAGCGCAGTCGTCTGTGGAATTGGCAAGGTTATGTTATCCTTTACTTGCAGTTACCTAGAACTTTGTTCCAAAAGTCTAACAAAATGGTAGTAACAAAAATCGATTTCGAGTCATGCTTTTTATTAGTATACTCGAAAACTAAGCATCGATCGATTTAGATTCGAAACTGAAAATAAACGGAGCATTTAGAGAAAAGTATATTTTGAAATCACTGCCAGATATGTAAAACTTTGTTTAATGCCAGCATAGATGCCACCTTAAGGTTGTAAATCTAATGCCAAGTACCTGTACATATGTTCCGGCAGATGCGTTTAAGGAGCCAGACGTCCTCTAGGCTTAACCTGTTACGGCGTTATTCCACATCCTCATTTAGTATCAGTTGAGGTTGTTATATAACATAACTACCTATAAAACTATAGAATAAATTTATAAAGTGAACTGTAATCAGATCTAAATTAATTGATTAACAACTAAACTGGATCACTAGATGAAACGATAAGACACTGATGCTTCTAATAAACCAATTATTTATTTACTAAAGGTGTGCCCGATGAGATTATATCTTCCTATTTTTAACCTCCCTCTAATTTATTTTTTTTTTAATAATTTCTTATTTCTTGTAAACCTACTCTTACACTCGACTTCTCTCCGCAAATCTAATCTATACTTTGTTTGTCAGTTGGTGTTAAGAATTTTATAACTTAGATTATAATTATCCAATAAGTCAATACCCACATTAAACCTTATAACTTTGAGTTTACTCTTGAGGACTTTTAGCCGTTTTATAGTTTTTCGAATTTCCTTGGAGATGTATTTTTAAACAAAAAATTGGATTCTTGTTACAGTATAAAGACAACTTTCATTAAAAGTTATTTAAACTTTATCGGTGTTATTACAAAAAGGTAAATACATATTGAACCCTGGCTTTAAAAAGGTGTCATATTAAATGCACCGCGGTAACTGAATGCCCGCCATCTTGCTCTTTTGTCTCGCTTTGCTTACGTTAGGTTAAACTTGTGAAAAAGGATAACGCGAACTTGCCTCGGGCGAGCGCGGTGTATTTATTAGGAAACTTTTTTTAGCCAAGTATTTAATACATATTTAACTTTTTTGTAATAACACGGTTAGTTGTTTATAGTATTTTGATATTCAGGTATTTGAAGAGTACACTGTTAAAGCAATATATCCAATTTTTACTAGCAATGTATTATAAAATAAATCTGATAATCCTATTTGGTGCACGCAATCTATACTAAAAATATCTTTTTGTTTGCAAATATCCCGTTGAATTACCGAAAGCAGTACAATGAATTAATACCTGCAAATTACTGCTTTATTAGAAAAAAGTCAGCATCTAGGAAAATAAAAGTAATGAAGTAGAAATATTAGTATAAATTCTTACGACCGTTCCTTAAATAGCGTAATTATCTAGTCTACAACACACGTCAATCATCAACCAGCGTTGAGCGATTTAAAACGCTTTCAAGCAAGAATATAATTATTTTCGTCAATCATGCAGCAAATCGACCACAATTTGTACCACATTAGAATCGGTCACGAAGTTGTCCGGTGTCTTTGTTTCACGACACTATCGCACTATCTGTTGCGTTCGCTCACCGTTATGCAAGCTCTAAGTGTCTTCTGAATAATTGCTTCCAGATCCATTGTTTCCATTTCGTGTGACATTTAAGAGAATAACGATCCAAAAAGTCTCTAATAAAATACGAGATATTATAACGATAAGATTTGTCCCATTACGACTTGATTCAAAGAGGTAAAAATACTATAGCTTTATGAAGGTTGTAAATTATGGACAAACTTTTTTCTCGTTTTTGGTTCTTTAATAAAGTAATAGAGAATATTTCTGCGGACGCCTTTTGTGCCCATTAATACAAAGTAGCAATCTAGATTATTACTGCCATTGTCGAGTAGGTAATAACGTTATGTTTCTTATGACAATCACAATATTCTAACAAGATAGTGACCCTGTTTTTAGAACTTTTCAGGGGTTTTTGTGGCATCTCAAAATTTATGATCCGTAGTATTATTTTCCATCCATTTCACTTGTGCATAATAATCGAATTATATTACGTAAAATATCACCAGTATTACGAAGTATAGAGTCAAAATACACAAAATCTATTCTATACATATAATAAAAATTAAGTGTCTGTATGTAATATCAAAATAATATTTTTTTAATGATTGGATATGAAAGTATACACGCTACTGATAACAAAAATGCATTTTTTTTTTATTTTGACGGTCTGTCTATCTGTCTGTTTGTTCTGAGTAATCTCCAAAACGGCTGGACCAATTTTGACGGGAATTTCTCTGGGAGGCAGTTAAAATTACAGTGGGTTACTTAAGCTACTCTTATTTAGACTAGCTGTTAACGGCGCCTCGTCTGCAGTGCTATCTCCAAAACGGTTGAACCGATTTCCACGGGACTTTCACTAGTTACAAATAAAATATAAAAGCCACTACTTGACAGGCTAACATCCCGCCCAAAAACTCAACAGTAACCAATTTCTGGACATTCACACGTGCATATAAAAGAAAATTGAAGTGTATTTCTTCGGGTTAATATTCGAAACAGTGGAACTGATTTTAACGAAACGTTTACTAACAAATTTAACCCGTCCCATAAGGGCAAGTAGTCGTGGTGGTTAAACAGTTGGACCGAGTTAGTCAATTAGTTATTAGTTAGTTAGTCAATTAGAGTTAGTCTATAGGTTCGAAGCATTTACTAATCTAAATCGGTAAAACTATCGGCTGAAGGTAAAGGAAGACATCGCGAGGAAACCTGAATTTGACAAATGTTCTTGTAATACCAGTGGGGGGAAATATAGAACTTCTGATTTCTTGAACTTTTAAATCGCGAATACGTCGCAAGCTGGCGTGGTGACTATATCCATACCTTCATTCGGGAAGAGGTTTTGGCACTGCAATGTCTCTTACAGTCTGATATGAAGGTAGAGGATAAGTTGTATTGATAACATTTAACGGTTAAAGTCGTTAACAGAGTTCTAACTTCTAGGGATTAAAAAATAATGACAACAAATGTGTATTTTTGTTAATATTTTTATAATCACAGAACGACGATAAGAAAATGTTCATGTAGACCATTAAATTATTTGTTGTTCATGGGCAATAAAATTTTAATAAATTTCATGGTAGTTCACAAATAAATACAAAGATCAGCATAGCTAAAGCTATTGTAACGCATCGCAAATTTAATTGCTAAATTACTCAGTGGTTCCGTAGCAAATGTTTCATAATTATTGACGTATCAATTAAGACGTTGAAACTATTTTGAAATCGCGATTTCACAGGAACCGTTCCGTTTGTTAACGGTTATAAAAGCTCAATATTGCTCAATAAATAAAATATTTTTCATGCCTCTTCGATTACAAAGATTGCCAAATTTGCTTGTTTAGAAATAGTTGTATAAAGTCAATCAAATTATAAAGATTCGTCAACACTTTAATACTTAATATTGCATTTATTTGAAGGGATAATGACTGTGTGGTTAAATGTGTTCATATATATATATATATATATATATCATAGTGGGAGCATCCAGCAGTCGGAGTATTCGGCAGTCGAAATTAACACATACATAGTAACGCATATATTTATTACAGAATCCTACCAAGATTTGAATTATCATACGTGTTTGCTAACACCGCCATCTATTATTTTCTATGTTAATCAATATAGGCAATGTGTTGTTAATGCACTTCTATTTAATTATTGTTAATGTGGATTATTTAAAATTTTTGAGTAATTTTGATTAGATTAAACTGTTCATAACTTCTAAGCATTCCAGATGTTTATTCATATAAGCACTCACAGAAGTAACTAAATAAGCCGGTGTCACGCCATACGACGCGAGACACCATCTTAAGAAATAGTGGCGTCGTGCAATAACGTTTCTAACTTGATTTAATTCTTGATTTAAAGAAGACCTAAATTAGTGTCACGATAATTAAAATCGAACATGTGAAATTGTAATAGAATTATTCTAGATTTAAGTAACATTTGGAACCTTTTGTTATTTATTAAAACCGGAAATCCATTCAATGTGCAGTCGATTTAGATTACTAAAGTTGCTATTTAGAATGGATAACAATGTAAATAAAACATATTGGCATTGTACTATGTTATTAGTATTACTTTGTAATTACTGGAATAATTGTCGATCTAAAATGAGTTTTATAGCAAATAAGGATTTGTAAGTACTTCGGTTGTTACAACGGTGAATTACTTTGAGTTAATTAATGATAACGTAATTATTCAATGTATGGTGTTAAAATAGTTATTTATTTATAATTAGAATTATTAGCGAACATAAAGTGTAACTATGTACAACATCATAGATTAAGTACTTCGTTTAACTAAGACTTAGGATTAGGATAGGATAGAATGCGTTACTATTTATGTGTTAATTTCGACTGCCGAATGCTCCGACTGCTGGATGCTCCCACTATGACATATATTTTAGGTTCAAATCCTTGCGATTGAGCCACAGTACTCATAAGTGTACGTCCAGAGTGGACGCTATAACAGAGCGTCGAGCGTAGCGTCGCGTCCAGCGTTTGTTTCAAACATATGCATTAATACGTGAGTGTCCAGAGTGGCGCGCGAGCGTCGCTGTTGGACGCTGGACGCCCCGCTGGACGCAGATGCACTCAGGCCGTACAGAAACAGACAGTATGGAAACTATCTATAAACGCTCGCGCCGGCGCGGGACACGCACATAAACATGCGCATCGACGAGACCCCTAAGCGGGTTTCACAGTGCTGTCCATAGAATTCTTTTCAAAACCTCTCATCGATGTGCATTAGAGTGTGCCGTTTTCGAGCGTTTGTTCGTAGTTTCCGTACTGTCTCTCATATTTATACTGTGATTGAGCGGAACATTCCTCCTCCTCCTTCCGCAAGGAAATCCTCATGCTAAAATTATAGCGTGATGGCAAGACTTTTTTAAGTTAGATACCATTCTCCAATTAAAAAGTTGTCGCCAAGAGCACCTACATGTGTTTCCCGCAATTATACTTGACAGCTAGTTTCCCACTATGTTTAGCATTTTTGCCATCTTGGACCACATTGCCATTTACCTTCAGGTGCGATTATGGTCAAGTGTTAGAACGAATCAATACATCTTTTATAGTCTTCTGCCACGCCTGTCTCTCTGTCTGTTCGTGATAAACTCAAAAATCATTGAACGGATTTTCATGCGGTTGTCACCAATAGATAAAGTGATCCGTGAGGTAGATTTAGATATATAATTTGTCAAGGTTTTTCATATAATTAGGGCGGGATAACGTCCGCCGCGCCCACAAGTAAATAGTATAAGAGAAACTCGGATGAGACTAAAAATCGCCATCTCTGCTTATTATGTAAATCAAAGCACACAATCCAATTAACAAAAAATATTTTAACCAATTAACGTGAGTAATACAAAAAAATCTTATACTTTTTTCTATTATTTGTATACAACATAAGATTAGTTCACAAAGGCTTGCTTGATAAAAATTAAGAAGCTATTGAAACTGTTGATTATTATAAAGTAAATTTTCAAAAAAAAGTATTAACCGACTTCAATATCAATCAAAAACCCATAAGGCACTAAAAAGCGGAAAATAAATAGTTTATCAAAAATAAAACATATGAATATGTGTGCTACCTAGAGATGTACTGGAAGTCGGTACCAACCAAAATTTTTGTATTACAGAGACGCGAGAGTGGACTTAAACTTTGTACCTGTAGATGATATGATTTTCGGTTTGGTTGGCACCGACTTCCAATACATCTCTAGGTAGCACACATATTCATATGTTTTATTTTTGATAAACTATTTATTTTCCGCTTTTTAGTGCCTTATGGGTTTTTGATTGATATTGAAGTCGGTTAATACTTTTTTTTGAAAATTTACTTTATTTTTCCATTTTTAGTGTACATAAATATATTTTACTAGCAGTGCCCGCGAACTCCGTTCCGCCTTAAGTATATTAAAATATGCGCATTTTTGCGGTATGGTATCTATCGGTATGGTATGCGATATGGTTTCAATTGGTTGTACAATAAGTAACGTTTGGTACGAACGCAACCTTTTCAGTAATCCGCGATAGTTTCTACCACCAACTCGGCTACCATCGCTTCACACATTATACACCTTAAGTAATGTAATTACAATGCTTGCGTCATGTTGCAACACAGCAACAAACATAAGCACAATAGGCTCCTAAGAATTGAAGAGTTTTTTTTTATAATATTGGTGGCAAACGAACATACGGGTCACCTGATGGTAAGTGATCACGGCCGCCCATGGACAATTGCTACACGAGAGGAAACACAGATGTGTTGCCGGCCCTTAAGAAAGGAGTAGGCTCGTTTCTTGAAAGTTTTCTTACTTTGCCACGGATCCCATAATCAGAACCTAACCAAACTCTCATCAAACTACCCTTGAAGTACATCCTTTTCAATAAAAAATGAATCATCGAAACCGGTTAGCGTAATATTGAGTTATTCGTCTATTTGTCGTGTACATACTTAATGCAAATTTGAAACTTATACGGTTTTGCACTGGATGCCGTTGTCGGAACTGTACCAAATTAAAATGGGACCACACTGGAAGTACCAGCTTTCAAATAAAAAAAGAATAATCAAAATCGGTTCACCCAGTCCAAAGTTATGAGGTAACAAACATAAAAAAAAATAAAAAAATACAGACGAATTGATAACCTCCTCCTTTTTTTGAAGTCGGTTAAAAACCAAACACAACGAAGATCAGTAAATTAGAAAATAGCACTTGATTCAAAGGAATTAAATCATCATTTCCTTTGAACCAAGATATCATTGATAAAAAAAAACAATTATAATACATGAGTTTCAAGGCACGATTTCATAACTGCTAATAGTAAAAAACCTTACATTAATTCACGGACACCGCAGTGATTTATACGTTAACAGATTTAAAATTTTGCAAGTACGATGTCATAATACGCAATAATCGACTACTTGTGTCAACATTTCAAACAAAATAAAAGCAGGGCCGCTCTAAATATCAAACAAAATTACTGACAACAAACTAACAACGTCAATCACTTTGGCTAATGGCGTACAAAGCGATCTTATCTATAGAACCATAAGCGTAGTTGTCAGCGAGACGAGCCACACCATATGAAAAAAGTTCATATAAATATTATGGATTCGAAGCAGTAGTTACTTATACCATTGCATACTGGAATACATTATACATTTTATAAATGTATTCAATATACGTGTATGTCACTGAACTCCTCCTAAACGGCTGGACCAATTTTGTGTGCATGTTCCAGTTGATCCGAGAATGGTTTAGATTCACAGTTGGATCCGGTAGGTGGCACTGCGGTTGAGTTTTAGGATTTTTTTATTATCTAGGCAGGACAACGTCCGCCAGGCCCGCTAGTCCATATATATATATATATATATTCATGATTGAAAATAGCACCAGTAAGAGAAGTTGAGGAGTAATAAGTTAGCATGGTATGAGCATGTCATGAGGAGAGATGAAAGCCATGGAAATAGAAAAGTGTTGAGTATGTTTATGGACGGGTATACGAGTAGAGGAAGACCGAAGAAGGTATGGATGGACTGTGTGAAAAATGATATGTGCGTAAAAGGTGTGAATACTGACATTTGATACGAGAGAGTGGAAAAAGAAAACATGTTGTGCCGACCCTACTTAGGTGGGATAAGGGTGATGATGATAATAATGATTAATATTTAAAATAAAAAAGTTGGGAATTTATTTAACACTAGCTGTGCCCGCGACTCCGACTGCGTGAAACCGAATGTAAAAAACGTCATTAAAATTACAATAACTTTTGATAGACTGAACCGATTTTAATGAAACCAAGACTAAATGTTACTCGAGGATATGCTTTATTTCCTGGTGATGTTTGATCGTAAACGTACAAACACACAAACAGACATTTAAAAAATATGATTGAAATGTATTTTATTACTTATTCCAAGATACGTACAACAATTTTTTTTCTCAAAATTTAAAAAAACCATTAGTTTTACACTCTTATTATATGTAGAGATAAAAAGATATTATTGTATTTTTCGGTGATCAAAATGCGTTTTGAGAGACAATACATGTAATCAACACCCACAGACAAAAATTGTACACACGGAATGATCTGTACAGTTCTCTGTGGTAGTATTTTCATTTTATACCACTCTATGGTCCTCTTATAATTTTTTTATTTTTGTTTCTCTTGTATTCGCTTCAGTATCTAAGATATAACTGTCTCTCATAACACAGCAACGCACATATCTAACAAAAGGAAGGGGGGGAAACTTCTAGAAAGTAATCACAATAATACTACTTTAAAGGAAGGTAAATACTCAAAGTGACATCATTTTCCATCACTACAAACGTTTCCCCACGCATTTATAAGTCGCCATGTTGTATTTATTACTAGAGTTTGTTCGTGATGTTTGGAGCTAATTTTAGAACATTCTAGATATTTCGGAAATAGTGCATTTTTTATATATATTGTAACCACATGTTGAAACTTTATACCCCCTAAAATCGGTTAAATTTATAAGTAAAATGAATTATGTGACATATGACAACTTACTAGATGAATAAAATTTAATACATGGAAAATATTGTCAAAATGTACTTACCTAGTAACATACCAATACTTCTTATCATATTGAACGAAAATCCGGTAACTAACATCAAATAATAGTATGGTGTATAGTTTGTACAGATATCTATGTACTTGAACTTAATTTGTAACCATTTAAAGTTAAATGAAATTGCCGCTTTCATTTAATTGCCGTCTATATGGTTTAATATAAACACGGTTATTCAATTTGTGTAATTAAATTATCCTAGGAACATTGTACATACAAATATCAGTGCCTTTAACATTGTGTTTGCTCATTGAAACTCTGGTTATTAACTAGTTTACACCGTGAACTAGTTTGATATGAATTGACGCGATCCGTTCAAGTGTTTTTAAATGGCCGTCATCATCTATGTTACCGAAACCAGCTTTCAAACGCAAACTTTTATTTTCGAGAACGCAATAGGAAAATTGCAAGCGGATTTGTATTTACTGAACTAAATCTAACTTTTTTTTTTATCGTGGGGAAATCCCTTATGGATACACCACCCTCTCGGGGGAGAGAGTGGGTTATGTCCGACTCGCACGGACTAAAACCCCACGGTGTACGTCTTCCGCTATAGTTGGGGTGGCACGAGATCTCTATAGACTTCATCGTACCGCCCCAGCGGTTGGCCCAGCAGTAAAAGCGCCGCCGCCGGGCCTCGTCCTCGTCCAGCCGTGTACACACCGGCCGTCTCCTCCGTCCACCGGACCTGTGCAATGGGAAGATGGACCCCCCGACCCGTCTTCCCTGGTCCAGTTACAGAGGGAGGAGGCGGTCAAACTGACGCCTCCTCAAGAACCAACTAAAGCTGACTGGCCTATTAATATTTCGGTAACAAAACAGTCTTTATTTTCGATCTGTACATTTACATAGGGTTGAAGATGACATATTATTCATCAAAATATCTCTGGATGATAATATTGTCTTAAAGCCTATCAAGCAAGATGTGTACAGCTACGTGGTTAAAATGTATTATTATTTATTTTTAATTATTTAGTTATATATTTCATAAATACTTTTAAAATTATAGTCTGCATCACGTTCAGCCTTTCGGTCGAGCTGACTGATTGACTGAAGACTGACAATTAAATGTTGCTGACCGGATTATTAAATATTTATGTCTCATACAATGTGTTAAATGACTACTATCAATACACTGAAGCCACAAAATATTATCTACTTGATATAGTTATTATATATCTGTTATATAGTTACGCTTTACCTCACTAATGCAACGAAGTATAAAGTGATAGTCTTTGCTAGCGACGTCGCTCACATTAATATGGATTCGTCCTATCCCTCCGTAGTAGACTTGTTTGATGGATGAAATGTACTCCAAGTCCTTTTTTGTACCTACGCGTATGCAAAATTTCAATATTATCGATTAAGTAACTGTAATTGAATAAAAACGTAACAAACAAACGCATATTCGTGTTTATAATATTAGTAAGAATACTAAATATAAAGCAAAATATAAAGTAATATTCCATTGTACATTTTTAAAATAGAAAGAAAGAAGAAAGAAAGAAATACTTTATTGTTGGAACAACCATACAATTAAATTAAATTACACAAACTAATTAGACATAAAAAAATACACTTTTAAAATGAAAAAATACATGTCCAACAATTGGCGAACCCATTCAGCAAAAATCTGCAATACTGTAAGTAGTACTGCAGCGCTGATTTTCGATGGGAGCCTATATATGATGATAAACGGACGTTAAAGTTAGTACAAAATTTAATAACTCAAAAGGTAGGCTAGTATAATAATAAAAGAAAACGTTTTAAAATGTATGTACGTCTTCAAATATATTTAATTTAATTTATAATCAATAACAGTGACGAAGAAGTTTGCAGCAAACAATATACTGGTCGAAACTATATTGCTATATATCGACCAAGTAGTACGCGAGGTTGTAAATTGGATAATTGGCATGATGTTCCCACGGATCGCTTGGCAAGTTAACCATGGATTCGCCATTGAATTATTAACAAGGATTAATTTATGATATTGTGGAATACATTGCACATACCTTATATTACAACATACCATGATTTGAATGTTTATTTCTCATGTAAGATTATGCAATCAAAATATTTTTCTCTTCTCTCTCTCTCTCTTCAGAATAATTCAACAAACTCCAAGGCGTAACAGCCTCAGTAGCATAGAAATGGACATCAGCGACCTTATCACATGGGAATCGTTATCTCCACAATATCGAGGAAATTCGGCTTGCTGAATAGGGTGCGACGGCTTTATACGACCGTCCCACTATACCTTCTGTTTAAGTTTTTGACCGTGTATGATAGATACACTGTTCAAAGCTCTAAGATAGTGCTTTCCAATACCTTCTTGATATTCTTAATAATGTAGCCACGTACTGTCCTCAATACTAACAAATAACGGTGCAAATTTAAGAAAATTTAGGCAAGTAGTGATGATTTTTCAATTCACAAAATATAGAATGAATTTACAGAATGAGAATTCAGGGTTTCTAATTCAAAGATAACTAAATAATAAATTTCAATTACCGTTAATAAAAAATAAATGTCAATCGAATTGTAGAACGATTGATACAAAAACAAGAAATCATCAATCTTTACCTTATTCACGGACGGAAATAAAAAAATGTGTCTATTTAATTAAAAGCATTATATACAATTGAAGAAATGTATGATTGACAGTTTGAGTACAAATGTATAAATTTGTTCGGATGATTTTAGAATTTCGTTGTCCAATAATTTCGTATACGTTTATTGTGTATATTCATATGATTAAAACAAAGAATAATGATGCTTACTTTCAAAAATCTTGACTTCGACAATAGAATAGACAATGCGTCTGATAAAGGAACATATTGCCGTGTTTCGGAACAAAAAAACAGATAATAATATAGTGTTTTTTTAGGTCCAATAAGACTACGCTATTATATTTTTAACGCTGTTTTATTCTTTATAGGTTTTGTCGTTTGGTATCCCAATCTCACAATTTTTTTTTTATGTCATAGCTGGCAAACGAACAGGTGGGTCACCTGATGTTAAGTGATCACCACCGTCCATAAACACTAACAACACCAGGGGAGTCGAAAGTGCGTTGCCAGCCTGTGTTTGGCGGTAAGGGAGGGAGGTGGGCCTCCGGCGCTCTCACTGACCGAACGAAACGCAACAATGCAAGCACTATTACTTCACGTGGGTTTTCTGTGGATCGGGTGGTACTACCCCGGGCGAGCCGACCCATTCATGCTGAAAACAATAATAGCTTCAGCGTGGCTCTACCACCTAGGTGGTAAATCACACACACACATATATGTGATTGGCGACAGATTTTCAACTTTAGGTTGGTAGCTAGCCAGGCGGACTTAGAAAAACCCATACCAGTATGTTCAAGATGAACCAAAGCCTTTTAGTAAGAAGTATATAATTTAAAGACCAAGATCGGCAATGTACTGAAAGAAAAAGATTTTATTCTACAAAATCTAGGAAGCATAATCGTACTCAATTTTATTTCGATTTACAAAAAATAATTATACTTTAATGTTACGATTTAGCTCAGTCACCTATACTAATATTATAAAGAGGTAAAGTTTGCGAATTTGTGAAGTTGTAGAGGGTAATCTCAGGAACTACTCGTCCAAGACCGAGGCCCTACTCTTTCATGGGCCTCGGCGGGGGCCACCTCCTGGGGCTCACATTGTGGTGGAGGGAGCCCGGATCAGGGTGGGGCCCCAAATGAAATATCTGGGCCTCACCCTGGACGGGCGCTGGCGGTTCGAGCCCCACTTTGCGGGGCTCGGACCGCGAATTTCTGGGGCGGCGGCGGCACTCGGCCGGTTACTCCCCAACGTGGGGGGGCCGGGCGCCGGGTGCCGCCGACTCTACATGGGAGTCGTGCGGGCGATGGCCGCCTACGGGGCACCAGTCTGGGCTGATGCCCTCGGTGCCGCCAACGTGCGTGCGCTCCGCAATGCGCAGCGCACGGTGGCACTGAGGGCAATCCGGGCGTACCGGACGGTGTCCTCGGCGGCGGCCTTCACGCTCGCCGGCTCCCTGCCCTGGGAGCTGGAGGCAGGAGTTCTCGCCGCCGTGAACTCGTACACGAAGTACACGAAACGAAGGGGGGAGCCTCCGGCTCCCAGGGAGGTAGAGGCGGAGAGACGGCGTCTCAGGGGGGACGCCGTCGAAAGGTGGCAGCAGGACCTGGCGGACGAGCGATTCGGGCGGTTCACAGTGGACGCCGTCCGCCCGGTCCTGCGGGAGTGGACTGCCAGGGAGTGGGGCTCCCTGACGTTCCGACTGGTGCAGGTACTCACCGGACACGATTGTTTCGGGTGGTACCTGCATTGAAATTAATTGCTTATTCTAAGACACGTGAAACATTTTTTTACAAAAATCTAAAGTACAGGCATGTTAGATTTATATTCTTATTTTATGTATAGACTAGCCTCTGCCCGCGATTTTGTTCGCGTGAAATAATTATTTTGTACGAACGCTAACACGTGCAATGAGGAGATGGGCCCCCCGGCCCATCCCCTCAGGTCCGGCTACGGTGGCAGGAGGAGTTGGGCGAAGCGCCTTCTCCTCCTGCCTGTCCTCCTTTGGCGGAGACGGCCACTTTGAGGGTCTGCCTCGCGGGCCCTCTCCGCCTCCTCCTTCTGCGAGATGACCTCCTCGCAGAAGGAGGCCATCGCTCGCCAAGCCTGTTCGCTGCCACGGCCGCCGCCAGGATGCGGCGCTGCTCCCCCCACGCAGCACACTCAGACAACGTGTGCTTGATTAGCTTGTACGATCCCTTGCCGCCCCCACAAAACGGTCTGTCGGTACACCGTGGGGTTTTAGTCCGTGCGACTCGGACATAACCCACCCTCTCCCCCGGGAATCCATAAAGGATTTCCCCACGTTAAAAAAAAAAAAAAAGGAACTACTCGTCCGATTTGAAAAATTCTTTCAGTGTTATATAGCTCATTTATCGGGGAAGGTTATACTATATATACTATCACGCTAAGCCCAATAAGAGCGGAGCACCAATGAAGAATATTTCAAAATTGGGGGTATTTTCCCTTTGAGAGCTACCGCTGCGTGTTAACATTAGCCCAAAATAACTATTCCACGCGAACGAAGTTGCGGGCAGAGGCTAATCTATACATATAATAAGAATGTATATCTAACGTGTATGTACTTTTAAGATCTTAGTTAAAAAAAAATTGTCAGGTGTCTAGGAATAAATTATAAAATACATTTTAATCATTGTTAGAAATGTCTTAGTACTGCGTCGTAGTATTGCGTCATGATAAAATCTCAAATACATCATAAAGCATACCCTCGAGTAATATTTAGTCTTTGTTTCATTAAAATCGGTTCGGTCTATCAAAAGTTATTATAATTTTAATGACGACGCCAATTAAGTACGAGAGAAAAACAGATAAGTAAATGGACTTATAATCAGGTGGTTTTATGAATCATTATCTTCTTATACAAGGTTCCACGCGGAAGAAGTCGCGGGCATAGCTAGTTTTAAAGAAAATCCTACGTATCAATTCTAATATCCATGTATTTATTTTATATATGTGTAATAGAAATAAAATTAAAAGTAAATTCTTAAGTAATAATAAAAAAAACTTACATATCTATTGAGGGCATCGACCTCAAAGTAAATAGAAGGAACTTTCCTTGAATTTCAGTTGGTGCCGGTCGGCGACTAGCATTATCTACCCCGCAGTTACCCAAGTTCCAAACGTAATGAATCATTAACTAATCTCGCGACAATAGGGCGAGTGTTCGAAAGAGGAAGCGATAAG
The DNA here is from genome assembly GCA_015888305.1 of Antheraea pernyi. NCBI lineage: Eukaryota > Metazoa > Arthropoda > Insecta > Lepidoptera > Saturniidae > Antheraea > Antheraea pernyi. The sequence continues at coordinate 494,084 of MU158898.1, read as the reverse complement.
ATGGTACACCGAACCCAAAAACGAATCATTGTTACGTAGAACATAATGGTTATCTTATCATACACTATGCGTGAATCCAAGTGTGGTTTCCGACAATACAATTTCATATTGATAACAGATAATTCACACAATGATGATGTATTTTTGTTCGCTTGAAAGCATAATTCTTTAAGTCTCTCTAAAATGTAGAAACTTTACCTGGAGATCTGTGGTTCAGTTATTTGTACCTTGTTTAGACTACAGATCTCACATTAATTCTTACTTAATTATTACTGGTCTATAAAGTGTTTGTTTCTGTGCATGTGTGACCAATTTTGAAATATTCTTCATTGGTGCTCTGCTTCTATTGGTCTTAGCGTGATGGTATATAGCCTATAGCCTTCCTTGATAAATAAGTTATTTAAAACCGAAGGATTTTCTCAAATCGGACTGGTAGTTCCTGAGATCATTGCGTTCAACCAAACAAACAAACTCTTCAGCTTTATATATAAGTATAAATAAAAAGCTATTCAGAGGAATGTGTCCTGAACGGAGTGGAAAGGCAGTACCAAAGTCTTTGACGCGGAAAAAATTGCGGACAGTTAGTAACTCGTGTTTTGTATATTTACTCGCAGCGTAAAAATATGATTGGATACTCAGATCAGCATTTATATTGTAATGCAAGTTTTATTAATTTGGACAAAGTCTGCCAAAGTTATGCTAAACAAATACACATTTGAAGAACACTGAATAAGTCAATAGTCAAACTAAATACATAAGGAATGTTCTTGAAGCCCTCTCGGATAAGGTTTGAGTTTTGCACAGGATATACGAACCATTAACAATTTTACTTAATTTACGTGTTATTTGCAATAAGGTTAATCTCAAACCTATGATAATTTTACTACATTCATTTGCGATACGGTTATTTTGAATACAATATAAATACAACAATAAAACAAGCACTCAATAGTAGAATACATAAATGACTAAAATACATAGGGACTGTTCAATTCATTAAAGTTGTAATGTACAAAACCTTATAAGAATTTAATCAAAAAAAGTACCTGTTTCTTCCGAAGTAATTCATGCTCTAACGATAAGTGTGCTAAATTGTTTCGAAATTTACGGGGGCGAAAATAGAATTGATTTCTTTGTCCACTTATCAAGTTAAAGTGGCGCGACGAGTACGAAATGTTTACATTAGTAAATGGAATCAACTATAAGGAACGTACTTTTAACTTCAATTATTTGTTGGTATCTCATTTATTGACATTTAAATCAAACAACTTTGTTGAGAATTAGTAAGCTTTTAACAAGTTTTGAACTGCTATGAATTTCATCATTTCGATCTCAGTCCTACCTAATAAGATATACTAGTTTTTGCCCGCAGCCTCGTTATTGAGAAGAATACATATTTTTCATAATTAAAGGTACTCTATGTCTTTTTATGTCCTTTCATGGTTTCCTGGAATCTCCTGATTTTTTTTTAAATACCCTTCAGGCCCCCACGTTTAGGCTGTCGTTTAACCTACCGGTAAACTTTTAATCTACCATTAGCAAGAACTAACGTAGGCCAACATTGCCCTTTGTATCACATGCTTTCTTTTAAGCTTTCTTTATGCTTGCTTTCTTTCTTTTATGTTTTCTTTATGTAAGCTAATAGCTTACATTTTAAATTTGATATATTCTTTTGTCTCAACTAAAAAAAAGTATAATATATAACAAACTGCATGCAAGATTTCATTATGACCATTTCAGCACTTAAGGCATGAAAACGTAACAGACAAATAAAATCACATTCACATTTATAATATTATTAAGGAGGCGAATGTGAATTAATTTGTTTGCTAGGCTTACAAACGGTACGCAACCGATCATCATTAAATTTACATACCGTTGTCAAGGATACAAAACAGTACATAACATACATTACATATAGAAGAAAAGTATTATTCGCGAGATATAGAGCAAATTTTCAATTAATGCGATCAAAGCCGCGAACATAAGCTAGTTTATAATGTTAATAAGGATGCAAATGTCCGTTTGTTTATTACTGTCTACCAACACTACTCGACCAATGATCATGAAATTTTGCATACAGTTTGTCAGGGATATAGACAAAAACGTAGCTTTCAATTTGAACAAAGTACTGTTCCCGAAGCATAAGTCAAACACACGTTAACAGTAGCGAATCCATGCACAAAAACTAGTAATGTTATGCATTTTATAAATCAAAATCCAAATACTCTTTATTCAATTTAGGCACTGAGAAGGCACTTATGAACGTCAAAGACTACCACCGGTTCGGAAAACAACCCAGTCATCGAGAAGAACCGGCAAGAAACTCGATCTGATTTATCTTTTCATAATACATGTCATATATAAATTTTTTTATTATTACAACATAATACACAGACACATAAAGCTACATTCGTTTTTAGTGGCTGCACAGAGCGAGGCGTCACTTCCAGACGTTACTATCGTTCACATACTGATCCACCCTGTAATAACCTTTATGTATTAAGTATTAAGACAAATATGTCCTATGTCCCCAAACTGTCGGGGCAGAGTGCAGACACAATGCTTTTAATTCATCGAGTCTGTTTTAGTATTCGAGTTGGTTGCAAGCTATTAACCCGTTATACACTGGAGTCGCCCTAGACCAATGGTAGGCCTGCCATATCTAGGCCCATGTAAGGATTCGGTTTTGTTTTAAGGCTCAGAAGACTCACCTGACGCCCTGAATCCTTGGCTACTATAGTTGGTAGATAACGGTCGCACGGCTGCTTGGCTCTAGCAGGACCCAGGGTGAATGGGGACGTGGATGAAGTGGACTGGCCGAGCCATTGCCTATAACTAGTGTTAGACCATAAACACAGCAATTGGTCCCTTGGGATTTTGTAGAGTACACTAATCTCATCATATATCGTACCCACCAAGACATAACATCGACTTCCTACCCCATAAATTCAATACATGAATTATTTATACATTACACATAACAAATGTATGCCATTTTTCGTTATCCTGGTGTAACAATCAAAATAAGATATTAATAAAAGCACGGCTGGAGTTATTACTACAGAAATTGCTAACAATAAATCAGATGTGGTTTAAATTACAGACCGCAATGTAGGAGAGTTTCACAGAAGCTTGTCTCGGTGCGTGGCCGTTCATATTTAATGACGTCATTAAGTAGGGGACATGAGTCCTGTATCGCACTTTGACTTTGCTTACAATTGCTTTATCACTAAGTACTACCATGTAAAGAAAGCTATATATTAATGAATCGTTATCAAAGACATCACTGTATTTTCGAATTGTTAACTTTTACATTTTGAGGAAACATTTTTTTTTTTTATTTCATAGGAGGCAAACGGACAGTTGGGTCACCTGGTGTTAAGTGATCACCACCAGGCTGCAACACCGGGGGAGTCACAAGTGCACTGTCAGCCTGTGTTGGGGGGGGGGAAGAGAAGGGAGATCAGCCTCCGGCGCTCTCACTGACCGAACGAAACGCAACAATGCAAGCACTGTTACTTCACGTCGGTTTTCTGTGAGAGGGTAGTAGTACCCCGGGCTAGCTAACCCATTCATGCTGAAGCCAGTAATAGCTTCAGCGTGGCTCTACCACTTAGAAAATGAAACAATATTAACATACAGTATTTATAGGGATGAGGAGCAAGACTACATATGTTCTTGGGGTGCCTGTTTGTGGGGGATAAACTTGCTTCTTAGGGCACAATTATTTTATTTAATACATTACAGTGGTGCTGTTCTGCAACCTAATTGAGTGCTTGAACGCGACTAACAGTTAAAGTATTTAATAAATATATTTTTAATTCAACTGTGCTGATACACACATAATAATTGCAGTATATAATTCTTTTTCACATATCCAAAATATACGTAAGAGTTTTAGAAAGATAGTATAAACATATATATGCCTATGTAAACATATGTATATATGTATGCCTCAACTACCAAACAAAGGTTCGTAGAATCATGGCAGCTGATTAACCCCAAAAATATCGTTCATGTCTGTCGTTCCAATTATTGATAGAATGCATAGAGAAATATAAACAGCATAATAAAACATAACGTACTATGTAAAACAATAAAACAAGCGAACAAAGAATCACCCGATTTACATTCTTCAGCGCTTTGCGTTCTTTTTTTAATAAAACCAAAGGTTACTTCATTGTACCGATTGCAAAGTACTGTAATTGACAACCCATCAATAATCAGCAAAAATATTACTGCGAGCAGCAAAGACTTCCAGTAATGGTAACTTTAGTATTGATCCGAAAAATGGCAGGTTTGTCACCTACTACTGACTTTTGTCAGGGATTTTAGCGTCTGACCACAAACTCAATTGTTGTTAAATGACGATATCTAAGAAGGTAGACAAGCCAAACCTAGAGAGAGAGAGTGGCTCTCACATGCTTGTGCCAGATTTTCAACTTTACCTTGACATAAACTGTGGTAAGGTACAACTAACATTTGTGTTCTAATATCTTAAAGACAATTGTTTTTAAGGGTTAAAACGCCACGAAACGAGACGCTCATAACATATTATAATTGTGTTGTATTTAACTCATACTCATTAGGTGAACAATTGAACTAGGTACCAGGGACCTAACTACGGCCGTATCGGCAGTGACGATTTTCTTCTTGCAGCTGTGATTACAAAAAATATACATAACATTTGAAAAAAGATTTAATATAAATTTATCAATTCGTTGATGCCGTAGCGCTACCGATGCAATCGCGGGAGTTATGTTTATAAAACAAAATCTCTGTAGGCGTTATACAAATTGTAGGTTTATAGATAAAAGAACAAAAGAATGGAATAAGCTGTGAAAGTGATGCGGTTGTGTAAATGGGTTGGTTCTTGCATAAACTACGGTCTATAATTACACAACAACGCCCATAAAGTGCATTCCATGGTTATCGCTTCTTTTGTATTCAATTAGCCTTGCATTTAGATTACCGATGCCTTTCACGATGACAGTGGTAACGAGCGCGTTCAGCTGTCAAAATGTCCAAATAATCAGCCAGGTGATCCCATATTATATCACTTTTCGATCGCCGAATATGAAAAAAAAAACAATTATTACGGTTACATCGATAGTTTTTAATATATAGCGTGGTAAACTTTTTTGAGAAGCGAGCAATGGTGAATGTAAATGTTTTATCGTTGAATATTCTGATGTCCGAATTACAGGGTATTGTTGGTAAAGTTTGGTTCGAAGCTCATTGTTCAGTCTATTAAAGTCTTTCAGAGGTGGGTCAGTTTGGACGAGGCGTGTTCAGATTACGCAATGAGAGATATAATATCATGTCCATAACATACGCATTGACGTGAACATATTTATGTTAAAAAGAGTTATTTTAATATGAATAATATAGTTTATCAGTATTTAACAAAACCGTCATGTTTACTTTGAAATAATTACGACATAAAATATAGAAATTTAATTCGTTAGCCATGACTGCAAATCTAAAATAGATTAAATACAATTCTTAAAGAAAAATGAAGTGCCCTGAAGACTATAAATAAAATTAAAGAATATTTAATAATTGGACAGAATTGTGTGATATTCTAAAAATAAGACATTTATAATTTTTACGAATACAAAAATTAAAATTATAACTCTTAATTTTTTATGATAGAAAGACACGTTTTATAGGCTACGTTTGATTATCACAGGCCAGTTAATAAGTTATACATATTCTGATAATGATACAGTCCATACTGAGACTATATGTTTTACGCTATTTGACAAGGAACAAAATATCAGCCACCTTAAGCTTTTAATCTGACATAAGGATTTGCAAATAATATTAGATATCAATCTTAACCAAGAAAATGGCATAACCATTTTAAAAGAGTACCACGTCAAAATTTCATAGAACCTTTATTGTACCACAACATATTACAAAACAATAACAATAGACTTTATCGTCGGAATAAAAAGGTTGTATAATCTCGTACAATCAACTGATTTCGTTATTCAAAATTGTGAATGTTCTAAAACGATATCTAACAACATATTATAATGATGAGGCAAATACATGTACAAGTTATACCAATTGCCCAACATGAATACATAATGCATTACAGAAATGATCCGACGATCCAATAGGCCAACCGACGGTGGAGATAGGTATCGGACGGTTAACACAGCCTAGAACATGGTCTATGAGCTCGGACCCCAAAGTGTTTATACGCGTTCGATTCAATCGAGTAATCAAAGCACCGTGTCTGTATCGATTCAACAACAGTACGACTATCTCACTGGCGATCGATATTTGTTACGTTTGAATTTCGAAGTCAATTTACAACTCTCAAGTAACACAAACATTGTTTATTTTATTCAAAATTGCACCGTTTGGGATAAAGAATAAAGGTGTTTGGAGAGTTTTTACGTTAAAAACCGAATGTAAATTCCATGTGGCCAGTGAGAATATTTCAAATTGATTCACTGTCATAGTCGACACAATCGATTCGCTGTCAAATGTTTGCGATAGCATTCGATTCATTTATTGAGTTGACCTTTAGCTTACTTGTGTAATCAACGAAAGCGTTAACACGTATGGTGAACTATGCAGTTATAAAAATATGATAAATCTCACCTTAAGAGTATGATAGCGTTCTATTGAACTATGTTCTTAGAGAAGAATAAGTATTTAATTCTTATAAACCTATCAGATATATTTAATATTATTAAATAATAAATAAATTCAGCCTGTAAGAGACCCACTGCAGGGCCATAAGCCTCTTCCCGAAGGAAGGTATGGGCGTAATCACCACGCCAGCCCACGACGTATTGGCGATTTCAAACTCTGAGAAATCCACAGTTCTATATATTTCCCACATACAGTAGTACTACAAGAACATTTCTCAGGTTCAGGTTTCCTCACGATGTTCTCCTTCACCGTCAGTCGATAGTGTTACCAATTTAAATTAATTAAAAAAAAATTCGTTGGTACATGCCGGGGTTCGAACCTGCGGACATCGAAATAATATTCCACTGGTCAAACCACTAGGCCATCACGACTCTCCACTAGGCCACCACGACTATATTTAATATTGCAACAATTTATTCTAAATATTTTATTGAGTACCATTACGAGATGCCCTTTTGAATTAGGACTTGGGAGCCTAAAAAAGAACGGCTTTTGACTTACATAGATTAGTAAATTAAAAAAGAATTATTTTAAAGTCTGCGTTCATTGATTATATATTATAAATCGTATTAAAAATAATCAAAACGTAATATCGTTTTAGTTCTATCTTCTTCTTCTATATCTATTGATATAATAAGAATGTAAATCGAAGGTATCTGAACTTTTAGATTTTTGTGAAGAAAACTGTTGCAGTTGTCTTGGAATAAGTAATAAAATACCTTTCAATCATTTTTAGTAATGTCTGTCTGTCTATCTGTTTGTCTGTTTGTTTGAACACGCATTACTGCTAAAGTAATGCGTTCACGATAAAACCTCATCAATAAAATCATAAAGTGTATCCTAGAATAATATTTAGTGTTAGTTTCATTGAAATCAGTTCACTTTATCAAAAGATATTGTTATTTTAATGACGATGCAACTTAAGTACGAAAGAAAATAGATAATTAAATGAACTTAATACATTTAGATGATTTTATTACTCACTTTCTTACATTAGGTTCCACATAGACGGAGTCGCGGACACAGTTAGTATATAAATAAATTCATTGTTAATTACATCTATTTTGAACAAAATCATTAAAATACAAATGTTTAGAAATTCATTTAATAAGCTAACATAACAGTTGTTTGTGTATACTTATAAAAGCACAACCTGTGCCTTTTTATCTATTATGGTGGAGGCAGAGACACTTGAAATTCAAGTACTTCGTCGACACTCCATGTCTTATCGTAGGTGGTACTTGACAGTAGTACTTAATGAACCATTCACAGCACTAAGTGATAGTGTTCCGTCTATTAGATCTTACCAATATTATATGATAATTTAAGTAAAGACTAGAAATTGTCCACAGCTTGGAATATTATATTTTAAGTGATGGTATGTTAAAAATACACGCCTATGAAGAGATTATCGAGATACAATACTACAAAGAGATTAGCTTGGTAGGTGTAGGTGGTTGTAGGTGGTAAAGCCAAGCTGAAGCTATTACTGATTTCAGCATGAATGGGTCGGCTCGACCGGGGTAGTACCACCCTCTCAGAGAAAAACGACGTGAAGTAACAGTGCCTGCATTGTTGCGTTTCGTTCGGTCAATGAGAGCGCCGGAGACCCACCTAGCCTCCCATTCCCCTTCCTTCTTCCCTTCCCTCCCCAACACAGGCTGGCAACGCACTTGCTACTCCCCTGGTGTTGCAAGTGTCTATGGACGGTAGTGATCACTTAACATCAGGTGATCCATCTGTTGGTTTGCCTCCTATGATATAAAAAAAGGTTATTTGTAGTAAGTTGATATTGACTAGGAGTCGCCACACGCACCTACTAGACAATCATCTTTAAAAAGTCATACTGCAGAAGAGACAGATAAACAACTGTTCCTAACTTTTGCATATAAATACAGATGCACTGACTCTAAAATATAAAGTCATTACCGTCTACCGTGAGATAAGTTCGCGGCGTGTTTATGTCGAAGCAAGATCGATCGGAGTCCATTGCCGCGAGCCACTCTGATAAGATTACTTCTTGATTGAATATTCTATGCTTTCGATGATAGTGGAGGTATTTATGTGTGATCAGCTATCAACTACAAATACTTATTATGTTTATTTTGAATAAAATAGATATACATGTAGTTTACTTTGGATAATAAATAATAATAATGACCTACATAATAACATCTCACATACGGCCCTTTTATTCCCTACTAAACATAGTCTGGTAACAAAAAGATGATATATACACATAAATATATACATATTAGACACTACAACTCAAACAAAAACTATTATAATTTTTTAAAGTGACAACTTGTTTAGACGAGTTTAGCGGTATTTTTTGGCAGGAGATAAATTTATAATTTCACATCATGACATGCTGGTAAGCATGACCGACCGTATTGCGCTTTCGCGACTTGCGTCAGATTAGCGCGATACGTACACTGTAGCAGCCTATGTACATCTAATATTTATATTTTGCTTTGAGATTTTGCTTCCCATCACATGTTTGGTGAATTAATAAATCGTATAAAAAGTATATAATTATTATTCGGAGTGCCAATAGATTTGAAAGAGGGACTAATGATAATCATTTAAATCTACAAAATATAAAATTTAAATAATTCTCAATAAAATTAATTTAAAAATTCCAAAGAAAAAGTTATTCTATTGTTTTGAGTTTTCATATCTGTCGGCAATCCTTTTGGCTTTTCTTTTTTAACGTGGAGAAATCCATTATGGATACACCACCCTCCCGGGGGAGCGGGTGAGTAATGTCCGACTTGAACAGACTAAAACCCCACGGTGTACCGACAGACCGCAGTTGTTGGGGCGGCAAGGGATCGTACAATGCTTCTCAAAGTTGCAGAGCCGGCCCCAACGGTCCGCCCGGCGGAAGGTGGCCACCGGGCACCTACCTATCGAAAATTAGACTGGGTACACATCCATCCCCTCAGGTCCGGCTGCGGTAGCAGGAGGAGTTGGGCAAAGTGCCGCTTCCTCCCGCCGGAATCCTTTTGGTTGCCTCGACTTTTTTTAATGTAACACTACATAGTAACGAAGTTTTATAGTGATAAAAGAAAAGATAGTAAGCACATTCTAATACAAAAGCAACAACGACTTACAATCAACAGGCAGTCATCGGTATCTTCCTCTCAGCACCTGTATACACTTGCAGGTTCGAAAACATAATAACTATAAGAAAATAAAGGGGTGGTAGGGTTTTACAGCCTGACTGGGTTGCAACCCCCATGTATATGGCGAAAAAGCCCGTCATAGTGATTCGCTTCTGCGGGTCGCGTTTCGGGATCAGTCTATGCATATCCAGCTTTTCGCAGGCCGGCATGACAGCGGCGACCGGCGATGGATAGTGTGTCACTTGGTGGTCGCCATTGTTTTTGGATTGTACTGTGCTTACCATCAGGCATAGTGCAGTCATTTAGCCGTGCTATTATAAAAAAAGAACTATGTGATATAGATTGAAAAAATCTTTACATAAAAAATAAATACGAGAACCTTCAAGTGGAGCTCGATCGCATACGGTAACCTATTTATTGTGAAAAAATAATACCTAATACCACTCTGATTATTAAAAGCAGGTCCATTTACGCTCGAAGTATAAATCAGAATGATCACGTGCCTAAGACAAAGTAAAATTACAGGCGACCCGTGTGGCGTGGTGTTGTATGTTGAAGGCAGGTTGACGTTACGACGAGCATCGAACATTACCGAGAAAGACCGAACTGTGAAAATCTATATCAGCGAGGTACGCGGCTTAGTTACGTGTTCACTTCCTTACGTAATAAGTTTACCGTAACAGCATTCGCAGTAAATCGATTTAAAAAAATTAATTACGAGTGAAGCCGCGGGACGACGCCACTCTATATATAAAAACAAAGTCTAGTAGCGATGTTACACATCTTCAGGGGTCATTTCTAAGTATCATTTCATACGTCCGCATCCCAGTTCAGTTTATATTAAGACGGGCTACGAGAGCAATCTGAAAATTCAAAATAGGCTCACGTGCCGGGTACATGTAAATCTACTTACACTCGTGCCTCGACTACTGACTATATTTTAGTGGAAATACAACACTCCGTTGTGGTTTTACTTTATATAATATACTTTACGTTTCATTGTCTAGTTAACGTTATATATATCTTACATTTAACATTTTTCTATCAAATTTTTTTCTTTCTTTCCCGTCCTCTCCCACTGGAGTCCTATTTTTATTAAAGGAAAACTATAAAGTTATGATAGGTTTATGAATTATTAGCTTTTGCTCGCGGTTCCGACAGATCGCATCTAAGCTTGAGCCGGTTTCAAAGGAGATCGCGGCGAGTATGCTGGAGCGATATTCACCACCAGACCAAAGGGGCGTAATCTGTGGTTACGCAGTCTTTGGCGCGCACACGCTCTTTTTGAAACGTCGGAGGTGTACCGATCGTTTGCTACCGTTATTTCGTTGGGAGGATTGGTACGCGGTCATCTTTTACAAAATAACGCTGGCCGTCAAGATAAATAGTTTAATTTGCGGCGGATATCACTAAACGGACTGGGGTGATTCGGCGGTTTTTCAATGTCGTCGGTCATGAAATACTTTACATACACCCAGATTAATGGAAACTTCATGTCCTTATAGAAACTTATAGACTAAAACTAAACTAAACTTACGAAAGAGGAATCTTGGCATGTGATCGAAGACGTAACAAATGTATGTCAGAATGGGACGGACACGCGTCTCGTACAGTGTGAGCTTATGTTTGAAGGGCATTCTGCTCTTCGAACATAACAGGCTATGCAAATAGACCAAGACTATGGTAGCCTTTACCTAGAGTGCCTAAAAGTCTAATCGGGTGATTTGCATAGTACTGTACTTTTACAGTACTTTATATACGACTTATTAAATACATCGATAAAATTGATTTAAGACGATGATATATTGCTTATCGACATTTTATGGCTTCGGAGTAAATATCGATATTTTTTTTAAGTTTCATTTCTAACCAGCCTTTTATTTATTAAGCATTAAGAAGAAAAGTAATATTAAATTATAACATATGACTTATTTTAAGTAACTATTTTAAATAATTGAATTTATTTCTAAAATAATTATATTTGTACTAAATAAGTGTAGTTACAATGAATACATATTTATCTCACTCACTCTTTACTAGAATTATATTTGTGCGATAGTGCCGTTACAGCAAAAGCCGTTAAGGCTACACTACACGTTGGTATCCCGCATTACAACCGAGCCCTTTAAATTTATGACAGAGTATGTATTTTGAAATACACATGCCACTAAATTAAATGCTCGTACGTTCTTATACATAATTTATCGACAGTCATTCCTAATAGTATTCCAATGAAACAGTATTAGTGCTCTGTTTATTTACAACAAATATATAGTCAGGCTATACGTAATTTAAAAAACAATATGTGAAAGAATGGAACATCGCTGACAATTTGTTGCTGAAACTCAATTTTATCTTAAACGTGGACTCATTCATTATGATAATGGAATTGAAGCAAACGTTGCTACAAATGATTAATAGTTTCGTTTATTAGGGTGTATAATATAATAATATTAGGGATATTGATGTGGTAAAAACAAAAACATGTACTTTCTGCGGAATTTTTTTTCCTATCTTTGATTTTGTTTACATCCGTTTCCTCCGACTTTGAGTGTAGCTCACACTGATGTAGATATTTATTTGCACTTAGAGCTAATCAAAAAATTTATTTAAAAAAAAACTACAGTAAACTTTTTAGAACGTCATTTGAACTACGCTACGCTTTCACGCCTGAACGACTCAACCGACCAACATGAAATTTTGCATACACGCACACTTCTTCATTCATATAATTCTCTGATATAAATAATCGTTACATATGTAGATAATCTCAAATTTGGCTTCAACATCAGAATTACAGCCTCCACGATATAATAACTGAGCTATTCGCCTCACTAGTCTACAGACGGCTTGTCCAGGGCCTCCTCGAACCTAACGCATATACACTATGAAATACATATTAATATTCATAGCATCCATTTGTTAATAATACACGTGGCTGACAGCTCAATTTCACAACATACAAGTAATACTACCGAAATTCGTTCTACTACAATTAACACTGAAATGGGAAATTTCGTATCCATAAATGGTTCTCATTTTGGTATAATTGTAACTCTTTACACATTGTAATCAAAAACTTGACTCGGTATATAGAAATTACTAATTAAATACTGCTACAGTTATGGTACTGACTTTACTATTTATAAAATAACTAAATATACCAATTTTATAACGTAAACTTTAATTTTTACACTGAGTCAACATGTTTTTTTTATATTATAGGAGGCAAACGAACGGACTGGTCACCTGATGGTAAGTGATCACCGCCGTCCATAGACACTAGCAATACCATGGGAGTCGCAAGAGCGTTGTCAGCCTGTGTTAGGGAGGAAGGAGGAGTAGGGAGAGGGGGAGCGGGGAAGAGGAGATGACGATGCTCTCACTGACGGAACGCAACGCAACAATGCAAGCACTGTTACTTCACGTCGGTTTTCTGTGAGATGGTGGTACTACCCCGGACGAGCCGACCTATTCATGCTGAAACCAGTACCAGCTTCAGCGTGGCTCTACCACCAACAAAACATGTATATAGACAAATAACCTAATTACAAAATAGTACAGATTAGTTTCAGATAAAATTAATTATATACATAATTCGTATTTATTAAACACTAGCTTTTGCTTCCCGGCTTCGCTTGAATTAATGTAGATTTTTAAATTTAAACACAGCTTCCTATAGGTGAAAGAATTTTCGGTTTAAATAAATTGATCACTCACAAGAACATAAGCTAATGAGGTAAGCTTAATGAGAATTACATTAATTGAAATTGATAATTTTTAGAATCATTCAGTGGCACAAAAAATAACAAATGGTACTTACAATATATACATTAATAGAATATTGACAAAAGAAAAATCATCAACAATTAACAAGGAAAAAGGTGTTTATGACTTCATTTTTATAATAATGGTATTGTTATTTCATGGTATGTTTTGTGCAGATTAAATGTGGACTGCAATTGATTTTTTTAATCTAATATCCTATTATCCCAAGAAATAGGGTAGCATATTACGTTTTTTGGAATATTGAGTTTTAGAGAACCGACTGAGTATTGAGCTGTGCGGCATAGCGTATAGCGCGCGTTAACGTAGGTATTTACAGTTCGGCTCTTCTTGGTATTGCTTGGATCTCGTTAGGTAGTCAACTTATCTTCGGCTCTCAGTACCTCAATAATTCAGTACTATTACTTCATTTTGTGCTTAAGGTAATTTGTGACCTACAATTTGTATGCTAATTACCCCGTTCCTATGAACCGGAGGCCCACCTCCCCTCCCCTTCCACCTCTTCCCTCTCCTTTTCCCCAACACAGGCTGGCAACGCACTTGCGACTCAACTGGTATCTATGGACGGTGGTGGTCACTTAACATCAGGTGACCCACCTGCACGTTTGCCTCCTTCTTCTTCTTACCCTTATCCCACATAAGTAGGGTCGGTACAACATGTTTGTCATGTTGTGGTATATGATTTGGCTATATTTTTACGATCGGCCGCCTGCCTGGCGTCAACCCTTCTTGGGATTATTTTGTTGTACCACTGTATTTATGATTATTATTATATAGTTACGAAGTCTGATGGGATCCATAGCCTTGCAATTTTTCTGTAGGCTTTAGCTTTGGTAGGCTATTTATAGTGTCTCTTTGAGCGGCACCACCGTATGATATAAAAAGTGTTCTGAACGATTAAGCTATAGAAAGCAAAAAGATTTTTACCGGACGACCGGTAATCCCAAAGTTTATTGTAGTATTAGTATGGATTTGTTAATATTTGTATAAGTAGTCATTATTTTATAACATTCAACTAAATGAAACAGTTCCGAAAATCATTATTGTTATAGTTCGATCCAGAACTGAATAAAACACGTAATCTACAAAGCAATAAGTGCGCTATCATTTTTTCGCATAGCCGTGATACACTTTTTTTATAGCGTTACGAATCGAATTGACAGAATACAATTTCAATTTCCCACCACGTTTACATTGTAACTATTTTGTGTGAATGTCATTCGAGAATCATATAAAAAAAGGAACTAATCAAAAGTGCGGCTTATCAGAATGGGAATTAAAAGGAGAAGTATTTTCTTTCACAGTCCGAGGCAATTTCTTAGTGGTTCATTTTTTAATTGCTTTTTTGGGCACAACAATCAGCGAAGACGCCGCGGACAGCGGGTGGCCGCCGGCTCCTTTGCCTCCTATAACAATTATAATTATTCCATTAACTTGTACCACTGCAATTATTACCTGAAATTCCTTCTCATATAACTTCGTATTCATTTACACATATACATTTGTATACCAAGGTACTTAAAATCAATAGCGTTTTACTCAATTCATTTCTTAAATTTCTTTTAAATAGAATAATGTATACTAGGAAATTTAGGTTATCTTTTAAATACTTGTATCTGTTTAATATTCTTGGAGTATCCAGGAAACCACCAAATTATAGATTAATTTGGCTTTTTGCGGTGTTGGTCGAGACAAACGCCTATGTTATTTATTATTCACCATAAAAATCTGTTTTGTTCGAGAATCGTTCCGGACATATTCCATTAAAATATGATAAATATCTTCTTGTTAATGACAAATTTCAAATTGACTACTTATATCATTATTACATAGTATACGTATGTACGTATAAAACAAACTACCCTACCGCGTCTGTTTGTCTGTCTGTTCACGATAAACTCAAAAACTGAACGGATTTTCATGCGGGTTTCACCAGAGGACAAAGTGTTTCACGAGGAAGGTTTTGGTATTTATTTTTTGCCGTATATTATTATAAACAGGGTAGAACAACGTCTGCCGGGCTCGCTAGTTTCTATAATTAAATAGTTAAACTTATTCAATGGATTATACAAGAAACATTTCATAACACAAAATCTACCTGCAAATAAATAATTTTACATATAACAAAAACAACAAATCATTGTCACGTAACCTTTCATTAAACATTTAGTTATTGACCGCAGTAAAAACTTAACGACGATGCGACGATAAAAAATCAAACTTAATTTTTGAACAATCTCATAAACAAAGGTAAATTCGTACCATTCGCCATATGACGTCCCTTCTCATCACTGCCTTTCCTTATGCAAGATTTATGCCTATGCCAACCCAGCAGCATACATTTCCGGCAAACTATCGCACATTAATTCAACGCCTAGAATTGAAAGAGCAATGAAACGAATTGAAAGTATATGGTGTTGTTATTGGTTGCACCATACGGCGAGGATCTGCAACATCGAACTTTGTTACCTTTGTAATTCCCTGCGGCGCGGCTTAAAGCAAGAGATAACAAACATTTTCTTTAAAAAACACACAATTAAAAACAATTAACGTATAATAACAGCCTATGAATAATATAGAGATCGTTTACTGTAATTAGAGAGAGGATAAGTCTTTATTGACCTTATCATTTATTTATTTAGAGGCCTTCATTCTAGTTTCTACTTTAAATTCAACGGGTAATTACACGAAATAACTATATTACTTTACGAGTTCACTCGTAACCAAGTCAGTTTGTATGGTTTTATTTTTTTATACGGGTAAATTAATGTTTTACAATGGGAATGAGCATGTCGTAAATCGTCCAAATTATGTTTTGGGTAAACATGTTCCTGGGAAGATAACGAACGATTAAGTGGATCTCAAAGTATATTATGATGTTTAATGGTGAATAAAACTTGTAGAGAAAGTTACATATCAGTAGTCAACATGGACTGTGTGACCTATTTAAAAAGTTCTGCAATTATATCCAATATATTAATATGTCCTTTTTTTACTGACTTTTCCCAGGGGAATAATTATTTACTGCGTTTTTTCTTTATGCTTGCAATATAATGTAACAGCACTGTTCTTGATATTGATACGACTATTAAATGACCAATAATCTATCGTTAATGCTACCTAAAAGCCTGCCCCTGTACCACAATAAATAGAGTGACACTATAACAGGTTTAACAACATGTGCAGGATATATTCCCATTATCCTGTTTGATTATTGAGTACAGTATGGCTGAACCCAGAACATGAGATGCCTAAGCTCACCGCTATGAAGATTGTCATACGTCACACCTGGCATACGGTCCAGTCAAACAAATTTGTCGTGTAGTTAAGTAAATGAATTTTATGGAATACCCGTGCAGAGTCCGGCTTCGAAAGGGTGTTCTAATGAAGAAAGTGAGTCCACATCTTCCATGTACAGTATGACCATATATTGACATGAAATCCTGAATCTCCCTCCTTCGTTCTCACTTATTCTTTATATGGAGATTAAACCAATTTTTTTCACTTTTTTTTTTATTGTAGCAAAACAAAATGACTGCACTGTGCCTGATGGTAAGCACAGTACAATCGAAAAACAATGGCCACCACCGAGTGACACACTACCCATCGCCGCTCACCGCTGTCATGCTGGCCTGGGAATAGCTGGATATGCACAGGCTGATCCCGAAACGCAACCCACAGAAACGAATCACTATGACGGGCTTTTTCGCCATATACATGGTAGTTGCGACCCCGTCAGGCTGTAAAACCCTACCATCCCGCGTTCGCCATTGCCTCGTTCGTTATTCAGTAGCACCACGTGCAGGTGAGGTTGGCTTGAGTGTCTCAATTCTTAGATGTTATTCGACACCCCTTACACCCCATACAAACTTTGCCCTGGCAATTATAAACACAACAAAAAAATAATTAGCGAAATAAGTGCAGCTGTCCTGATGCTATGTGTTTACACACATACGTCAATTGATTTTAATTCGATATTGACAATAATTCTTGACAATCAAATTTATTTATAAAATAAATTTATACGTACAAGTTGATGATCTCTGCTACACAGAGATCAGTAGGAAGCCGCACAAAAACAATGTTTGCGGTGAGCGTCCATTTTTTTCCAAAAACGAAATTCCGAAAATCCGCACTCGAGCGCAGGTAGCAATCGAATTTTAAAACTGTTTGTATTCGAAAAAAATATAGAACAATAGATTCGAATATATTTTACCTGACACCGCTTATAATAATTCACAACGAATATGACGACATATGTCGATTTATAAAAAAAAACTTGTTTGGCTTGTATTCATTGGGTTTGTTTGTCGAGGGAATTATTCGTTATTAGTTGTTTAGTCTATTGATCTATGAGAATACGATTACAATTTTGCGGATAGGGTCTTTTTTTGTTAGCTATTCATGCGTGAAAGAAGTTTCTACGTCGTTTGGCTGCTTGAATCGGATTTGTTGCAATTAGAGGCATTGCTTGGGCGGTTGCATGCAGAAAGCAACGTAACGTTCACCCTCGTTTAGTTAATTCTATAGTTTGGTCGAAACAGTTACGCCAACTTTCCGATTGCAAATAACAATTTTATTACTAAACTGGATTTATTTATTAATGTTAAAAAACAGGCAGGTTTATTATAATACTTTTATATTATTTAAGAGTTATTTAAGAGTGGTAGAGCCACGCTAAAACTATTATTGGTTTCAGCATGAATGGGTCGGCTCGTCTGGGGTAGTACCACCCTCTCATAGTAAACCGACATGAAGTAACAGTGCTTGCATTGTTGCGTTTCGTTCGGTCAGTGAGAGCGCCGGAGCCCCACCTCCCTTCCTCTCACCTCTCCCCCCTCTCTTCTTTTCCCCCAAACACAGGCTGACAACGCACTTTCGACCCTGGTGGTGTTGTTAGTGTCTATGGACGGTGTGATGTGATCACTTAACATCAGGTGACCCACAAATTCGTTTGCCAGTTATGATAAAAAAAAATCTCTACTATGAAATTGTAGTATATCTTTAAGATATTATTTAAGAGTATCTTCTGGCGACTTCGCGACTTTAACACATGTTTGAGCTATTCCACGGGAACAGTACTTATTTTCTGCATGAAAGGTAGCTCTGTCCTCTTGTGTACCACCAGTACCACTGACAACGTGCATGCTAAATTTCATGATTGGTCACAACCATTCGTCATACTTACATATAGTGAAATTGAGTGAAATCTCAACAAAGAAACAAAAACACATTCGCATTTATTGTATTAGTAAGGATTGATTAATGAATCATAATATCTACAGCCAGCTTAATTTGAATTCATGTTTTGTTTCACAAATGACTAATTCATTACATCAAGATAATGCTTGTAGCATTTTGAGTCATAATAACATTTTATTTACCTGTAAAAATGTTCATCATATTATGCATTACATTTTCCTATATTAACAGTGTATTATCAATTTGAGCGATACATTTAAAATAAAATTGTCTTTAAATGTCGTTGGCCTTTACAATGTTTACATAAATATATTAGCTTAAACATTTTCAGGAATAGGATTTAAAGAACGTGACGTTACGATATAATCACTTAAATACTAGTCAATAACACCCATGTGTTAATTATTAACTCCCATCACGCACTTCACGTGAGCAATTCATTCTCGCCAGCATGAAATTTACAAAAGATACCTTAGTAACTTAATACTAACGCGTCCTAATAATCAATGTAAACATTTACTACACAAACGATTCCCAAGCGTTGTTCATTAGTGAAACAGCAGTTGTACTCGTCCCTCACTTCAGTAAATGGTAATAATGAGCCGTTATTATTTCTCTTTATTCCTATATAATTATTAACTTTTTCCAACGTTTCCGTCCAAATTACACAGCAGAGACGCCAACACGACCACGTCTAACTCCGTCTGTGATTACTTGTGCCGTTACACGTATAATTACTAAATAAGTTGTTTATTAACGTTTATAGAACAAGATTTACATTAATCAAGGGTATAATGACTTTATTTCGAATCGCCGCCTCCTTTGCGGAAGGTCGCTAATCGCTAACCAGTCTGACTATCGATCAGTTCGATTGATTCCTATTAATTGGTTCATAGAACGTTCGATAATAAATACGGGTTTAAATTCCATTAAGATACGATACGTGTGTACAAACTAATTTTTATAAAGCAAGACCAGGAAATATTATGATTGTTAATTGTATAAACCTTCGAACACGGTATGCTTTTTTTTACCTAGGGAAATCTTGCATTCGACACTCACTTCCTCGACTAAGAGGCCCGTCATGTCAGACTCATACTGACTAAAACCCCAAGATGAACCATCTGCCGTGCTAATGAAGTTTCCAACGTCTAACGATCAACTATCTCCCTGTCTGCCGAACTAGTGCAATAGAAGGTGAGATCCCCCGCCCTTCGCCTCTTGGTCCGGCCTGACAGTAAAAGCAACGCCTCCTCCACCCACCACCCGCCATTGAATTTGTTACGTAGTTTTCTTCCACGGTAACTTTTTAAGTAGGATTACTTCCTACATCTTCCAATGTGCAAAGCGAAGCATGCACGTGCCCCTGTGCCCCTTGATGGATAGAGGAGTACCGCGAGAGGTACCGTCTAACAGGGTATACATCCCGATACCGAACGGAATTACGAGGAGTGTATACCTGCATTGTTCCGTGATACAGAGTCACCTCGAGTAGGACGTGGCTTATCACCATACATAGGGCCCTGGATTCTTGGTCCTGGTCCCGGCCACGAGTAGAATGTGGTTCATCACCACGCATAGGGTTTTCCTGGATTCTTGGTCCTGGTCCCAGCCCTGGGAACAGACTAAACTGCTCTAACGGTGGCTATTCACGCCTGTGATTTCACCCCCTGCTGATCAGAAATACAAGTGCCCCATCACTGCTTGAACCCACTATAAAATTATCTTATCGAATAACAAAACACGTTCAAATCTACTTGAATTTAAATACGCTTGTTTTTGTAATAACTTAAGCTTTTTTTAACGTCTGTAACTGATACAATCTTCGACATTATAACGCCATTTACAAGATAATACTACAATAAAGTCAGCGTGCGGTCAAGACAAAGTTAATTTATTTTAATACTATCTTAAAGCGAAGCCCTTAGGCATTTTGCTTTTGCTTCAAATAAAAACTAACAATGATAATAAAGAACTGAAATAATTTTATTTCATTTTTAGCAATATTTATGTTCCTTGTTCAAAATTGCAGAAGCAAAATATTTTGATATTTAAAAAAAAATACGTAGAAATAATTACAATAGAAAATAACTAATAAAACAATAAGTTAAATTTAAGAGTGGAAAAACCTATGCAAATCTTGACAGCAGAAGTACCAATTTCGTGCCACATCTGTTTGAAGGGTTGTACAATATATAGTTCCAATCCCGTCTTCAGTAGGAATAACGTATTACCACGCGGCTCAGGACTACGGTCCTACTAAACTTTGTTGTACAAAGATAGAAGCTGCAGTAACCATTCAAGAGACAGCAAACAGGCAGCGTGAAATTTAATAAATTTTAGCTTAGGTATTCTGACAAATATATTAAAAATATACTTTACCTGCTTTTCCCGTTTTTTATTTTTTTTTGTCACAGGATGCAAACGACAGGTCACCCGATGTTGAGGGATCATCACCGTCTATAGATACTTGCAAGACCAGGGAAGTCGCAAGTGCATTGCCAGCCTGCGTTGAAGGTGAAAGGATGGGAAGGGGAGGTGGGTCTCCGGCGCTCTCACTGACTCACTCACTCAGATTCGAACTGGGGTTAGACGGTTTTTTCGAAGCAGCCGATTTCCACTCACATTCGCATCTGTAATATTGACTAGGACTGATAAATGTAAGAAAACTGTCTGTACTACGTACGATATTAATATAAAATCATAATACACTTAAATCTTCGCAGTTTTATGTTACGATGCGATATAATTTTACGAATGAGCGATGTTCCAAACAATAATCGATTTTATTTTACTATATATTAATTTGGACTTAGACGCAGTGGTTATTGCAATTATATTAATGGAAATCCGTAGTTTATTATCACCAAGAGCCGGGATCAATTTTATGGTGGAAACACAATGCATCGGGATCTTCATAGGTTTTTATTATGTTATTGTGTTATAATCTACCTGGTAAGTTATTTACAGTATTAAAAGGGTTAGCGCCTTATATTGACTTATGTCCTTATATTTCTAACATACTATGATAATATAATGCTGGGTCAAAGATTTATATGTGAGGAAAATTACTGGCAAAGGTTCTTAGCACGTAAAACCATAACCGATTGTCGATTTCAAATAGCAAGGAATTCACAGTTCTATGTTGTCTCATATACGATGGTATTAAAAGAACCTTACTCAAGTTCAGATTTCCTCATAAAGATTTCCATCATAAGTAAATCGATTATATTAAAGTGAGATTATTAAATAAACGCGAATTCCAAAAAATCGATGGTACATATCAGAGTTCACACCTACGGGCATCGATTAATATTCCCGCGACTAAACCATTTCACCAAAACTTAAACATAAATGACGTCGCATGTTTCCTTAATTTTTTTTTATATATTATAGGAGGCAAACGAACAGACGGGTCACCTGATGGTAAGTGATTACGGGGGAGGGAGGAGTGGGGACAGGGGGAATGGGGAAGAGGAGATGAGCCTCCGGCGCTCTCACTGACCGAACGAAACGCAACAATGCAAGCACTGTTACTTCACATCGGTTTTCTATGAGATGGTGGTACTACTCCCGGCGAGCCAACCCATTCATGCTGAAACCAGTAGTAGCTTCAGCTTGGCTCTACCACATACACCTAATTTTAAACCTACGCCGTGTTATTACAAAAAAGTTAAATGCGTATTAAATACTTGGTTTAAAAAGTTTCCTAATAAATTCACCGCGCTCGCCCGAGGCAAGTTCGCGTTATCGTTTTTCACAACTCTAACCTAACGTTACCTAAAATTAGGTGTATGTGGTAGAGCCACGCTGAAGCTACTACTGGTTTCAGCATGAATAGGTCTGCCCGGCCTGGGTAGTACCACCCTCTCACAGAAAACCGACTTGAAGTAACAGTGCTTACATTGTTTGCGTTTCGTTCAGTCAGTGAGAGCACTGGAGACCCACCTCCCCTCCCCTTCTCCTTTCCGACTTTTTCCCATCCCTTCTCCTACTCCCCCTCACACCCAAGACAGGTTGGCAACGCACTTGCGTCTCCCCTGGTGTTGCAAGTATCTATGGACGGTGGTGGTCACTTAACATCAAGTCACCCACCTGTCCGTTTGCCTCCTATGATATAAAAAAACACAGGTCGCTATACTACGCATCGCTACTCTATCACAAACGCAATACGTCACGAGCATGTTGAGGTCGTCGGTCACGCGAAAGCAATAAGGTTTTCCGCTATCAAAAATTGTTCAACGGGACCGAATAAGTTTTTACTTCAAATAAGTGCTTTCAAATTCCATCAGAGAATGACTGAATATAAAGATACAAATAACTAAATATATCATCTTACATCACTGCGACAACATTACACATATCACCTCCACACACGTGCACGCATACACGCTCACACATGCAAGTGGAAGGGTTTTATTTTTTTTCCCCTTATCAAACTGAAATAGTTTAGAATATTATCCGATACGAAATATATGTAGGAGTTGTAAGTAAGCAAACCACGTATCGTGATTGGATCAAAGGTCGCGCTAACAAGGATCCTAATATCAACACCCTCAAAACAGCCTATAATTCTGCTACCAAAGCTTGTAAGAGGGCCTATACTAGAGCTGATGCCCAACGCATTGCGCGCTTAGGTCATGAACTCGTAAGACATCCGACTAACAGTCGAGTCTACTGGAGTCTGGCCAAAGCTGTGCAAGCCAATTTTTGCCATCCAACGTTCAACCGATTCCCAAGAAGGGAGATCGATCAGATCCTAACAACTACCGTCCAATTGCCGTAACCTCAGTGCTGTGCAAAATCATGGAGCGGATCATCAACACCCAGCTTGTCCGCTATCTGGAGGATCACTCGCTAATTAACGATCGGCAATATGGTTTTCGCCAAAACCGATCAACCGGTGATCTTCTAGCTTACGTACTGCACCGCTGGGGAGAGGCAATTGACAAACACGGCGAAGCCTTGGCGATCAGTCTCGACATTGACAAGGCCTTTGATAGGGTCTGGCACCGTGGTCTTCTTTCGAAGCTTCCTGCGTACGGACTCCCTGACAATCTATGCAAATGGATCTCTGGCTTTCTACATGAGCGCAGAATTCGTGTCCTTGTCGAAGGATGTGATTCGCAGCTCATGTCAGTAAATGCTGGAGTTCCTCAAGGCTCTGTACTTTCGCCTACTCTGTTTCTTCTGCATATCAATGATATGTTGCCTTTAGGCCATATTCATTGCTATGCAGACGATAGCACCATCCATGAGTCCTATTACAGTAAGCCTTCTTGCGGTCAGGGAGACACTGAAAAGAGACGGCAGGAACTAGTCATTGAGCTCGACCAGTCTTTGCTTCGCATATCAACATGGGGAGCAAGTAATCTGGTTGAGTTTAATGCCAACAAAACACAGGTATGCGCGTTTACCTGCAAGAGATCCCCATTTACCCCCCTTCCAGCTCTTCAGAACGTCTCGCTCGCAATGCGAGACAGGCTCAATATCTTAGGCATAGATATTCGCAGCGACCTCAATCCCAGGGATTATATACAAAGCGTGATCTCCACTGCATCTCGGAGACTCGGAATCCTGAACAGGGTGCGACGGTTTTTCACGCCTGAACAGCTATATCTCCTTTATAAGGCACAAGTTCGGCCTTGCGTGGAATACTGCTCGCATCTCTGGGACGGTTCGGCAAAGTACCTCATGGATACCCTGGACAGGTTGCAGAGACGGACTGTCCGCATTGTTAATGATGCAGACATTACAGAGTTCATAGAGCCGCTTCAGTTGCGCAGAGACATTGCCTCACTGAGCGTGTTCTACCGTCTGTATCATGGCGAGTGTTCTGAAGAGTTATTCAACTTGATCCCTTCCTCTCCTTTTCATAACCGCACCACACGTGCTGGTCTTCGGAGCCACAGTTTTACGGTAAATCCTATCTGGGCACGAACTAAAAAGTTCGCAACATCTTATCTTTGCCGTACCGTGAAGCTGTGGAACAAACTCCCGGCCAGTGTGTTTCCTTCTTCCTATGACATGGGGTCCTTCAAGCGCAACGTGAAGAGATACTTACGCAGGCCGGCATGACAGCGGCGACCGGCGATGGATAGTATGTCTCTCGGTGGTCGCCATTGTTTTTAGATTGTACTGTGCTTACCATCAGGCACAGTAAAGTCA
>MU158898.1:322969-468809 GCA_015888305.1 Antheraea pernyi | reverse complement strand
AAAAAAAAAAAAGTTGTTGAGTTATGTATGCTTGGTACACATATATGGTTCAACAACTCATATATGTATGAATAGTTAGCTTAGCTTAGGTTAGCTAAGATAGGTCGCGAATTGCATGTATCAGGCAACAGCCAAAGCCGAGGTGTGCCGTGCACCCTTGAGCAAGTTATCAAAATAAAATCGGTTGAGTGCCTTAAGCGCTCGCCTTAGTAGTCCGGTGAAGCTGTTAAGACCTTGCTTGGTCAATAGCGTAGTCAGTTCGAAAAAAAAAATCAGTATTGAAGGAATATATATTTCGTTTAGTAAATACATAGGTAACTTTAGATGTACAGGTATGCCTACACTTAGGCCGATTTAAAATAGTCCACCATTGCATTTATCACATACTCATGCCAATTTCGACTAAAACCTTAAAAAACTTCAGCTTAAATTACTATTAATATATAATTCTATGTGAAACACAATCTATAAACATAGTAAAAGCAAATACAAAAGCTTGAAACTATATTTGATTTCATTGAGTCACAATGCGATCAGCTCTCATGTTAGTGTAATTCGACGCGTGAATTTCGTATATTGTGTAAGCTTAGTATCGAACGGTTTACAACCTTTGCCCCGCTATCGATGGATACAACACAACCTACTGTGAATTTCTTAACCGAATTATTAATAGGTATTTATTATACAAGAACAATGTATGAAATGAATGGCTAAAATATAATGAACAATGGAGTCAGCTGTTACTGTTATTAAATTACTATATTTATGACTTCAATGTGTAAGGAACCCTAAATGTTATGAAAATATCACCAATCGATATGTTTTTTTCGAACTGAATACGCTATTGGCCTGACGGGCCTTCACAGTTTCACCGGATAACCCTAAGTCATTAACATTATAAATGCAAAATGGGTTTGTTTTTTACGTTTTCACGTACAGAAAAGAACATGGGATACTTTTCATCTAGACTAGGTGGTATTTTGTAGGGTTACATCAAATCTACATTGACACGTGCGAAGCTCATGACCGTAACTAGGGGACGCATTGTGGGGCAATGCTAGGCCTTGAAATCACAATGTCCTACCTTTAAAAATACCAAAAACGAAGATAAATTGTTATAATTAAATTGTTTGTTCATAGTCAGAGATAAAAAAGAATGTAGCGACAGGTATCTAAACTTTTCCGAACATAGGATAGTCTGTGACATTCGAGGGCAGATCAATTATAATAAATATTTTACTTCCGCCCTGCCTGTCATCAATGCTGTCCTACCTCAAATTCGACTCTAGCTACAGCCCTTGCGAAGCCGCTAGCAAAAGCTAGTTTTTTATATAACTTCTTAGCTTTAGACTCACTTGATATTATAGATTAAATTGTAATACATTAAATATAGACAACTAATAGACGCCGAAACATTCCTATAGGCGCTTGGTAATAGGGATTAGAAAAAACACTTGCTAGAGAATTCTATCCGCCTCATCTTCATAGTTTTTAATATAAACACAATAATAGTTACCTTCATGATTATCATTTTCATTACATAGTATAAAACAAAGTCCCCTACCACGTCTGTCTGTCTGTTCGCGATAAACTCAAAAACTGCTGAACGGATTTTCAAGCGGGTTTCACCATTAGATAAAGTGATTCATGAGGAACGGTTTGGTATATAATTTGTCAAGGATTTTTTTATAATCAGGGCGGGACAACGTCTGCCGGGCCCGCTAGTTTATACATAAATACAAATAAATAAAACTGAAGAATCTGTTTAAAACTAATAAACTTAACTAAATATAGGTATAAGAAAATATATACGGTACTTATAACAAAAAGCCAATCTTTAAAATGTTTGCCCTTCTGTTTGTTCCGGCTAATCTCCAAAACGGTTGGACCGATTTTAACGGCACTTTCATTGGCAGATAGCAGATGTTATAAGAAGTAACTTTATCAGAGTTTATTATTAGCAACTCCTAAAACTTTGTAGCTGCATACACTTCCCTTACCCTTCCCTATATATACTATATTTATTTAAATTCGGCATGATTCAAAGTAAAGAAATCCACGAGAAAGATAAAACTTCCACGAATATACTGATTCATTCAATTCAGTATCTGTATTATATTTGGGCGGTGACTTAAGAGTACAATGATAAATGTAACTGAATCATTTACATCCAAAGATTAAAACGGAAGTTCCTTAATTCCTAAAAACGTAAAAAGTATATATAAAACTAAAGTGGCCTGAAACCGTTCGAACCGTTTTTACTCGCGGTTTCGCTTACTTTAATTTATGTTTGACTTATGTTTCCTTGCGAATAGTGAATATCTTTCCAAATCGGTAGTACGGTGAAGCTGTTAAGACCTTGCTTGGTAAATAGCGTAGTCAGTTCGAAAAAAAAAAATCTTTCCAAATAGAAGCTACCTTATGTCGTCTACTAAATCTAAAAAATATGTTCTCTAGTATTTGTTTTCG
The DNA here is from genome assembly GCA_015888305.1 of Antheraea pernyi. Classification (NCBI taxonomy): domain Eukaryota; kingdom Metazoa; phylum Arthropoda; class Insecta; order Lepidoptera; family Saturniidae; genus Antheraea; species Antheraea pernyi. The sequence goes on along the minus strand of MU158898.1, from coordinate 466,340 downwards.
GTTGTAAAAATTACATTTAAAACATTAACGACAAGCACAAACATCTAATCATCGAAACTCGGATATAAAAAACATCAAGTCTAAACAAGATGCGGTACCTTAACTGAATGCAATTTTAATAATTACAAGACTTGAACTGAGACGCACATAAAAACAAATGCTCATAGACAATAAAATCAATAGAAAATGAGATATTTTTGCTCCGACCACCGGCATAAAAACAACAATTAATAAATAAACAAAAAACGTTCCCGGTCAGCGTTTCAATTCATTCACGGGGCGGAGTCGTTTTACATTCAGGGGGAGGATATATCTCGAAATCATTAGTCCCGGAATGCATCAGAATGTGAACTCAGTCCGTAATAATTTTCGGTGCCCTTCGTCCGGCCGTAGGCGGATATCGCCTTTGTCTTTAGTTATAAAACGGCAAAAAAGAATCAATACGAACATCATTTGAGAACATTTATTTGTCTCGGCCGACATGACCACATGTAATTTTGCTGGTATTCTCCAAGCGCCATGTTATTGTCCAACGCTGTGATGTATCGATGACGCATGTAACATTATTCGATGTAGAGTTATAACGAACGCCATATATTGTTATAATACTTTTGGTAATTTGGAATTGATTATTCATCGTGTAATTGAACTGAACTCTTTAAAAATGCTTTCAAAATAAAATACTCTAAATAATGTCTTAAATAAATATAAATAATTTATGAAATAGCACATTCAAACTAATAATATAAAGTCCAGGTGAATAGGTGATAGTTATTTGTTTTTTTGTTTGCTATATACACTAATGGGACTATCACTCGGATGTTAAAATTGTGCGGAAAACTTATTGAGGTTATTCAGAGGCTATCAAGCTTAACACTACAAGTCATAGTAGCAGCTAATTGTAGATCACAAAGTACGTTAAATTAAATTAAAAAATAAAAAATTAAATTATATTGCGAGAAGGAAGCGACGCGGTGTATCGAGAGCCGAGGGCAAATTGATTCTTCGAGAAGAAACGAGAAGGTTCGAACTGTGAATGTCTATGTCTGTGAGGTATCCATAGTATCCATATTGCGAGTCTTTGTAGGGTAGTCAACTGTCTACAAAACCGTGTTTTATAGAGAACTAGCTTCTGCCCGCGACTTCATCCGCGTGGTATAATTTTTTTGGGCTAACGCTAACGGAAGCTGTCAAAAAGAAAAGAAAGCCCCGATTTTGAAATATTTCTCATTGGTACTCCGCTCCTATTGGTCTTAGCATGATAATATATAACCTATTGTCTTTCTCGATAAATAAACTATCTAACCATGAAAGTTTTTTTTTTATCCGACCAGTAGTTCTTGAGATTAGCGCGTTCAACCAAACAAATAAATTGTATAATATTAGTATACTCGTAGATATTACTTTTCTCTCGTACTTACCTCGAGCTGTTATTCAAATTACAATAACTTTTGATAGAGTGGACCGATTTTAATGAAACAAAGACTAAGTTATTCCCTAGGCTATGTTTTATGATATTCTTGTAGTTAGTTACCTATAATTTTATTACAAGCCTAGTACTTCAGCAGTGACGCGTGTTCATACAAACAGACAGACAGATATTTCTAAAAATGATTGAAACGTATTACTTATTCCTGGACACCTGCAATATTTTTTTCACAAAAATCGAAAAGTAAGATTAGATTTACATTCTTATATGTATAGATATATATTATAGATTTGCGGTATAAAACTAAAATCATTAGTTGTATACGATTATTTTTTTAACTGTAGGTGTGCTAGCTTTTTCACACGGATTCGCTCACAATTTTATAGTACGTTGTATAAAATTGTTGTTGTATAATTTGTGTAACGTTGTATAATTGTATAGTACTGTTTCATTACTCTACCTAAACTATTAAATTATAATCAATACAAATCGGTAGTACAATTGTTTGATAACTTTAAAAGAACCAATCATCGAATTCTAGATTTTTTTTTGTTTAATCTACTACGTATAATATTTTTTTGTTCCTACCGTTGGACAAATATTTATTACTCAATTTTCAGTACAAAAATTCATACTATTTCCTTTTCTTGTTACAGATAATATTAAAAGGTTAAACAAAAGTTAAATTACATACAAATTATAATGACTATAAAGGCGTTCAAACCCACGATTTAATGTAAAAACTCTCACTATAAGATTAATAATTTATCATAAAATTACATAATTTCTACCCAACAGTCCAACTCTCCGGACAATAAAATTATAATATCAACATTTTTTATCAGTAAAACCATCAATTAAACTATGCCGTCTTTATATACGTACCCTCATTCGTGGAGTTATTAGACTGGAAACATCTTGTTTGTTATAACACAGTAATATAATTAAACATTTTATAGTTGTATTTATAAACATATAGACCCGTTTTAAGTGCATCTTTACTTGTATATCTTGTTTAAGATAAGATAAAAAGTGAATTTAAGTTACAAACTTTTTTCAAGTCTAAATAGCTTTCTCTTTAATCGACTGGCGGTGCTTAAAAACTATTTAAGGGTTTTTAAAACCGTAATCTTTATCCTGATCGTAAACTAAATGGAACTAAAAGTCATTGAGTATGGTAAAAGGTGTGTTGTTAACCTGGTGTCAGTGAAGTTTATCGTAAATTACCAAAACAATGAACAAACAATGAGACAATCGGTTTAATGCTTGTAATTATTGCTAAAACAATTAGACAAATCGTTTTATAATTGCTAGAGTTTATTTCGAAAACAAAAGTTAAAAATTGTTACGTACTTTTGTTTCTCAAAATAGAATCATTACATAGTATAAAACAAAGTCCTCCGCCACGTCTGTCTGTCTGTTCGCGATAAACTCGAAAACTACTGAACGGATTATCATGCGGTTTTCGCAAATAGATAAAGTGATTCCTGGGGAAGGTTTATTTATACTAGTGGGCGCCCAGTGGTCGACATTCGACCATAGTTCATTGATTTTTTTAAGTTGAATGTAGAATGGAAAAGAGTTATTGGAACGTAAGAGTAAAATAATACATACAGTCGAGTATAGCAACCTCCTTCACAACCTTTTTTGAAGTCCTTTATTGACAGATGTCAAAACGTTTTTTTTATATACATGGGTGAATATGTCGTGTAACATTGAAACAGTAGTGTGAGTAATGCATATTTTAATTAATTTAATGTAGTACTAATGCATTTTATATCAAATATTCTCTTCCATATAAACTTTAACTATGCCAAGTTTCACGTTCATCCGTTCGCGCATTTCTCTCAAAAGGGACACAAAGTTTGAGCTTCACGTATTAATATATATGATGATAATTTCTCAAGGTGTTTTTATTATCGGGGCGGGCCCGCTAGTTAATCAATAAATTAAATTAGAATACAAATATACATAATTAATATAATTGAATATTAACGTAAGTATGTTTGTTTGTTTATTGCGCTTTCGAACCTAAACTGATCTTAATTAAAAATTTGTATACACGTTCTCTAGGACACAAAAAAGAAAAGGTACTGTTCCCTAGAAATAGTTGTAATTGCAAGCGAAGTCGCATAATTTAGAAACTAATTTAACAATATTTTGTTATCACAGACCTCATAACGTTATTATAGTGAGCACTATAGATCATAATTGTCAGTTCTATGAGTGGATGTTAAATATGTATATATCAGCTATTACTTAGTCAAGTTAATATATCAATAAAATAGCCCTGTGTAAATTGTTATTGTTATGAAGACAGTAATATTTTTTGTACGTTTGTCTACTTATTTAACACTAGCCTTTGCCCGCGACTTCGTTCGCGTGAAATAGTTACTTGGGCTAGCGCTAACACGCAGCGGAAGCTCTCAAGAGGAAAAAAAACCCGATTTTGAAATATTCTTTATTCATGCTCCGCTCCTATTGGTCTTGGTGTAATGATATATAGCCTATAACCTTCTTCGATAAATAAGCTATATAACACTGAAAGATTTTTTCAAATCGGACCAGTAATTCCTGAGATTACCCCTTACAACGTCACAAACTCACAAACTTTACCTCTTTATAATATTAGTATAGATAAGGTCTCGTTAAATTCCTTTAAATCGTGAGACATATGACAATAATATCTACTTACGACAGTTATGATATAATTATTAATTTATTTTTATTCATAACACGCTTTGTAATCTAAAGGGTTTGATGAATTTTGTTATTTAAGATGGTGTTGGATATATACCAAATATGTGATATGCGCTATATTCTTGTGAGGTTTGTCTAATGGAAATATATAACTATTTTACACAACAATGTATCATTAAATGGCAATTTTGTAGGTGGTAGAGCCACGCTGAACCTATTACTGGGTTCAGCATGAATGGGTCGGCTTGTCCGGGGTAGTACCACCCGACCCACAGAAACACCGACGTGAAGTAACAGTGCTTGCATTGTTGCGTTTCGTTCGGTCAGTGAGAGTGCCGAAGGCCCATCTCCTCTCCCCCTCCCCTTCCTTCACCCTTCCCTCAAACACAGGCTGGGACTCCCCTGGTGTTGCTAGTGTCTATGGACGGTGGTGATCACTTAACATCAGGTGACCCACCTGTTCGTTTGCCTCCTATGATATAAAATACAACCCGTTTTTTTAGAGAATTCTTCTTCAACTACATTGTTATTTGAAACTAAAAGAAACGAAAGAGCGATGACAAAAATATGCGTATATAGGATTTAACGTGCGAAAGAATTACATACAATTCATTATCATTTTTGCGGGTTTCATTTCTACCACTTGTGAACTGTACACGTGTTTTTTTGTATTTCTTTATTGAATATTATACATATTATATCATTACATAGTATAAAACAAAGTCCTCTGCCGTGTCTGTCTGTCTGTCTGTTCGCGATAAACTCAAAAACTACTGAACGAAGAGGAACGTTTTGGTATATAATTTCTTAAGATTTTTTTTATAATCATGGCGGGACAACGTCTGCCGGGCCCGCTAGTAGTGAATAAATAGGAGTAATTTTCAAAGATTGAACGTCGATGAAAACGTGTTAATGCGTAGTAAAATGTATTTAAAAGAACAATTATAATTGTCGACTTTACCACGTTACAATTGAATCGAGTAGCTAATGAGTATAATTTACATAGGAACACCATTAACGTATGACTGATGGATGTGTTATGTAAACGCTTTCATTTTAGCGGCAATACACATGCAAGATGATTTTTTTTATTACCCATTATAGTACAAACCGGCTTTATGTTGAACGTTACGCCTACGCTACAGATATTTTTTTCTTTAAATTATAATTTAAGTGCAGTCCAGCGAAGACGGTCAACGAGAACAGGGTTACCAGCATTGTTACGGTTACCGAGAATTTTGAGAATATTGGGAAAAAGTGTATATGCATAGGTCAGTAGAGAAATATACGTTATATTAGTAAATTGTAGAACATTAATATTATAAAACGAAAAAATGTTTGTTTTAACGCACTATTTTGTGGAGCTATTACTTAGATTTGTAAAGTTTAATTTGCATTTTTTAATTAACTTATTAAGGACGGCTATTAAACTATTCAACATAACAACATGACTTTTAGGTGCAAACCTATCAAAATGTTGGTTAAAAATACGTTAAACGGGAATGTAGTAATTACGCAGACAGGCCATGTGACGGGTCACGAAGTATCTGGAACCATTGACTGCAAAAGAGAAGAGAGCATTATGGAGAAGGGTTAATATATCTAAAATTAATAAAAATCATCTATATAAAATAATTCATATTTCGACAACTTTTTGATAATAAATATTTTGAAATTAATAAAAAGTCAACAAAATCTTTTCAAAGTCAAAACATCGTAAGTGAAAACTTTTTCTTGATCTTAGATAGCATTTTATTTAAAAAAATAACTCCACTTAAGATATATGAGGTTTGTCAGCGAAAATTCAATGATATATCTATAATATCAATATAAAGTATTTAAATTACGTGTTTAGACTAAAATACCATTAAAATGATATTAAAATCCTCTCGATTTCCATGAAATATATTAAAAATGATTAATAAAAGCGAAATTTTGCAATTATACTGTAGATTCACCAAAAATATCAAAATTTCTGGTAAATTCACATTGAATCTTTGAATAGCTTCTGAATGAGTAGATATAATATATCAAAATTTTACACTAACCTTTGTAGAGCGTTTTATTTCTTACAATAATATGCTCTGGCCTTACCGGTCGGATAAGCCATTCAAAAATTATAAAATTACAAATGTTGAAAAAAAAATCCCATGTTAGTCAAATGGGTAATAATAGAAAATCGCGACGATGCACCCCTTTTTAACAGGGCAACGTTTCTGATTTCCTTAACAGTATTTTCAGAATACTCACCTAAAAATATTAGTCGATTTTTCGAAAGCCCACATGGGTACAATATATCTGGTCAACTTCTAAATTAATTATTATTATTGTATGCAGAATATTATTATATAGGTACTCTTATTTTATTCTTATTATTCATTCATCATTATCACACTTGAAAATTTCTTGTTATCTAAACTTATTGGTTGGTTCAGTAATTTGTGAGCTATAATGGTAACAATACCTACAAACCTTTATATGTATGAATAAGTAGCTTAATTTAGCTTAGACATTCACATACTGCATGCAAGTCAACAGCCTAAGTCGAGATTCGGCCACTTCGGCATCCTTAAACCTTTTGTCAATCGCCTGAGTACCTTAAACGCTCGCCGTAGTAGTCAGTGAAGCTAGTTTTTTTATCGAGCTGACTACGCTTTTTTTTTTTTTTTCGAACTGACTACGCTATTGACCATGCAAATCATAAAGCATATTCTCGAGTAACATTTAGTTTGAGCTTCATTAAAATCGGTTCAATCTATTAAAAGTTAGTGTAATTTTAATGACGACGCGACTTAAGTACGAGAGAAAAGTAGATATTAGTCATTGTTTTTTATATTAGTCGCGGACACAGCTAGTACACTATAAAAATCGGTGACATGGTACACACTTTTTGTTAATAGGTACCTTTTTTTTTTTCTGGAACTGACTACGCTATTGACCTAGCAAGGTCTTAACAGCTTCACCGGACTACTAAGGCGAGCGCTTAAGGCACTCAGCCGATTTTATTTTGACAACTAGCTCAAGGGTGCAAGGCACACCTCGGCTTTGGCTTTTGCCTGATACATGCAATTCGCGACCTATGTAAGCTAACCTAAGCTAAGCTAACTATTCATACATATATGAGTTGTTGAAACATATGTGTACCAAGCATACATACCTCAACAACCCTTATATATATTTCGTATCGGATAATATTCTAAACTATTTCAGTTTGATAAGGGAAAAAATAAAACCCTTCCACCTGCATGTGTAATCGTGTATGCGTGCACGTGTGTGGAGGTGATATGTGTAATGTTGTCGCAGTGATGTAAGATTTTGTGTCACTGTATCGCGCGAGCAGTACTCAAGAGCTCCAGGCTGAGGGAACGGACCTAGGCTTGAGCTGCTGCCGAGGGGGGCCTAGTCTGGTGTGTGGGAGCGAAATTTACCCCCAGACCACTGCGGCGTGATCTGTGGTTACGCGGGCGTGGGCGTGAGCACGCTCTGTTTGGAGATACAGGCTGGTACTGATCGAAAGCTGACTACGCTATTGGCCTGTTATGCCTTCACAGCTTTACCGGACAACTAAGGCGAGCGCTTAAGGCACTTCGCCGCTTAGCAATAAGTTCAAAGGTGCGAGAGTGGCCGAACCTCGGCTTGTGCTGCTGCCTTGGATGCAACATAGCGAATCTGTCTAAGCTAAACTAAGCTAGCTATTTATACATATAAGAATTCCTGCGACACACATGTGTACCGGCATGTGAGACTCATGTGAAGCCGTGAAGGCCCGTCAAGCTAATAGCGTAGTTAGTTCGAGGGAAAAAAAACAATACATTGATATTTCTGTATGTAGCTTTTTCACGTATCTTGTTTTTCTATTTTTATTATCCTTTCTTATTACTTCTTATAACTAATTAACTCAAGTAAGATTTACGACACTATAATGCTTATATATAGTTTTATGATTATGATCTTAATAAAATTATTAATCATACACTTAAATCTTTAGTTTTTATGTTTAATGCGCTCGATCCGTATCTATTAGGTATGATGCTATAAAACCAGTAAAACTTAATTAGTAAATAATATGTGGAAAAAAAAATTTTTATGCTTGTAACACAGGCCCAATTCAGTCTTTTATTTCCCATTATAATATCCCTTTTTAAGTTTTTAGTATATTTAATTAAAATCTTACAATATTTTGGTCGATACAGTGCAAGATTTTTAAATAAGTGAAAAATAAATAAATAAGATAATAAAATTAATGCGTGTAAAACAAGCATCAAAACACTAAATAAATTAAAAAGAATTGTGATCGTCTTAGACTCCCTTCAAAACTCTGGTTCAATCTTCTCTGTCATCCAGAAATAGTAATTATATAGAGTAAAATTATAGGAAGATGAAAAGATTATGGAAAAAATTATAACTTTCGTAACCCATTTTTTTAAATTATTAAGCATATTGTTGACCATATTTCAAGAAGAGTGGCGATTTTCTGTTGCCTAAAAAATGTTCTACGACCTTCTTAAGTAACTTCTAAGCGAGATCATCGATTACATTCATTGTTTTTTTTAAAGTCTACAGTGTGTGACTTCCTTATGTCGGAGCTAACATAAGCGTAGTCTTTTATCCTAACTTATTTTTTATGTCATAGAACGTAAACGAACAGGTGGTTCACCTGATGTAAGCGATCACTGTCGTCCATAGACACTAGCAACACCAGGGAAGTTGCAAGTGCGTTGCCAGCCTGCGTTTAGGGGGAATGAGGACTGGAGGGAGAAGGGAGCGGAGGGGAGGGGACAGGGGGAAAGGGAATGTGGGCCTCCGGCGTTCTCACTAATCGAACGAAACACAACAATGCTAGGACTGTTACTTCACGTGGGTGTTTCTGTGAGAGGGTGGTAGTACTCCGGGCGAGCCGAATCATTCATACTGAAACCTTGGTTCAGCGGTGCTCTACCGCCTACACCTTACGGTAAATGCTTAAATTCATTACATGACTATTTATTCACTATAGGAGAACCGATAAATATTGAGATATCAACATTACCATTAATACAATTGGATGCTACTTCTAGTATCTTTTTTTTTATTTGTAACTGGGATTTGATCACAAATTGATCATGTGATTGCCAGCAAAATAAAATATATATAATACTATTCATAATTTAAAAAAAAAAGTTTTAGCGATTTTTGATTCCAGACATAACCAGCCTGTAAAGCATTCTTGCTTCCCAGGATGTCGGGGAAGCAAGGATGGCATTACATAAACCGACGGATCTGAATGAGTCATTCATTTTAATTTACAGTGCTAAGTTGTAAGTTGTGGTTACAGTGGAGTTGGGTCACGTGTACATTCTACCATTATATGGTAAACATCTTCCACACTTATTGTTATCACAGTTTCGTGACGACTCCACTTTTATTAAATAAAAAAAGCAATGAAATGTGCCCTGAAGTAATGCTAGTATCAAAAAACAAATAAAATTAATGTTTGTAAATAATAAATTGTCATATAATTTTAATAAAATAGTATCTGCAGCCTGATTTAAACAAAGGAACCAATTTGCTATTATAAAACGAAGTACACCACCGCATTTGTCTGTCTATCCTCGATTAACCCAAAAACCACTGGCTGATTTTCATACGGTTTTCATTAATAGATAGATTAACACAAGAGGAAGGTCTAGATACATAATATGTCAAGATTTTTTGTAAACTGGTTGAAAAATAACGATAATTGTTGGAAGTGCCGGAAAAGTCAAGCCGCCTGGGTGTTTTCGGCGAAAACACTGCCCAGTCTCTTTGAAATAATAAATAACAATTAAAATAATATACGACGCAGACGAAGTCGCGGGAACCAGCTATTTGAGAATAAACGAATGCTTGTCTTAATACTTTAAAAACTTCATGTTCCTACATACGTTCAAGTCTTATGTTTTACGTAAATAAAATACAGACGTTGTTACAGAGCTCGGTTTTGTTCGACGAATTTAAACTTGATGAATGCCGTTGTACTCCGATGGAATATTCACGGGTTTTGTCCGAGCTGTGTTGTCCTGGCCATCTTAATACAATACACACCTACACATGGTCGAGCGGGGACAAGCGACAAGTTTCACTTTAAATCTGAAATCGCTGTGACAATATCTTTGTACTGCAGACTATTCGCTAAATAAAAGTGTAATATATATTTATTGTATATTTTACTTACGTTGAATTATAATTACTAGTGGTCGCCTAGTGGTCGAGAATTGAGCATAATTCATTTTAACATTCAATAAGACCAAAGAGAATAGAACGTAAATCATATTAAATATATTGAATGTAGGATGAAAAAAATAATTGGAACGTAAGAGTAAAATGACAGATGGCTATACGCCATTTTCCTTTACATTGTATGTCATTCATGCCGTAGTGTGAGTAATGTATTTTTTAATTAATTTAATGTATTTCTAATGCATTTTGTATAAAAAAAGCTTTGTGCACTTCTCCTCTATATAAACTTTGACTATGCCAAATTTCACGTTCATCCGTTCGTGCAATTCGCTTAAAAAGGGTTACAAAGTTTTGGCTTCACATATTAATATATAAGATTTTTTGCCATCATTAATTCTTGAACCAAATGAATTGTTACATTAAAAAATGAGCCAAATCCAATTTTAATCGTTCATATAACATGTATAATTTTTTTAATATTTGCTTTTTTTATACACCTAGAACGAAGTTCATATTTTGACGTTTTAGTTTTTTTTTTAATAATCTTTTATTTCACATGTACAACGTTAGGAGATTTTGATAAATAACGTAAAATGTTAGGAACGCCTAAATTGGTTTTAGCTTATTTTTAAATATAACGACTCTAATAGTAAATTATTTCAAAATGGATATTGTATAAATATTTGTTCTCTTTAAATATTTATACATGTAATTTTTGTGATGATTAAATAGTACATAAATTAACGTACAGTAGCGTCATCTAATGCCCAGTTATAGTACAATCAATACAATAAAATCATTAATAAAAGATCACTTAGGTTTATAACTTTCTTGTTTACCTATCAAACGTTGCTAAAGCTTATGAGTTATATAACATCTGTATTAATTTATGTAGATTATTTAATTTCAATTAATTCATTAATATATTCCTCTTATTTAATTAATAGGTATTTTGTAAACAAATAAATAAATATCGCAAGTACCGGTTATTCATTCTAATTCTATCGCCCTGAAAGTTGCAAAGTAGAGGTGAAGTAGACGTGGAGGAATATGTCAATCAGGAATTTTACTTAAAATACAAGATACCTGTACCAAGATTTTCATACGATTTCCACCAGTATCACATATATACCTACTAGTGTCACATATAAACACATGCTTATATTATTACTGAACAGATCCAACTTCGCAGATAAGACCGTTTTGACTATCTAGAATATTATTCGACTGAAAAATTTTCGATTTCCATAAAAGAAATGTAAACATTTGACTTTGATAATAATTATTTCGAAAAATACACACTCATTTCTTGTACAGCGTTTTTAATGCAGTTACATTTTTCACGAAAACTGAGACGACAAGGCACGGTAGACTTTGTCGTATTTATAACCTCATAAAGCCGGCCGCGATACGAACAAGCTATCACGCGAACAGACGAAACAGTGAACGACGGACGCAATCTTGTACGTTTTCAATACTATTTGTAGCGACAAATCTTTGCGTGGTTCGATGTTTAACTCAGTTGTATTTCTGTCTACTTTTCTCTATAAAGTAATTACATTACTATTAGAATACAGTCAGTATAGCCATAAATTCGTTTGTCCGGAGTAATTTTCAAAAGCCTGAACTAAATTTAACATGAGATTTGCTGGCAATTGTGAGATCTTTTCAGGGTATTTGGCTAATCATTATTATGCTATTGAATGGTTGTATACATTACTGATTAAAAGTTAATACAGGTAAATTAATATATATGACATGGTGTTAAATGGGTATCCCCTTATCAAACTGAAATAGTTTAGAATATTATCCGATACGAAATATATATAAGGGTTGTTGAGGTATGTATGCTTGGTACACATATATGTTTCAACAACTCATATATGTATGAATAGTTAGCTTAGCTTAGGTTAGCTTACATAGGTCGCGAATTGCATGTATCAGGCAACAGCCAAAGCCGAGGTGTGCCGCGCACCCTTGAGCTAGTTGTCAAAATAAAATCGGCTGAGTGCCTTAAGCGCTCGCCTTAGTAGTCCGGTGAAGCTGTTAAGACCTTGCTTGGTCAATAGCGTAGTCAGTTTGAAAAAAAAAAAGTTAAATGGGTAAGAATCATATTGAGTTTCTTACCGGTTGTTCTCGATAACTAGGTGGTATTTTCGGACCGGTAGTAGCTTTGACGTTCTTAAGCACCTTCTCAGGGCATAAATTGAATAAAATATGTTTGATTTGGTCCAGTTATGAAATTACCACCAAAAAGCATAAGACGCTTATAATATAATCCATATAAAATATATAGTTTCCATAAGATAACAAAACTATTGTTGAACAAAGTCACGAGTAACAGCTAGTCTAGTATATAAGCAGAAATTATCAGATTTTTTAATTATATACTACTTTATACAATTAGTAGATATAACATCATAGTTCTAGTGTTACTAACTTCGTTGTGGGCCAGGAACAAGAATGAATAAAAAAAACGAATCTGAACCATTAAAAAAAATTAAATATATAATGACGAACTTTAGTGTTGTCAGCAAAAAAAAATGGAAATAGTGTCTTGTCTTCCTGCTGCGAGACTTTTACTTAGATATATGTCTCTATTCATTCTACTTTACGCTCCTTTTTTTTTCTTTTTTTTTATATCATAGTAGGCAAACGAACAGGTGGGTTACCTGATGTTAATCGATCACCGCCGACCATAGACACTTGCAACACCAGGGGAGTCGCAAGTGCGTTGCCAGCCTGTGTTGGGGGGAGGGGGGGAGAAATGGTTAGGGGAGGGGATAGGGGAAGGCAAGGGAAGGTGGGTATCCGGCGCTCTCACTGACCGAACGAAACGCAACAATGCAAGCACTATTACTTCACGTTGGCTTTCTATGAGAGACTGGTACTACCCCGGGCGAGCCGACCCATTCATGCTGAAACCAGTAATAACTTCATCGTGGCTCTACCACTACAATCGTATCTACAAATCTACACTATTTTTACACTTTTGGCAAAAAAAAAAAAACCTGAACAATACTGGAACTTTAAAAAATTATGGTCGCATTTCCACCACTTCACGATGAATAATTAACGTATTACTAAGACCAGTGATTAATATGACTTTTAATCCAAATATATGTATATTATAGTAGATAGTATACTTTAACGGATTAACGGCATATGTATATGGTAAGGTATTTTCTAATGACCGGCTGATTAGTGGTGCTTAAGCCGAATATTTGTCGTCAAACACCTTTGCGTATTCCGGCAGCTGCACTTGGAAAGCCATTCCCTTTGAGTTTAGCGTGCTTGAAGTTTAAGCCAGATCGTCCCGTAACATTAATTAGATTTGTTATTGAACGCGAACAGTATAAACTATTTGATAGACTTTAAATGAAAAATGTATGTGAAACTCCCGACTTCGGTCGTGTTAATATAGATTTTTGAAAATAAAATACAGTCCAGGTTGCTCGCCGGTAATAGATATTTCTATAGATGAAATAAATTTACAAATCGATTAAGTGTTTTTTTAATTTATCTATTACAAACATCAAATCAAATCTTTTCTATTCAGAATAGTAGATTTTAAATTGCTACTGTTAGATTTTGTCATTAACATTTAACTGCCATGGAAAAGTATAATGATATGTAACTTAAATAATTATTTATGTGTAAAAGTGTGGTCAAAATAGAATATCGAAAAAACAAATAGTAATAAGATATCAATAGTAAATTAAAAGTAGTATGTTACTCCTTATAACATCAGCTATCTGCCAGTTAAAGTCCCGCCAAAATTGGTCAAACCGTTTCGGTGTTTATCCGAAACAAAGAGACGGGGGAAAATTTTATAAATGGTTTTTTGATTATAATTAGCATATATGTTTTCATACCCATTTAGTAAATAGATATTGTTTTGGCAATATAAACATCACTTCATTTTTTTTAAATAATTTATGAGATTTAGCGTTTGGCCATAAACCCATCTGATTTCCCATGATTTCCCATCAGATGTTAGATGATGGTCTAATCTAAGATGGGAACCAAGTTAAAACCTGGAGGGGAACTTGCGATCAATTGTAGCGATATGAGCATGCTGTGATTTGAACCCGACGCTTACTTTTACGGTCACAAGGATTTATATTTTCGTTTATCGATACCGTATCCGAACACATTATCAACTAAGCCATTATCACTTCACATATCAGTATATTTAGGTAGATGTACAGACTCATGCAGGTGGTAGAGCCACGCTGTAGCTATTAATAGTTTTAGCATGAATGGGTCGGCTCACCTGGAGTAGTACCACCCTCTCACAGAAAATCGACGTGAAGTAACAGTGTGTAAGTGCTTGCATTGTTGAGTTTCGTTCGGTCAGTGAGAGTGCCGGAGGCCCACCTCCCTTCTCCCTTTCCCTTCCTCCTTTCCCTACCTCTACCCCTTCCCCATACACAGGCTGGTAACGCACTTGAAGACAAACAATGAGCAGGTGGGTCACCTGATGTTAAGTGATCACCACCGTCCATAGACACTAACAACACCAGAGTAATCGCTAGTGCGTTGCCAGCCTGTGAATATTCGAAATGGGGGAGGGGGAGAGAAGAGGGAAGGGGAGGGGACTCCGGCACTCTGACTGACTGAACGAAACGCAACAATGAGAGCACTACGAGAGGGTAGTACTACCCCGGGCGACCCAACTCATTCATGCTGAAACCAGTAATAGCTTCGGCGGGCCTCTACCATATCTACCATAACCTACCATATCGTAGTAGATAAGTCATAACGAGGTTCTACACACTATATATTTCATAATGACACTGGAACGCATAAAAATCCCTTAGAAATGAAATACCCCAGCAGCTAAAATATTAAACGCATTCGGAATGCTTTATAGCTACGATATTTACTGCCACTAAATGTTCAGCCCCGAGCAAAATTAACAAAAGAATGACTGATCATTGAATATCCGCAACAATTTTAGCGCTACGGACAAAATTCTGATGCCGCAATCACTCTGAAACCGCTGTAAATCAGTTTTACAACGTTTTTAATGACCTCTCGTAAAATAAAGCCGCGGTGCATTAAAGATCGCTCACATAGTTAGTCGGAATATTGCCCGCAATGACCCATATTGTGTCCATCCTGATATTTATTCAAATGATGCTTGCATTTTCCAATGCACTTTGCATGTTTGTACTCATTTACAAGTTTACCAGCTCCGGTAATGTAAATACCAATGTACATATTTTGTACATATGTACATACTAGCTTACGGGAACAGTAGCTTTTATTATATGTCTCTTTCTGCATACCTCATGCAAAATGTATGCAAAATTTCGTGCTTATAGAAAAATATGTAGTAAGTATATAAAAGTAAACATATTAATGCAATCTATATTATTATTAGATTCACCCCACGGTTTTACATGCGTCCAATTTTACGATTATGAAATACTGTCGTACATCTATTATACAGAGACGAACTTCTTAGCATTCCATGGATTCACCGTGCGGATGCCGGGTTCATCGTGTGACCGAGGGAGAAACTCAGAGCAGTTCCCAGGACTTGCGACCCAGGTGTAGGTTTAAGGAGTCCCCCTTTGAGATGCACATCAACGCTCACCTTCACTGCTCGAGTTTCCCGCCCTGCCTAGCCAAATTTGGTAGGATCCTGTTAGTGCAGCCTTTGATACTCGTTCTAAAATAGAACTTACTGCAGTTCGCGACAGGCCAAGGTCCTTCAGAAGGTTATAGAGTTTGCTGGTATACCTCTCGCTCCTACTTCTACCGCGTATAAATTAACCACATAGCCATTTTAGAAACACTTAAAAATACGCGTAAATAAACTTTGCTAACATAGGCATTTACAGTTCCGCCCATATCAATACCGCTCCATTTACGTAAAGTGACCAACACTAAATCACGCGCCGAATCACCGCACTATTACTTAATTCAAGTGTAGTATACTTTCTGGCCTACAATTATTATGGTAATGGTTTAGTTCCGAAAGGCGATAGATTAATAATCGATAGCATGTAGCCTTCTTCAATATATAAGCTGTAAAGTTAATCAATGTTTTTCAAATTTAATTTAATCTAAGAGTATTAGGATGTTCAAACAACAAACCCTATCCAAAATACAACTATAAAAGCTTATGACGTAGGAACCACCGGTGGTAGCTTGCCAGGTCACTATAAAGTAGTGGTGATAAATTCGTATATATTAAGGTTGCAACCACTACATACATGATAAAAACCACTTTTGACTAGTCTGTGACCCTGTTCCGTTCGTTCTGTTTTGATATTATCCAATATATACAATATATTAGGTGGTAGAGCCACGCTGAAGTTATTACTGGTTTCAGTATGAATGGGTCGGCTCGCCCGGGTAGTACCACCCTCTCACAGAAAACCAACGTGAAGTAACAGTGCTTGCATTGTTGTGTTTCGTTCGGTCAGTGAGAGCGCCGGAGATCTACCTCCCCTCCCCTTCCCCTTTCCCTTTCCCTTTCACTTCCTCCCCCCCAACACAGGCTGGCAACTTACTTGCGACTCCCCTGGTGTTGCAAGTGTCTATGGACGGTGGTGATCACTTACATCAGGTGACCCACCTGTTCGTGTGCCTACTATGATATAAAAATATATATATATCATTTCATTTTTCTCTCATTTCTGAACTGCTGTCTCTTCTAGAGTTCGTTAGTCAAACTCAAAGCATCAGATAGACTGTACCCATGAAGGCTAAAAGGTGGTAGAGCCACGTTGTAGCTATTACTAGTTTCAGCATGAACGGGTCGGCTCGTCTGGGGTAGTACCACCCTCTCACAGAACACCGACGTGAAGTAACAATGCTTGCATTGTTGCGTTTCGTTCGGTCAGTGAGATCCCCGGAGGCTCATCTCCTTTCCCCTTTCCCTTCCTCTTTCTCCTTTCCCTAACCCTCCCCCATACAGGCTGGCAACGCACTTGCGACTCCTCTGGTGTTGCTAATGTCTATGGACAGTGGTGATCACTTAACATGAGGTGACTCATCTGTTCGTTTGACTCCTTTTCACATAAAAAAGAAAAAAAAATCATTGTGCCATAAAAATATCCGCTAGAAGATGAAGTATGGTAACAGTGTGATACATATGGTTCAGTGGTAGGCGTGCTTGAACAACGCGTCGCGTAAGATGTAAACCGAATCATCGCAGATGAGTAGAAGCTCCCAAGGAATTTTAAGGATCGTCATAAAAGCATAACAAACTGATAGGCCTTTTTCTCAACTCACCTAGCTAACTAGCTACCACTTTTAAGTTTAAAAACTGTCTCCAAGCACATGTAGATGTATTTTAGCAGCTACACTGAGAGTGAGCCCTTCTAGATTTTGTGTGTTTACCGTCTATATCGATATTGGCGAGTTTGTGGGTTTTTTTTAAATACCAGAACGCAGCAAACAGTCCCACCTGATGGTACATGTTGACCGTCACCTACGGACAAGTGCAACACCAAGGGCAACACTGTTCAGTTACCGACCTTGAAGAATTCTTTTCACTCCCTTCTTGAAGAGCCCCATATCATAGCCACAATA
The DNA here is from genome assembly GCA_015888305.1 of Antheraea pernyi. Lineage (NCBI taxonomy): Eukaryota > Metazoa > Arthropoda > Insecta > Lepidoptera > Saturniidae > Antheraea > Antheraea pernyi. The sequence goes on along the minus strand of MU158898.1, from coordinate 448,462 downwards.
TATAGCCGTACATATATAGCACACATATATATAGCACAGTATAGCCGGTGCTGAGAAAAGGGTCCATTTAAAAAAAAATTGTGTGTATAATCAAGTCAATGTTTCTTTCCTCCTAATCTTGCATGACTTTCGTTCTTGAATGGTAATATGCTTAATCTAACTTCATTCTCTATGTAATCAGAATGCCTCCCACATAAAAGGCGCACCTCTCCACGAGACAGGTACACGACACGACTGCGTGACCAATAAAAAACGATTAGCTCACTGGTTCAACATACGAAGAATTAATATTTGTATAGAAGCGAGCAAAGGTCGACATGTTATGGTGGTCTATCTCGTTATAAAAAAAAGAAACTGTCAATTTTTTGCTTCCAACGAAGACTGCACAATAAAAGTGCCAGTGTGCTCTTACAAACGAGAATTTATGTTCGTTATATGTAAATTAAGGCCGTTGTCGGCTGTAACGTGGGTTTTTTTGCTGTCGACAGCATTGCTCGTCGTGCTACGATAAAATCTTACGGATAGAACATTACCAGCAATGTACAACCACGCTTATGTTGATATCATACTGAATGTATGCAATTACATTTCCTGGTTATTCGACATACGACCCTCATTATTTTGATCTCTGCTATAAACTTTGTACAAATTATATGTTTAGGTAATTGATGTACACAGACATCGATATAATAAGCACATATGTATTTAATATTTACGCTTCAGGTACACGGAATTTATTTTAAATTGTGTATAATTACAAAAGAAGAAAAAGTAGGCATAAAAACACACATTGAAAGTAACTTGAATTTATAAACGTTTTTTTTTTGTTATTTATAGTAGCACGGCAAAATAACTCCGCTGTGCCTGATGGTAAGCACAGTGCAATCCAAAAACAACGGCGACCATTGAGTGACGGCGATCCTTCGCCGGTCGTCGCTGTCATGCCCGCCTGCGAAAAGCTGGATATGCACGGGCTGATCTCGAAACGCGACCCGCAGAAGCGAATCACTATGACGGCCTTTTTCGCCATATACATGGTGGTTGCGACCCAGTCAGGTTGTAAAACCCTACCACCCCGCTTTCGCCATTGCCTCGTTCGTTATTCAGCAGGGTGCACCACGTGCAGGTGAGGTTGGCTTGGGTGGTCAAGTCTTATGATGTAATTCGACACCCCTTACCAATATATCGTATTACATATCGTGTAAATAAAATTAATTAATGGTCAGACCAAGTCACAGAAAAGCAGGAAATGCTCTTCGGTAGAGTCATCCATCGATTCAATATTATAGTGGACGTTACTTTGCACTTTCTTTAATCAAATATCGTCCATCGAGCCACACATGTAAACGACGCAAAAAAAGAACACAAGAGAGACAAAGCAGTAAAAGCTTTGTACAGAATTATGAGCCTCCACATATTATATATATATATATACATACATAATATGTGATCATGTTACCTATTATATATATATATATATATATTATTATCAACAGGTAAGGTTTGAGAGAATTATTATTTATCATTACAGTTCAAAAACAAAGTAAATCACAACAGATACACGAATTGTAGTAAATAAAAATTTTATCACTCCATAAGCCAAGTGTCCAGTAAACTTCACGACATTTCGAGCAGTATAAACTATTGAGTAATAACTTTTCATGGCTAATAAATTTTGTATATCCAGACAGGTCAAAAGCTTATTACGGTCGACGACTTAAAAAAGTACTTACATAAATGATATGAACAGTTAATATAAAATCAAGCGAGATGTTTCTATTTTTCATATGTATTTTCCTGTTAATAACTTGTTAACAAGTAAGAACTTAAATCACTCTGCTGTTTTTATTAGGACTTCTATTTGAGAATTGATAAATAGAATGTATAGAAGGGGTAAAGAGATCATTATTACCTAATAGTTAAGAATGATATAAATGATACTGACTTCAGCATGAATGGGTCGGCTCGCCCGGGGTAGCACCACCCTCTCACAGAAAACCGACGTGAAGTAACAGTGCTTGTATTGTTGTGTTTCGTTCGGTCAATGAGAGTGCCGGAGGCCCACCTTCTCTTCCTTACCCTTCCCGTCTCCTCTTCCCCCTTTCCAGTCTCGTATCCCCTCTTCCCCGTCTTCTCTCCTCCATTCAGTCTTCTTTCCGAAGAAAGGTATGGGCATAATCACCACGCCAGCCCACGACGTATTGGCGATTTTAAACTCCGAGAAATCCACAGTTTTATAATTACCCACATACAGTGATCCTACAAGAACACTTTTCAGGTTTACGGTTCCTCAAAATGTGGAGTGATAGGGTTTTACAGCCTGACTGGCCATGTATATCCAACCTCGCAACCACCATGTATATGGCGAAAAAGCCCGACATAGTGATTCGCTTTTGCGGGTCGCGTTTCGGGATCAGCCTGTGCATATCCAGCCTTTCGCAGGCCGGCATGACAGTGGCGACCGGCGATGGATACTGTGTCACTCGGTGGTCGCCATTGTTTTTGGATTGTACTGTGCTTACCATCAGGCACAGTGCAGTCATTTTGCCGTGGTACAATAAAATAAAAGATAAAAGTAAAAAAATGTTTTCATTCACCGTTAACCGATGTGTTACCAATTTAGATTAATAAATGTACTCGGATTCCGAAATATTTGTTGGTCGATGCCGGGGTTCTAGCCTGCGGATATAGGATTAGTAGTAGTAGGAAGGGTGGGTTATGTCCGACTCCCACAGACTATAACCCCGCGGTGTACCGACAGACCGTAATTGTTGGGGCGGCAAGGGATCGTACAATGCTAATCAACCTTGTAGAGCCGCCCTAACGGTCCGCCCGGTGGAAGGTCACCGTCGGGCACCTACCTATAGAAAGGCAGACTGGGTACACACCAGCTACCTCCCCTCGTCCGCCGGACCTGTGCAATGAGGAGATGGGCCCCCCGGCCCATCCCCTCAGGTCCGACTACGGTGGCGGAGAGGGCCACTCAGAGGGTCCACCTCACGGGCTCTCTCCGCTGCCTCCTTAGAATTGGAAAGGTTGTCAAGTATAGCTACTGAAACACATATATGGGGGTTTGACGACAAAGTTTCCCTTGAGGATAGTAACTGGTCATATTAGAAAAACTTTACCAACAATATATACGGTCATCACAATTATTTCTTTCGCCGAAAGCTCCTAACTAATTGTAGGATTCGAACTTACGCAGATATATGTAATTATTCACAAAACTGGATACTACCTTTGACTGAGTCAATTATTTCCCCTATTATTACCACTACTGCGAGAATTCACATGCGTATAAATGATTCTACGCAGAGTAAAATAAACTACCCGTATATTAATTCCAGAACAATATTCCAGTTGAGACATAAAAAAACGTTCTCTTCACATTTCCAAGACGCAATTTAGGTTCTGTAAATTGGCCGTGTGCAATTCAAAAATGCATTCCAGCTTGTGTCTTTGTAGTCGTTGTTCAATCACTAAAAGGGGCTTGTTTAATGGATTTCTACCATTACTGAGCAAATAATCGTACTGGACTTATAAGACTACAGTCTTATTGCGCGAATTATTAAAAATACACTGCAATGCAGGTAGAGAAATACTAAAGACAACAAACAGCTCACTACATAGTGTATATTTCAAATTATTTGTCTTAGTACAAAATTAATAGGAACCATATATATTATTGACTGAGATTCATCAAAATAAGTTACATGTTTGATATATGCAAGAAAATGTATGAAAACGCAATTTAAAAATTAAACCACGAAACACTTTCCGCATTTCAATCTAATCGTTTAACAACTTTGATATTCTTTAACTTTCTTTATACTGGTAAATATCAATAAATATAAATATATACTTCTTTTTCGCAACCAATCTTCTAGTAGATTATTACTGTCATTCTTGAGTAGGTAATTATATGACAAGTTTTTTGTGATCATTTTCAATGAACTAACAAGATGGTGGCCGTCTTGAAGTTATTGTGGCAAGTCATAATCCATGCTTCATGGCATTATTTCTGATCTACTGCACTTGGGCACAATAACCAAACTATATAATGTAAAACGCCACCAATATTACAAAATATAACAAATAACACACGATTATGAATAACATAAAACGTTCAATACATGATATTCCAAGATCCCGCCAAAATACTCTACTTTAATTTTATTTTCAAATATCCTAAAACCCGCTAATCGCTTCACTCAAGCGCTAAGGTCTGACTATCCTCCAGCGAGCAAGCCCGTGGCGAGCCGCGCAGTCACGACGCCCGCCTGTTCCCCTGAACCGCCAATTTGTGGCCGCCCCATGTTGATTTTGTTGAAACCAGCATCTTCATACCTACATGCGAATATTTTTACGTCCTTTTACCACCTCTCCTATACCGCCCGCACGATGTGATTTGACGTTAATGGACATCTAAATTACCATGTAAGCTCATAGGATACATTTCTTATTTGAAATAATAATACGATTCAATTTCGCACAGTATAATCGTTGTTCATGATTAACATGTCAAATTTATATACAATATTTGTTTACCACATTTTTTTACTTAAGTAAAAAAGAGTTAATTGAGAAATGAAAACAAACTAACCTCTAAAAACTAGGTAATCATTTTTAAAACTAACACATGGGAACAAAAACAATATCCCATGATGAAACTGACAGGCCCGTCTGTTAAATACAAAAAAGATGCGTCCACCTTTCGCATGTTAATAATTAACGATGAAAATAATTTAACAAATATATGAGACAATAATTAGGTATATAAACTTTACTGCATGCATCGTCAACCAACGAAATTTTCAAAACCCACAAGAGCGCCACTATAGACTGACCTTTGACATTGGGTCGAATTTGCCCGAGGTCTTAATTTTATAGATAAACAATAAACGCCATTGGAGGTCGGCCTAAAGTGGACGCCCCACGTAATGATGGGCCCGTCAGTCGACCCGTCAGTCACCGGTTTCGAAGAATGAGTTCATTTCCTTCGAACACGCGAGATACGATTTTTAATTAAGTTTTTGTTTAAAAATTCATTAAAGAGCAACGATGTACTGGGTGGCTTTTGAAGTTTTCTATACATAAATGAGTATATAATTAAGCAGAGCTCGGTAACTTTACTCATTATAAAATTATGTTTATCATTACAACAATTATATTACCTGTCCATTCTATTTTGATACAGTATATGTTGAGTAAACATGGATTATAACATAAAATAAATAAGATGTAATACGTTTAAAGCAAATATTTTTAATTTAACATTTATTATTATTTAGAATCTGTTCTGAATGGTTTATTTATGTAACACATGCATATTATATTCATAGAAGATAAATAAAAGGAGATGTATCGTAAACGTCGAGAAATACATGATAATAATATAATACATTATTACTTAAAAAGGCCTAGAGACATCTGTATACTTTTGAAGTTATACTTCTTTCGGCGCGTTAGGGAAAAATGATGAGAGTAAATTTTTACGATGCGCGCGCACACCGTCACGAAAAACCGACACCCTGAAGTAAGCTATAGTCAACATTTTGTTTCTTTGTATTTGTTGTTTGTATTTCTTTGTATTAAAACTTTCAATGTATTAAATACCTTTTTTCTATTGTTAGTGTCGTTTTTTATACAAACGTAGAATAAGGCGTAACATAAACATTTTGAAAAGATTTTTATATTATTACGCCAAAGAAGTATAACTTCTAACGCGTGTACATAAGTACACACACTTTTTTTTCGAACTAACTACGCTATTGACCTAGCAAGGTCTTAACAGCTTCACCGGACTACAGACAACTCTATAATATATGTTTATCTCCTAAGGATAACCGACAATAATCATTTTTATATATTATTGAAAAGTAGTGGGTTATTTACGAAACTATTATATCGCTCTAAAATCGTTCTATACAACTTGTCATAATATCGTAAAAGATTTTTTTTTTTTTCGAACTGACTACGCTATTGACCAATCAAGGTCTTAACAGCTTCACCGGACTATTAAGGCGAGCGCTTAAGGCACTCAACCGATTTTATTTTGACAACTAGCTCAAGGGTGCGCGGCACACCTCGGCTTTGCCTGTTGCCTGATACATGCAATACGCGACCTATGTAAGCTAACCTAAGCTAAGCTAACTATTCATACATATATGAGTTGTTGAAACGTATATGTGTACCAAGCATACATACCTCAACAACCCTTATATATATTTCGTATCGGATAATATTCTAAACTATTTCAGTTTGATAAGGGGAAAAAATAAAACCCTTCCACCTGCATGTGTAAGCGTGTATGCGTGCACGTGTGTGGAGGTGATATGTGTAATGTTGTCGCAGTGATGTAAGATTTTGTGTCACTGTATTGCGCGAGCAGCGCACTCAAGGGCTCCACGCCGAGGGAACGGACCTAGGCTTGAGCTGCTGCCGAGGGGGGCCTAGTCTGGTGTGCGGGAGCGAAATTTACCCCCAGGCCACGGCGGCGTGATCTGTGGTTACGCGGGCGTGGGCGTGAGCACGCTCTGTTTGGAGATACAGGCTGGTACTGATCGTTCACTGACGTTATTTCATCGGGAGGGTCGGTAAAAATATGTCGCGGACGTCTTTTACAACGCGCAGCGTTTATATCGTAAAAGATATTACGGATTTAAAGTTACGTTTAGTAGAATTTAGTTATTTTTATAATAAGAACTATTTTTACTTTGATAATCTGTCAACGATAAAACCCCTAAAAATAGATCATATAATACATCGCATCTCTGGTATGGTTCTGCTCAATAACTCCTTGATGCCCTAGATAAGTTGCAGCGACGGGCTGTCCTTATTGTGAATGATGCAGGCACTACTAACAATCTTGAACCAATTCAATTACGAAGGGACATTGCTTCAATGAGCGAGTTTTATCGTCTGTATTATGGCGACTAATCTTTTTTTATATCATAGGAGGCAAACGAACAGGTGGGTTCCCTGATGTTAAGTGATCACCAACGTCCATAGACACTTGCAACACCAGAGAAGTCGCAAGTGCGTTGTCAGCCTGTATTTGGGAGAAGGGGGAGTGAGGAAGAGAGGGAGTGGGGAGTGGAGAGGGGAGGGGAGGGGAGTTGGGTATCCGGCGCTCTCACTGACCGAACGAAACGCAACAATGCAAGCACTGTTACTTCACATCGGTTTTCTGTGAGAGGGTGGTACTACCCCGAGCGAGCCGACCCATTCATGCTGAAACCAATAATACCTTCAGCGTGGCTCTACCACCTACACCTGTATTCTGCAGAGTTGTTTAACCTCACTCTCCACTTTCCACCACAGAACTACGGGGGCGGGTAAGCGTCACAACAGATCCATAATAGCAACCATCCCGGCAAGACCAAAGAAGTTTGATAATTCTTATCTCTGTCGTACTGGAACTGCCTACCGACCAGAGTGTTCCCTGCCTATTATGATATTGGATCCTTCAGACGAGGTGTGAAGAAGATTCTTGCTGGTCGGCATGATGACATCGACTGCCGTTGGTATTTAATTCCAAGAGTCACTGGTGTTTTTGGACTGTACCGTAATCCACAATACCTGATAGTATTGGGGTGTCACTTTTTCGAGTATATAAAAAAACATTGCGTATATCTGTGTGTATATGCAGAAAGAATAAAACTTCTTTGGCATATATATATTTAATTATATATACAAGTGTTCGTCCCGTGGTCGAACTTCGACCATATAATTTTTTTCTAATTTTTACTGACAACACTACCGCTCGTCAATAGCTACAAAACAAAAAAAGAATGAACAGAGACGTTCCTAACCATTTCCCACTGCCTTTTTATATATAGGTATACGAGAATTCTCCTAAATTATATACGATACGAAGTCCCGTAGTATAACAACTATAGATTTACTCATTCTTGTAAACTACTAGATTCAGTGAGATACTTATATATACTTACACATTCACACCTACCTTATGTTTAGCGCGTAACGCCTAACGAAAATTTTTTCCTACCGTGCCACAAATTTCACTTCAAAAACGACAAACATCAACAACTTAGATAATATGACCCGATCATACGTAAATTCCTACATATTATACGTGCTCCCGAATGTCAACGCGAACGGTCAACTGAGTTTTTATTCATGAAGAATAATAGTCGACGTGCCCGTAGTCTCTTGGAATTCTTAATACATATTACATTAGGCAGAAATCTATCACATACCAGACACTACCTCGGTTACCGGTTTTTTATTTTATTTATCTTTGAAAATCAATCAGAACGCAATTTTCTTGACTCACGCTTCGCCTTTCACTTTCGAACTTTGATTAATCTAGTTTTTTTTTTATTAGAATAGTAGGTGCGATTGATAAATATACTAGCAAACGCCCGCAACTTCTTTTAAGTTAATACATATTTGTATAAACAAAAATTTTGATATTTGAATTGGTAAATCTGGAACCCCTCAGCACCATACGATCAAACATCATGAAACAGGTGTTTTCTCACAGTGAATATTTTTTATTTATTTTATCAATCTTCCTATAATTTGCTGCTAGATGGTGCTAGTCTATACTCTATTCTTATTAAATTTAATATTATGATCCTGGACGAAGCCACAGTTACAATTACTAAAAATGAACAATTTTTTTTTTTTAATTTTGTACTCATGAAATCCAAATTAGTTCATGAGATTACTCCTAGATATATATATGCGTAAAGTTTACCTACTTATAACTGACTAGCCGACCCGTGCCCACTTCGATGGGAGATAATAGGCATTATCAAGCTATAACTTTTTTTTAGAACTCAATCATATATCTCTCATCGTTCGTAAGAAACGTTTTCGTTCGACCATTATTTTCCGACTCCCCAGATATTACCCTCTACACCTCACAAACCTTACCTCTTTATAATATTAGTATAGATAATATAATTAGTTAATAGCTTCTGCCCGTGACTTCTTACGCGTGTTATAGTTATTTTAGGCTAAAACACAGCGGAAGTTCTCAAAAGGAAAAATACCCCGATATTAAAATATTTTTCATTGTTGCTCCGCTCCTAGTGGTTTTAGCGTGATTATATATAGCCTATGACACTCACAAATAACGTGGCTTTATATTGGTAAAAGAATTTTCAAAATCGGTTTAGTAGTTCCTGCAATTACCCCTTACAACGTCACAAACTCACAAACTTTACCTCTTTATAATATTAGTATAAATAATACAGACAGAAAAATCTATTCCAGATAGTTTGTAATAGACAATTGTGACAAGTATTTATAGCCACTACTTCGTCTGCGCAGTTTACTGTCCTAACGATATATTTTATGTACAGAGGAAAATACATAAGAGCAACACCGCTTGCCCCGCTTCACTACGGTAAGAATACACGTATCGCTGAACGCGTAATTCTTATAAAAATCATTATTTTCTTAAAACTTTTAAAAGTTGATATTAAATGAAGCTATTCTAATACTTTTTTACATAAGTCTAAGAGAAGTAAAACTAAAGATAGGGTGTCTCATACGGGCACACGATAGAAGTAAACTTTTGTATTATGGGGAATCATTTTAATTAAAAAATATATAACAAGAAGCCGACGTCACGCGTCGTTCCCAGGCGGTCACCCATTCAATTGCTGGCCGCGCCTGACGTTGCTTAACTTTGGTGGTCGGCCGAGTACCGGTGTGTTCAACACGCTACCCGACACCGTGTTTACCCCCACCACTTTTCGTCACACAAAGAGATTACTGATCAGAATTTTAAAGCATTTCCATAGGAAGTTTCACTACAATAAAATCGGCTGAGTGCCTTAAGCGCTCGTCTTAGTAGTCCGGTGTAGCTGCTAAGACCTTGATAGGTTAATAGCGTAGTTAGTTCGGAAAAAAAAACGAATAAAATCATCTGAATGTATAAGTTTATTTACTTATCAACTTTTCACCGTTTTTAATGAAACTAAAGACTAAATGTTACTCGAGGATATATGCTTTATGCTTTTCTTGCTGAAGTTGTAGCGTGAACGTAGTACTTTAGCAGTGATATGCGTGTTCAAACGAATAGACATTCAGACATTTCTAAAAATTATATAAATGTTTTTTATTACCTATTCCAAGACACTGGCAACAATTTTTTTTACAAAAATCTAAAAGTACAAACACGATAGATTTATATTATTGTTATATGTATAGATTTAACCCTATTTTCCACTCACAGCACCACAAACCAGATATGTTAATAAAAACTAGCAATAGATATATGCGCTCAAAATAACATTCGATTCTGAAAATAAATGTAATATTTATATCACTTTCTATAAATAAATGTAGTACAGTCAAGTACAGTGTCGGTTTTTTAAAAATATTAAATAGGTACTTTTGTTTATACTACATTATAGATATCATATATTTAATTTAATAAGAATTTCTATAGTTATAAAGTTTTCTCTTATATTTATTTAAAGAGCAAAATGAAAATCAAGTTCAACGGAATTCATTATAAACTTTAGAGATATATTAATACATAGTAATTATTACCCGCAGCTTCACTTTGCAAACTATCCCTCAGAACGCTCTTGTCTTTAGTTGAACTTCCCTACGTTTTTTTTATAACCCTGACAACTTGTGTGCAAAATATCATTCTGACCGATTCAGTGTGTAGTTAAGAAGTGAAAATATAACAAACAAATAAACAAACTCACATTTATAATATTAGTTAGGATTGTGGTGGATGTATAAGGTTTGTGCATATTCCGTCCATATATTCCCGCTTGTTAACTCATCTCTTTGATTAAAGTCCCTTTCATCAATATAAAATAGTAATTTCAAAGCGTTCGTCGAAATATAACCACATCATAGTTGGTAAGTATCTGCCACAGCTGCGACAATGTGTCTACAAGGGACATGCGTGCTGTCACCGTTAGGCGCCGCGACCATTTGTAAATTTATCTTCAAAGTAAACCCCGGCCATAACATATTGCCCGACGGATCGATTCCGAACGTCGCGGAATTGTTTATTTGTATCTTACACTGAAATAAGAACATTTTTAAACGCATGTACGCTTTAAGACTTGACTTAAATATACGCCTATTGTGTTCTTTTTATATTGGTTTCTATTCGGAGTAGTATCGACGGCTCGTGTCTCTCTACGCTTTGAATAATTTAAGGTAATTTTATTTATATAGTTTAAAGTCTATCTTATACGCATGACGATTTTTTCTGTTACTGATCAATACCATTGCTTATCTAACATAATATTAATTTAAAATATACTCGGTCTTATTACAAAAACAAAAATGAACATGAGTTTTACTGCATAGTGCCTAAAACTTAAAATCCAGTTGAAGTCATGTTTAAAATACTTTATTACAAAAGCGTGTCCAAGCGGTCTGTAGCTAAACATCCGATTTAAATTTTTTATGCATAAAGGATCTATAAAAGATCAAAATGCAGTCGCCATAAAAATAATAACGTCGTTAAGCCTAAAATAGTTAATAATTAAACAAAAAGAAATAAATGATATAAAAAAAATTAACACCCAATAGTTGCTCACAGATACGATTTAGACGTATACAACACATTACACGAAAGCAAAAAAAATTTTTCCAAAAAAAATAAACCACCTTTGATGTGTAAAACTAATAAGGCACTAAAAAGCGAACAATAAATGAATTATTAAATTAACCAAATTAAATAAAAAATATTGATATTCGCACTACCTAATAATATATTTGAAATCGATGCCAACCTAAATTCATAACATCTCCATACAAAGTTTTGGTCCACTCTCATTTCCCATGATGTATATCTGAATAGTATATTTTTATAATATTTTATTACCTGCAACAAATTTGAAATGTAGGTTGGCATCGACTTCAAATATATTATTAGGTAGCGCGAATATCAATATTTTTTATTTAATTTGGTTAATTTAATAATTCAGTTATTTTTCGCTTTTTAGTGCCTTATTAATTAATTCAAATCAAAAAAGTATCATTAAAATCGCTTCATAACTGAGGGAGATATCGATTAACATACATTAAAAAAAATACATACAACCGAACGTAGTAACCTCCTCCTTTTTCGAAGTCGGTTGAAAACCTCCTCCTTTTTCGAAGTAGGTTGAAAACCTCCTCCTTTTTCGAAGTCGGTTAATAACCTCCTCCTTTTTCGAAGTCGGTTAAAAAAGGTGCAGACCAAGTGTCTGGAGAATAGAAGAAAATTAAAAAAGAAACAAAATGTTTTTTATGCGAGCAACTCTGAATGGCATTCGTTCAATTTGACCACATCATTCAAAAACGTTCTATTACATACAGATATTTTTCAAACAATTTCAATTTATGAATACTATATTTCTTCAGATCTTCATTGGGAAATTTTATTTATTATACGTTAAATTCGTTATCATCATTGTGATACTTCAGTTAGAAGTAAATGAGGTATAAAGTAAGCAATTTATACGATTTATATATTACGTCAAAGTGCTCAAGGTGGAACAACAGTATAATGACAGATTAAATACACTGTCAGAAGTCATTAGTGTCAAATAGTAGATGCTATGACTTACTTGTGAATGTCTAAAATTGATTAATTTATTGACTTCTTCCACATTAATTATACCCACGAAATCCTTAATTTACCATGAAACTTATTTTGCCGGCAAATAAAGATACTTACAGTTAATTACAACAATAGAATAAGAACTGTTAACTTAGACAAGGCTTAGAGAATAGAACACTCTTTTGTGATCAAACTTTTTTTAAGTAAGAGTTCATTGCGTAATAACAATTCTTAATAATAATCACAAAATTTAATTTTTTGATTTTTATTTGTCATGAATAAAATACATACATATGTCTTACATCAAATTTTTAAAATACATTTAGCTGAAGCTATTACTGGTTTCAGCATAAATGGGTCTACCACCCTCTCACAAAAATCCGACGTGAAGTAACAGTGCTCGCATCGTTGCGTTTCCTTCGGTCAGTGAGAGCGCAGGAAGACCACCTCCCCACTTCCCCGTCACCCCTCCAACAAACACAGGCTGGTAACGCACTTGCGACTCCCCTGGTGTTGCAAGTGTCTATGGACGACGGTGATCACTTAACATCAGGCGGCCCACCTGTTCGTTTGCCTCCTATGATATAAAAAAAACAATGGTATTATAAAATTTTGCTTTGCACAAATACTATGTTTTGTAATATTTTAAACGGGTTTTTCTTGATTCCAAGGTTATAAAATTATATAAAAGCTGTTATTAAATTCAAATTCGAGCCATAAATTGTATCGTTTTATCGATTTATAATACACTACGCCCGCGTCGTCATACACAGAAGTCAGAATGATATACATGACGCAACAATAAACAAACTCACGAATTCCATCTCGAGAGAACATAAACGCAAAATAAAATTTATGCCCAATGAAATAACACAAATTTATAACTTCATTTCGGTTATTTAATGAGGTGTTTCCTTTAATATCTTCTAAAGGCGTAACTCTCACGTTTTATTACACTTATCAATTTCGTATCAGTCGAAATCAAAGTATAAATTTAATTTAAAATGCTTGTTTTGAAATATCCGTATGCTAATGTAACAATAAATTGTCCACACGAATTTATTGGGTTACTATACTGAAAGTGAGATAAAATTTTAACACCTCAAGTAATACGATACCTGTTTGTGGATGGTTATTAGTGTTGCAATAATGTTTGTAACATTATGCTCAGAACATAGCGGAACTAAATGTTTCACGGAGTTGGACAATAATGCCGCCTAAGCCAACAACATAAGATTTATTATAGAAAAAGATGCATTAATCGTTTTATTTCTACTAGTGGGCGCCCAGTGGTCGACATTCGACCATAGTTCATTGATTTTTTAAAGGGATAAATATTATAATAATAGTTGTATGTTATATCATTGTTGAATGTAGAATTAAAAAGGGTAATTGGAATGTAAGAGTAAAATAATACATACAGTCGAGCACTGCAACCTCCTTCACAACCTTTTTTGAAGTCCTTTATTGACAGATGTCAAAATGTCTTTTATTTACATGTGTGTATATGTTGTGTAAAATTGAAGCAGTAGTGTTAGCAATGCATATTTTAATTAATTTAATGTACTTCTAATGAATTTTATATCAAATAAATAGCTTTCTGCACTTCTCCTCCATATAAACTTTAACTATGCCAAATTTCACGTTCATCCATTCGCCCAATTCCGTTAAAAAGGGATACAAAGTTTAAGCTTCACGTATTAATATATTTATTTCTATGTTATATTACTCACATCAGAGGTTCCCAAAGTGTGCATCGCTATGCATTGGTGCGTTTTCTGTGAGAGGGTGGTCCTACCCCGAGCGAGCCGACCCATTCATGCTGAAACTAGTAATAGCTTCGGCGTTGCTCCACCGCCTGCCAATAATCTTCTGAAGACCTCGTTTCATTTTCTTTCCATTTTTTGTTGTGTACACTTTTATATAATATTCTGATATACTGAAGTATCTCTCAGTCGTTATCAGACTTCTATCTTGATTTAGTTTTGCTTAAAATTATCATATTTAAGGAATATGTAGCAGGCTATAAACGGCCGTACGAACCGTAATTCCGGAATTAATTCGAAAGACACGAAAATTAAGTTCGTTGATAATACGAATATTAAATTGCTAAATTTTTGTAAACGCCGTTTGAAGCCAGGTCCAATTTTTAGTAGTATTTTGCTTTTTTATACTTTGTACGTTCTATCATTTGTCCACAATTATATTTGATGTTAAACGTCGACGTGACGTAATATGATAATCACGCTAAACCTAGATAGGACTAGCTCTTAAGTGCAGTTGCCGGAAAATACCAACAGGTGGCGACAGATTCTTAACTTGAAAGTTGTAGGTAGCTAAATAATAATAATAAATAGCTAAATAAGCGGACTTAGAAAAAGCCTTACTACCATGATATGGTTTCGTCACCACGTTTCCCTTCATAGAAATTTCTAGATCAATCTTATTGATTAAAATTTTATTCGATCGACTCAATATAAATCTATTTTTTAACTTTATCGGTGTTATTAAAAAAAAGTTAAATATGTATTGAATACTTGCTTTAAAAAGGTTTCGAATTAAATGCACCCTGGTCGCTGAACGTTCGCCATCTTGCTCTTTTGTCTTGCTTTGATTACGTTAGGTTAGACTTGCAATTTCGTCGCTCTGGCAACTGTAACACAGACCCACGTGGTTAAGGCGCATTAGTGTTCAGTGCGTCTCCCATCAGTTCGTCAGAGAGGTTCAAAGTCTTCTCTCTCCAGACTACAAGTCGGGGCCCTGATGAGAGGTCAATACCTGCCGGGTCGGGTAGAAGTACTGCAGAGGCCGTTCCTGCCCTCCCAGCTAAATGGTGCGAGAAGACCACCGATGGGGCTTAGTCAGTAGAAATCTGGCATTCTCACCTGTGCTGCCCGGCTAGGGGCAGATCTCCAAAAGGAATCCCCCGCGAAAAAAAAACGGTTAGACTTGCGGAAAAGGATAACGCGAATATACCTCGGGTGAGCGCGGTGCATTTATTTCGAGACCTTTTTAAAGCAAGTATTCAATATTTATTTAACTCTTTTGTAATAACACCGTATAAGTATTAGCGTTTGGCCACAATCATCAGATCTTAAATAACGATGTGGCTTAAGTTAGTAAGCATGTTAAACCTAGCTGCTCAAGCCTAGGTCCGTTCCATCGGCGTGGAGCCCTTGAGTACGCTGCTCGCGCGATACAGTGACACAAAATCTTACATCACTGCGACAACATTCCACATATCACCTCCACACACGTGCACGCATATACACTTACACATGCAAGTGGAAGAATTTTATTTTTCCCTTATCAAACTGAAATAGTTTAGAAAATTATCCGATACGAAATATATGTAAGAGTTGTTGAGGTATGTATACTTGGTACAGATATATGTTTCAACAACTCATATATGTATGAATAGCTAGCTTAGCTTAGGTTAGCTCAGTGAGGTCGCGAATTGCATGTATCAGGCAATAGCCCAAGCCGAGGTGTGCCGCGCACCCTTGAGCTAGTTGTCAAAATAAAATCGGTTGAGTACCTTAAACGCTCGCCTTAGTAGTCTGGTGAAGCTGTTAAGACCTTGATAGGTCAATAGCGTAGTCAGTTCGAAAAAAAAAAAACTACTTCTTAAGTGCAGTTGCTGGAACACACCAACAGAGGCTTGGCAACAGATGCTTAACTTGAGCGTGGTAGTAGTAGTAGTGGTAGTAGTAGTGGTAGTAGGTAGGTAAGTGGATATAGAAAAAACCATACCACCGAAATTTCAGATCATTCTCAAGTATTCGAACTTAAGTGTAACAACGCTATGATCGAATACACTAATCACAAAGCCATTATCGCTTCACTTAGGTTACGTTTTGATTTACATTTACGAAAGTCCTATTACGTCAGTTTTATATTGTTGTATAGAATATTACTTGTACGCCTTCCTCTTTTATTCTGTCTTTAATGATCGTGTAGGTAGCAGAATGTTCTCTCGAACGACAGACCGCTGCTTAACGTTGTATCATTGGAAGTCAGTAGACGATAAACGTTTTAGGATGCCGGTGTGAATGGAAGCCAAGACGTTTATTTCACTCGAGTTGAAGTGGACCAACTTTATGACCGCAATATTACTGCTTCGATGTTTTTCTTTTGTGTAGTGTAACCATAAACTTTATTGGTAATGAGATAATCAATGCGATGTTAATTATAAACGTATTAAATGTTCTCCAGCTATTTGAAATATATTAAATATTCTTTATACCCGCATTTACGTTTGTATTTTATTTATTAATATCTATATTACACTATTCCTTTGAAATGGATAACAAATTATTGAGGACTTCATCATTATGTTGTTAACAACACGGTTTTTTTAATTATTATTCACGAATAGATAGGAAGCGAATATAAAAGGCGATGGTGGCATTGTTGATAGCTCGATCGGACACAGCGTCGATGGACGTCGGTTCGAATCCTTGTAACTGAAATCGGAGATTACAGTAATGGAAAACATCGTGAAAAAGCCATGGCATCGTGGTAGGCTTTTTCTAAGTATACCTTTTTTTTTAACGTGGAGAGAAAATTCATCATGGCTTGTCAGGCCCTCGGGGGAGAGCCTGCACTAAACCGACCACCAGCCTTTGTGATGCCATACGGCGAATTTAACCGGCTAAAACTCCACGACAACCAACGCCGCACTATGGGGGTCCCGGGGTTGCGAGACTACCTCCCAGTCCGTCGAACCCGTGCAAGTAGAGTCCAGGGACCCCGGCCCTTTCCCCCTGGGTTCGGCCAGCAGCGGAGAGGATAAGCCGCTCCGCAACCCCCCCACACTTGTTTTTTTATTGAGGTTTACTCCTCCTCCGCCTGAGCCACCCTGAGGTCCCCTCCGGCCTACGCTAACATACGCAACCCCTCCTCCCGTCCCTCGATCCTAACCCTACCCTACCTTAAGCCTTATGCCTGTCTTAACTACCACCCTCAAGTAGAAAATCTGTCGTCAAGCACCTATTGGTGTGGTCCGACAGCTGCACTTAAGAATCAGCCCCCCCCCCTAGGCTTAACGTGTTTACCATCATAGACCATGGCGTTTTTACCGCCAAATAAGGTTGTGGTCAAACGTTAAAACCTATAAAGTGTGTTGCTCACACTCAAATTAACGGAAGGAATAACGAATATTAATTTAATCATTGTTTTACTATTAGAAACTACGAAACAATGAAAAAAGAATTATCCAACAGTAAAACAACTGATAGCAGTTTAAACTACATCTTTTTTTTAAATAACACAGAAATTCCTAACTAATTATATATTTGTATTTATAATTATAGATATTACTATCACGATACAGTGGACTCACCTACATCACGTGCACTTACACATGAGATCACTTCTTACACACGTGCACATATATACATATGGTGGAAGGGTTTTGTTTTTTTTCCTTATCGAACTGAATCGAATAGTTTAGTTCGTTTCATTTCCGATATACACGTATGCGTTTGTGAATCATGCAATTTCGATTGTATAATTCACAAACGAATATATGTATGAATAGCTTAGAATAGTTTGGCTAGGTCAGATCGGGTTTTCTCAGGTCACAGCCCAATCCGAGGTGTGCCGAGCATCCTTGAGCGTGTTCCTTAAAAATATAATCGGCTGAGTGCCTTAAGCGCTCGCCTTAGTAGTCCGGTGAAGCTGTAAAGACCTTACCAATAGCATAGTCAGTTCGAGGAAAAAAAAGCTACCTATGGCAATTACCATAAGCAAAATGATTTTAAACGCCTTAAAATATAACAATGTACTTTTTCAGCTAGCAACACATGAAGTTTTCTATTAATCTTTTATTTTAGAAGCACGACGAATTGTACCACACCGTGTCACATTGTAGTGTAGTATTTTATTGTATTGTGTGGTGACCCTAACCGTAGGAAACAATCCAACCATTTAGCGTGTCTATGCAATAGGCACGTCAGCTATTCGGTTATCTAGCAGGCCTTATACTATTGTTAACATGCTCCATTGTCTGAGCAATAAGAAAAAACTTCGCAGGTAAGTATCAATTGATTTGCTTATGAATATTTTCTTATCCGATAAACTCTTCGGTTCGGTTCGTTACAAGAGACCTTTAGTTTAGTATCAGGGACATTTTCCCCTAAAAAAATACTCTATTCTCTCCAGCCTCTCGTAGCACGTTAGCACAGTAATATTTTAATAGATCCGCAGGTCTTTATACTTAAAAATTTCAAAATATATATACTTTACTAGCGACCCTTTTTAGACTCGAACGTGTGCAGTGTACTAATGTGGCATTAACGTAGATTTGACCTATCCCTTAGCAATCGTATGTTTTGTGGATAAAAAGTAAGCTTTATCCTTTTCTGTACCTCTGACAACGTGTATGCAAAATTTCATGATGATCGAATGAGTAGTTAAGACATAAAAGCATACAGACAAACTAACAAACTTACATTCACATGTATAATATTAGTTAGGATTACTCGACTGCATAACAACACTTCTGCATTACCACCCATAAACAATAGCAAACAATAATAATACTAATAAATAATAATAAAAACTCTTTATTGCACACATTGCGGGCTGGTAGGGTTTTACAGCCTGACTGGGTCGCAACCACCATGTATATGGCGAGAAAGCCCGTCATAGTGATTCGCTTCTGCGGGTCGAGTTTCGGGATCAGCCTGTGCATACCCAGCTTTTTGCAGGCCGGCATGATAGTGGCGACCGGCGATGGAAAGTGTGTCACTCGGTGGTCGCTATTGTTTTTGTATTGTACTGTGCTTACCATCAGACATAGAGCAGTCATTTTGCCGTGCTACTTAAAAAAAACACACACGTTGAAAATATACAAAATTAGACATTATATTATGTGTACAGTTAGGAGGCCTTATCGCTTAGAGCGATCTTTTCCAGGCTAACCTTCGGAGACATTTAATTTTCGAAAACCACGAGTTGCAATACAAATACACAAACAGAATTACAAAAACTATAGATAAAAAAAAACATTTTACAACAAGACAAACAACATATTACAACAAGGATAATCAACGTGCGCTCAATTTGTCTTCCAACACGAGACGACTTCCAAGTCGGCGGATATCAAAACGGCCAAAATTAAACAACCAATATAAATGGACAGCAACAATACCGGAGGGCATTGAAGCCTAATTCCAATAACGAAAACTGTACACAGCGGCTCGCCTGTTTTTAAAACGCATTTTTCTACGAACCTATAGGTCAATATTTACCCTTTCTATGAGCAGCACAAAGCCTTATGTTTGTCCCGACGTTGCACTTGGGGTCCTGTGTAAACTCGCGCTAACAAATTTGTACGACAGATGCGAAAACTTTTTACTAACCTTAACGCATTTGTATTAGAGTCTATTATCGAATATAGGCGATTAGGGATAATATATTTTATAGTAGCATTTAGTAGCTGGGGGCGATTCTGCGGTTACATTGTAAAGAATTTTATACGAAAAAGGATACATCATCCCTAGAGCTTAGAAAATAAAGTACAGATAAGCGTTTAAAGATATAATTATATTGATTTAAGACCTAAAGCGGTGGACGTTTTTATGATTTAGTTATTAATTCTTAGATAGTTTGAGAGATTTTTTCAATAACTTACCCGTCGCTCGTACGATAATGGATTCTTTCTTCGGGTGCGGTATTTTGTGAAGTATAAAGAAGATTAGGTTTGTTTTATTTGTGTACAGTTATTATTAATTAAGAAAGGAATAAGTAATAAATCATGTTATGATCACATACTAATAATAACCAAATATTTTGTTATTTTATAAGTCTTCGCGTTTGACCACAATTTTATGCGATGTGGTCCAACATGGTAAACATACTCGGTGTTACTACAAAAAAGTTAAATACGTATTGAACCCTGGCTTTAAAAAGGTCTCGTAATAAATGCACCGCGGTCGCTGAATGTTCGCCATCTTGCTCTTTTGTCTCGCTTTGGTCACGTTAGGTTAGACTTGTGAAAAACGATAACGCGAACTTGCCTCGGGCGAGCGCGGTGCATTTATTACGAAACCTTTTTAAACCATGTATTTAATACGTATTTAACTTTTTTTATAATAACACGGACTAAGCCTAGACAAGAATCGGCTCTCGAATGCAGCTACCGAAACACGTATAGGTGTTTGGCCACAACTTTTCATCTTGAGAATAATAGCTAGTGAGGGAAGTTTAGAATATTCCTGCCACTATAGTATGGTTTTCTCACGATGTTTTCTTTGATCTAAACACCGGCTCATTCCCAATTATTCGTACCTACATCGATCGACGCAATGTCCGAAAATGCTATTCATTAAATTATCATCGCTTCAAAAATTGCAACAAACGGCTAAAAGCAATTTATAATTTCCGTAATTTTGTAGGTGGTAGAGCCACGCTGAAGCCATTAGTGGTCTCAGCATGAATGGGTCAGCTCGTCACGGGTAGTACCAGCTTTCACAGAAACACCGACGTGAAGTAACAGTGCTTGCATTGTTGCGTTTCGTTCGGTCAGTGCGAGCGCCGGAGGCCCCTTCATTTCCCTTCCAAAAAGAGGCTGGCAACGCACTTGCGGCTCCCCTGGTGTTGCCAGTGTCTATGAACTACGGTGATCACTTACCATCAGTGACCCGCCTGTTCATTTGCCTCCTATAATATAAAAAAAAGTAAATAGTAGATGCTAACTTAAAAACAAATCAAAATGAGAAATGAAACATTTGTTGACACTACTGGATCACTGTAATTACATTACCCAGATAATCTATAAAATGACTGATATCTCCACTTTAGCGGTAGCATATATTGTACTTACGTAACATAATTAAATCATATTCGATTTTTATGTAGTTCAAACTTGACTATAAATATACTGAAATGAATTAAAATATAATTCAAACGATATCGTGTGAGAACAATCCCCTTAAGATATTTAATATCAAATTTTAAGTTGCGTCAGAATATAAATTTTAAAAACATGTTAGATCTATTAGAAATTCGCTACATTTATCTTAAACATCTGCCTTAATTAACATAAATATTTACACAAAACAACAAGTATTAATTACATTTTATATTTCCACATCGTAAATAATACGTTATCATTCAAGTTATTTCAACTTGACACACGTCCACGGTCTCTCATCGTTTTATTACATTTTAACAACAATTCTCAGAACTGTCCGTGTACTGTTTCGAATACGCCCAGGACATAATAAAAAAAATCTATCAATATTATAACACCGATAGAACTATAAAGAAACAATGGTTTGTGATGTATTCCGGTAGATAAATATTTACAAGTCCGTAGTCAGATCTTAAAAAACATATCGACGCTGGATACATTACTCAGCAGAATTCGATCAACTCAGAAATGATCACACGAATCCTGTATATATATCTATCATTACATTAGACTCTAGAAATAATACACCTGAAAAGTTACTTAATATAGCTCATAAATTTTACTTCTTAGAGATTTGGCCCTTATTTTGAAAGAGAGAATATCAATATAATGTCCTTTAATATAAAGTTATTAAGGTTTTAAGAGATTAATTTTTATAAGAGCTACTTGTTCACTAAGCTATGTATGTTTTTTACCGTTAGAAATAGGGTAACCCACTGGTTACAGCACACTTTCTGCTACTGCTGTTTATGCTTTTCCCTCTGTACATAAAACACGTTGGTAGGATAAACTATACAGACAAAGTTGCGGATATCAGGTAATTAGACATAAGAATGTATCAAATATACCTATATACTTATTACATTTATTGCTAATACTGCCCTAATACACTTATACAAATAAATAAAATCATCATGTCTACTTGCAAATACCAAAATAATAGCTATTTATTAAATGGATATGTAAATATATACAATACGCATAACAAGAAAATAACATTTTGGGGTGTAAGGGGTGTCGAATAACATCGTAAGACGTGAGACACCCACGCCAACCTCACCTGCACATGGTGCCCCCTGCTGAATAATGAACGAGGCCATGGCGAAAATGGAGTGGTAGGGTATTATAGCCTGACTGGGTCGCAACCACCATGTATATGGCGAAAAAGCCCGTCATAGTGTTTGCTTCTGCGGGTCGCGTTTCGGGATCAGCCTGTGCACATCCAGCTCTTCGTAGGCCGGCATGACAACGGTGACCGGCGATGGATAGTGTGTCACTCGGTGGTCGCCATTGTTTTCTGATTGTACTGTACTATTAAGCATAGTGCAGTCATTTTGCCGAGCAACAATTTAAAAAAAAAACGCTGTGTCTTTATTTGTTCAGATTAATGTCCGTAATGGATGTAACGATTTTGACGAGACATTTCACATTTAATTTAGTGTACTAGAAAAAAAATAGAGTCTCGCGCAAATATTATATATACATATAAAAAAAGCCTAGCTAGATGGAGCGACGACTGGTTAAAATTAATTGGAAGTAACACAAAGGAAAAAGCCTCATATCAGATACATTGACGACCCTTGCGTCTCCCTTGTTCCGTCTAGTCTAGCTAACCTTTACCTACGTTCAACCGTGACAAGGATTGATAATGTTGATAACAGTACCTATGAATTGAATGCAAATCATTATTTGTTATCTGCTGGCATTTCACAAAACCCAAATTACCATTTCAAGCCATAATGCTTACTGCAAAATAAACAGCAGTAAAACTATCACCTTTAGAATTCATAGACAATATTTGTAGACAACTCGCAATTCCCACACGAATAAACATTAACCATTCGAAATTTCATTGTTCGACATCGAGAAACAAAGGGTTGTCGTCGTTCTTGTAAACAGTGGCAGATCTTTAACAAACTACAATGTCTTTGTTGTTCTGTTAGCAACTTGAGAGCTTTTGCAATTACTGATGACTCACTATGAATGTTTATTGTATTACCGTGTAATGTTTTACATATCAGTGATCGATAAATACTAAAATAATTTGACCGACTATCATGAAATATGGCACACCCGAGTGTACTTCAATTTCTACTTTTATCATCACCGGATATATTTTATATAATAGCTACGTGATTTATATCTATACATATAATAAGGATGTTAATCTAAAGGATCTGTACATTTTGGTTTTTGTGAAAAAAATTGTTGCAGGTGTCTTGGAATAAGTTTTTTTTTTATATCATAGGAGGCAAACGAGCAGGTGAGGCACCTGATGTTAAGTGATCACCACCGTCCATAGACACTTGCAACACCAGGGGAGTCGCAAGTGCGTGGCCAGCCTGTGTTGGGGGAGGGGAGGTTGGTCTCCTGCGCTCTCACTGACCGAACGAAACGCAACAATGCAAGCACTATTCTTCACGTCGGTTTTCTGTGAGACTACCCCGGTCGATCCGACCCATTTATGCTGAAACCATTAATAGCGTCAGCGTGGCTCTACCACCTACAGCGTGTGATAAAATACATTTCAATGATTTTTACAAATGTCTGTCTGTCTATTTGTTTGAACAGGCATCACTGACAGACATGTATGTGTAATATTAAATCATGAAATATGTATATACCATATATATTTTAACATTTAACCACCACTTCATGTAAGTGAAGATCTGACGCTAAACTTATGTGAGTTTTGACTCCTGAGTGCAGTCGCTAGAACACATTAATGCATACTAGGTAAGAGATCGCCAGATGGGCCTGCTACCATGGTATAGTTTCACCACGATGCTGTTCTTCATAGAAAATTGAGGCAAATTATAGAATATAAAGTCATATAAATCAAAGTTGTACCTGAACGCGCTATTATGAAGTAGTCCGGTGAAGCTGTAAAGACCTTACTAGATCAATAGCGTAGTCAGTTCAAAATAAAAGCCATTATTAAATTATCAATCTATCTCCTTATTGCATTGAAATATGTATATCAAGCATATATTGACTTGAATAATACCAGATCGAGCACGCAGCTCCTTTCGCGTTACGGTTAATTTGATTTGCCTCTTAAATATATACTTTTAAATGAAAAACTCGATACTCATATTTCTTTTTCTGTACTTCTCGCAACGTATATGCAAAATTTTATTATGATATGTTGAATAGTTAAAGCGTGTAACTGTACCAGACAAACAAACTCACTTTCGCATTTTTTTAGTCCGGTGAAGCTGTGAAGACCCTGCCGGGTCAATAGCGTAGTCAGTTCGAAAAAAAAAAAACTTTCGCATTTATAACATTAGTTATATAAATGTAATAATTATTTATAAAATAGTTACATGTTTACCATTTATAGCGGAGCAATTAAATGTTATTAGAATAAAAAAGAGCTTCTAAAAAGACGAAACATAATTATTTTACCACAAATAACCGTCGTTGTAATTATGCATAATAAATAAATACCTAAAAGATTGTATATCTTCCGAACACGGAAACCATAACATCGTTAATTTTGTTTCGGCTGCACACGCCGTAATAAAGCATTCGAGTAAAACCTAAATATCCTAAAAACGATACAATCTGGAATTACTTCGTTTCCAATTTACGAGTATGGTTCCCCTCAGAACATTCTTCGACTGTAACACAAAAACGAGTGGCATTTTTGTCAAGCACAATATTCTTATGAGTTTCTCTAAACATGACCATTCCATTTAAATCCGAGTTTCGTCTCTGAATACATTTAACATTTTATTACGCTATTATTCTTTATAGGTAAGTCTTGGAATAATTTTATATTCATTCAAACAGTTGAGTGTAATTAAAATAGCTATAAAACACACAACGTACCTACATTTTAAACTCATATAATGAGACGAGTGTTTTATGAGGCGTCATTTTTAAGAATAAAAATAGTTTCCGATTTCATCAGTCATGCGAAAGTATTCTAAGTAGGTAAAAAATATAGGAGTTTATTTGATTTTGAAATACATTGTTAATATAGAATCAATATACGTTCATATGATTAAAGAAACGTATGCTTCATTTACTTTTTTTAAGGCCGATCGTTACGATTCTCATAATTTTTGCGTTAACGCATAGTTTTTAGGGGATTACAAAAAAATATAAATAATAGGTTATAGCCAATTTAACGTACACTTGAGTGAAATATAATATTCATAGATGTATCGTTGTAACATTTAAAATATACACATATGTATATTATTTTGAATTTAAAGTAATACGGAGAGATTTTACCCGGCGACTCAGACGGATATTTTTTCTGTAAAAGACCTACTCCAGGGCCATAGGCCTCTTCCCGAAAGAAGGTATGGGCATAATCGTCACGCCAGCTCACGGCGTATTGGTGATTTCAAACTCTGAGAAATCCACAGTTCTGTTTTCCCACATACAGTAGTACTAGAAGAACATTTCTCTGGTTCAGGTTTCCTCACGACGTTTTCCTTCACCGTCAGCCGATAGCGTTACCAATTTAAGTTAGTAAATGTACGCAAATTTTGAAAAATTCGTTAGTACATACCGGGGTTCGAACCTGCGGACATCGAAATTATAGTCCACCGGTCAAACCACTAGACCACCACTTGTGTATGTATATAAATGTATGTAAGTATGTATATATGAGAGTATTTTTGAGACTGTCTTTAGTTTACTCAATTAGATAGATTTTAACATACGAAATGTCCTTAATCCCTTTTAATTTTGAGAGAGATGTACACAAGTACATATGTGTAAAATTTGTAATTATAATATACTAGCCGCAGCCCGCGACTTCGTCCGCGTGGAATAGTTACTTTGGGTTAACGCTAACACGCAACGGAAGCTCTCAAAAGGAAAAAACACCCCGATTTTGAAACATTATTCATTGGTGCTCCGCTCATATGGGTCTTAACATGATGATACACAACCTTCTCCGATAAAAAGGAAAAAACACCCCGATTTTGAAACATTATTCATTGGTGCTCCGCTCATATGGGTCTTAACATGATGATACACAACCTTCTCCGATAAATGAGCTATATAACACTGAAAGAACTTTTCAAATCGCACCAGTAGTTTCTGAGATTACCCCCTACAACGTCACAAACTCACAAACTTTATCTCTTTATAATATTAGTATAGATATAGATAAGGTCATCCGGACAATTATCGGGTTACCGTTGGTGCCCCTTTAGGCTCTTCGGACCATTGTTTGATCCGGAGTAACGTGTCTCTCTCGCGCCCATTGCGCCCGCAATCTGCGGGCAGCCGCCGTGTTTGGCATTATAGGTCAGCTGATTGGGATAGCATGCGAGCGTTCTTCGCATCTTTCCCCTGGGGGCAAGTTTGCTTCTCATTGGAAGATCCTGACGCTGTCGCCAAAGCCGTAACCGACGCCATACTACAAGGGATGGACTTATTTATCCCTAATTCCGTAGTGCCCGTCGGTGGCAAAACTCAACCTTGGTTTGGTCATTCCTGCAGAATGGCTAAACGCCGGAAGCAAAAATGCTACCAGGCTTGGGTTGACGCGATGGTGTCAAAGGATGTAAATACCAGTGCTCTCAAAAAGGAGTATAACTTTGCCTCCAGGTCTTTCAAAAGAGCGATTGCCTTAGCAAAGTCCACCTTCATTGGCAGAATTGGTGAGAGACTGGTTCGTCTTCCCTCTGGAACTCGGGCATTCTGGTCTCTCGCCAAAGCCGCCCTAGGGAACTTCAGTCTGCCATCTTTCCCACCATTGCGGAAGGAAGGCATCTCGTTGGCCTACGACGCAAAAGACAAAGCCGAACTTCTTGGCTGCCTTTTTGCGTCGAACTCGACTCTAGATGACAAGGGGAAGTCTCCACCGAACATAGCGCGTTGCAAAAGCTGCATGCCCAATGTGCAGTTCTTGCAGAAACATATACGCAAAAAGCTCTTCTCCTTAGACATCAGGAAGTCGAGTGGACCCGACGGAATTCCCGCAATTGTGCTAAGGACATGTGCTCCGGAATTGGCTCCAGTTCTTGCGCGTCTTTTTCGGTACTCCTATTGTACAGGCGTAGTGCCAGTATCTTGGAAGTCCGCTTTTGTGCACCCGATCCCAAAAAAAGGTGACCGCTCAGAGCCGTCGAACTATCGGCCAATCGCCATCACTTCCTTGCTTTCCAAAATAATGGAGTCCATTATTAACTGTCAGCTCTTGAAGTACCTAGAAGAGAACCAGCTTATTAGCGACCGTCAATATGGCTTTCGCCAACGTCGCTCAGCTGGTGACCTTCTAGCCTTCCTGACACATCGATGGGCAGAGGCAGTCGAAAGCAAGGGTGAGGCTATAGCCATAAGTTTAGACGTAGCGAAGGCTTTTGATCGGGTTTGGCACAAAGCGCTTCTCTCGAAGCTTACTTCCTTTGGACTTCCCGGGAATTTATGCAATTGGGTATCTAGCTTCCTCACGGGCCGAAGCATAAAAGCCGTAGTAGACGGTGCATGCTCCGATTTGAAGCCTGTGAATGCTGGTGTCCCACAAGGCTGTGTACTATCCCCTACTCTCTTTCTTCTGTATATCAATGATATGTTGCAAGTAAGCAACATTCATTGCTATGCAGACGATAGCACTGGGGATGCTCTATACACTGGCCATGCTAATATTTCCCGGGAACGCGTTGTTGAGTGCCGGAATCAACTTGTGTCTCAAATGGAGACGTCACTTGAACACGTCTCGCATTGGGGTAAACAAAACTTGGTCCATTTTAACCCCACTAAGACACAAGTTTGCGCCTTTACCGCGAAAAAGGCAAAGTTTGACGTAGTGCCTAGCTTTCAGGGAGTTCCCTTAGTCGCCAAGCCCAGTATTGGTATCCTCGGCGTTGACATATCGAGCGACGTTCAGTTTGGCGGTCATTTGGAAAGCAAAGCATTGTTGGCCTCCAAAAAACTAGGTGTCCTTAATAGGGCAAGACAGTATTTCACACCAGAACATCGTTTACTACTTTTTAAGGCGCAAGTCCGCCCACACATGGAATACTGTTCTCACCTTTGGGCTGGAGTGCCTCAATATCAGCTGCTTCCGTTTGACCGCATCCAGCGCAGAGCGGCTCGAATCGTCGGCGACGAGGTAATATCCGATCGGCTCGACTCATTGGCACTGCGTCGGGACATCGCGTCTCTTTGCGTTCTTTATCGCATTTACCACGGTGAGTGTTCAGAGGAGTTGTTTGGACTTATACCTGCCGCTAATTTCCAACATCGTACTACCCGCCAAAAACTAAAATTTCATCCACACCACCTGGATGTGTGGAGGTCTTCCACGGTGAGATTTTCAAGGTCGTTTCTGCCTCGTACTTCGATCTTGTGGAATCGACTCCCAGCGGCGGTATTTCCAAACAATTATGAAATGCAAACTTTTAAGAAACGAGCGTATACTTCTATAAAAGGCCGGCAACGCACTTGCGACTCCCCTGGTGTTGCTAGTGTCTATGGACGGCGGTGATCACTTACCATCGGGTAACCCGTCTGTTCGTTTGCCTTCTATAATATATAAAAAAAAATATATATAAAAAGATTAAGAGATGATAAAAATGACATTTTTATTTACCTACTCAACTTTAAATAAATAAACTAAACAGCCCGTTTCTTAACACAGGTAGACTTCTTGCACTATTTTTGCTAGAGGATTTTTGTATTTCTGCATTAGAGATTCTACTTATTTATATCGATTTCTTATCATAGATTATATCTATTAACTTATGATTATTTGAAAGCAGACTTCGAAATATATTATTTCTACATATATTTAAAGAAAAAAAATGTAATATTTATAAAACTTAGAGAGGAATGAGAGTTTTTTTTTCGAACTGACTATGCTATTTACCGAATAAGGTCTTAACAGCTTCACCGGACTACGTAAATATAGTTGTTACTCAACATTGAAGACATTTAGTACATAGTAGAGGGGCCGCGGGACGTTATCCCGCCCTGATAATACAAAAAACCTTCACAAATTATATACCAAACTTTCCTAATGAATCACTTTATCAGCCAGTGAAAACCGCATGAAAATCCGTTCAGTAGTTTTTAAGTTTATCGCGAACAGACAGACAGACGCGGTAGGTATGTAATGAAGTAAAATATATTATTAGAATCATAATTTCAAACTATACATCTTTTAAAACAGTTTTGTTATTATAAATATTACTATTAAAGTTAACAATACTCTAATAATTACTGAATCAATCAATGGCATTATAAGTTAAACACCTTTTTACTTTACTTCAGATTACGTGTAAGCTTTAAACTTAAATGTAATAAAACAAAAACTATAAAATCACAAAGCCTCGCTATTTTAATTTTTTGTTTAAAACGAAAATAATCTTATAAAAAGTATATCAAAAATTGATAAATAACAAAGTCTATCGAAGCGTCTCAAAGTATCGCCGACTGACTTCTAACGCTTTACACAGAATTCACAAAACGAACATTCCAGCAGTCAACATTTTTTTTTTCCTCGAACTGACTACGCTATTGATCTAGCAAGGTCTTAACAGCTTCACCGGACTACGACAGTCAATGTAAATTTAAGATATATCTACGTTATTTTTGATCTCTGACGTTATGGTGACCTTGCATCTCTAAATTGTCGACAGTGTACTTTACAGCGTATTAGAAATAATAACAAATGCGAACACTTCGATTACGATGTGCTTAATTTCGTTAACTATGAACGAAAGTTAAAACAAACTGGCGTATATACATTCATCAATTTAGACAAATTACCGTCTCCCGCACACTCGCCACACCTCATCTCGATAGTGCAGTGGCTCAAGCTTAAATTCGAGCCCCCGCAGTGGAGTATTAGAGCACACTGATATCGTGATGTAGTGACATTGAACGTTTTCAATTACTAGTTGAACAACACAACACAAATCACCCCCACATACGTGTACAGTAGGGTGGTTCATTTCCGCAAAATTTTTTTTTTCGTTGCTCATGCAAAGTATTGATCTAAATATAGAAAAAAAAATCTCACCAAGTTTGAACTCTTAATATTAATTTTAAGTACTTACAATTTAAATTTAAAGTTTTATCATTCAAAATGCATGTAAAAAATGTTTGCGGAAATGAACTACCCTAGTGTACAGTGTACACGTACACACATGTACTACACATATGGTGCAAGGTTGCATGCAAGGCAACAGCCCAAGCCTAGGTCTGGCCACTTTGACACCTTTGAGTTTGTTGCCAAGCAGCGAAGTGCCTTAAACGCTTCCCTCTTTAGTCCAGTGAGGCTGTGAAATCATGCCAATAGCGTAATTAGTTCGAAAAAAAAACTAAGTAACGTAATAAGTCCGACAACGAATGACACAAGTCAGTCGCTACCTTTCGATGTATAATGTTCGTGGCAGATCTAAAGCAAGGATCACCGAATTAATCCGACAGTGTCGCAGGCCCAAGGGGCTCTTCTAATGGCAATTCAAACGCACCGACTATAAACGCATTATCCGTCTGTCGGATCACTCCTCTCAGCCACAATACCGTGTCACATAACTAAGTCGATTAGAAAAACTTACGAACATACATTCTATACCGTATTAACTAATGCTAATAGTGATTGAATAAACAAAATATAAGTAGTTATCATAAATGAATTTGTTGCTTCTGAAGTAATAATACTGGCATAGAGCCTTATAAAAATGAAAAGTCTTTTG
This sequence comes from Antheraea pernyi, assembly GCA_015888305.1. Classification (NCBI taxonomy): domain Eukaryota; kingdom Metazoa; phylum Arthropoda; class Insecta; order Lepidoptera; family Saturniidae; genus Antheraea; species Antheraea pernyi. The sequence goes on along the minus strand of MU158898.1, from coordinate 417,315 downwards.
TGATGCCTGTTATTTGAATAAGCTAATGTCTGCTAACAATTTCGACTAATGTTAAGTAGCATTATTTTTTAGATTAGCGACATGTAGTCTTTTGACTTTGGTGAGTGCCGCTATAACAATACACCAGCAAATGCTTAGCTAGAGATTTTCAACTGATCGCTGATAACTACATCTCTCCCTTCCCTTCATATACATTACATTATTATATTATAGTTAAATTAATTTGCAATTACATTTTTGGAAGGATTTTCATAATAAGCTTAAGAACTACTACCGTATCGATTGGTAAGTAGTAGTACGTGGTAAGTGGTAGTCCGGTGAAGCTGTTAAGATATTGCTGGGCCAATAGCGTAGCCAGTTCGAAAAAAAATAAAAGTATCGATTGGTTTTTATTGTAGTGCATTTGTGATCCACGTGCTTTGAAGCAATATTCAAACGATTACAACAACCTCACTTTTTCCTTTAAGATCACAATACTTCTGTACAAAATGTAGGATAAGAGATTTTATCAACAACAACTGGTATTGCAAACGACATTGTGTTTAATGTAGTCCGGTGAAGCTGTTAAGACCTTGATAGGTCAATTGCGTAATAAGTTCGAAAAAAAAGTGTCTAATGCTATTTTATGACTTTTTTGTGACGTTTTTTTTTCGAACTAAATACGCTATTGACCTAGCAAGGTCTTAACAGATTCACCGGACTACTAAGGCGAGCGCTTAAGGTGCCGCTTTTTTGTGATGTTAAATAACGATTTTGTCTAAAATGGTAAACACGGTAAACTTAGAGGGGGCTGGCTCTCAAGTACTACCTGTTGACGACAGATTTCCAACTTAAGGGCCATCTTAGAAAAAACCCTTCCACCGTGTTATGTCTTCATCACGACGTCTTTCTTCGCCGAAAGCTCCGACTCAGTACATCGATCGATACGGTATCCAAACACGTTATCAAAATCAAAAACACTTTATGCAATTTAGGCCCTAAGAAGGCACTTATGGACGTCAAAACTACCACCGGTTCGGAAAACAACCCAGTCATCGAGAAGAACCGGCAAAAAACTCGATCTGGTTTATCTTTTTAACAAATATATATAATATTTAGAATATATTAGGTAAACGTCACAAACGTTTTTAATGGATGCACAGATACGAGTCAATTCTAGACATCACCATCGTTCACACATTGATCCACTCTATAATAGCCTTTTGACACCAAAACTCGCTTGACATGGCGCTTAAATTCGCAATCCGGCAAATCGGTAATCATCATATCAACAAAGCCATCATAATTTGTTGTTTTATTTTGCAAAACAACTAAACCAAATTTTTTGTTAATTAATCTGTAACATGTTCACTAATAATCTGTATGCACGAAACTGATTACTTAATACAAAATCTTGTCAATAATCAATTAGAACTTACTAATATAAACATAATTTAACAAAGATAACCGCAAGCGTTGTTTATTTTCAACAAATCGACCGGTTAAATAATGTTATCAAAACGTCGTAAATATATTCCGTTATCGAGAGCTCTTCAGAATTCCGTTCGGCGTTTTAGAGAATGACGCGTCGACTGCACCAAGAAAAATATTGAGACAACAAACGTGTGGAGTGCCCTCCGACACATAATGGATTTTCATTCAATTCCACTTGTTTTCTTTTGTTTATATCCCATAATGTTTCGATTGGAGCACGATGGAGGGCATGATTACTTTAATAACAATGATGTACGGGTACAAAGGACCACTAAAATTATGTGCAGGGTCGGGTTGTTCCCATGCCCCTCACGTAGGTTGGAGCCGGTCGCTTCGTAACGTTCGCCTGCTGCTTGTGACATGAAAATATTATCAACAAAAATATAATGAGTTGTTCATAGTAAGCTATTAAGTTTACAACCCGATTCACTGTGATAAGTTTTACGTTCATGAATTCTTTCCAGAATTTCTAAAGTAATTGGTAATGATTTTTATTCTATTTTATATTATATTTTTATGTAGTACTGTTGTTTACCTTACTTCGCAAAATTGCTTATTAAATCTGCGTTGTTTTAACGATATGTAACCTACGCTTCTGTAAGTCTACAGACCTTTTGCTATTTGAAATTGAATTAAATAGTTTTACGTAATAACGTCATTCTAAAGCATTAATGAAGAATTGCATTCTTTTATAAATTGAATTGAATTATTCTATATATAGATAGAAGCATCAGAAGCCGAACCCTTAGACCGATCGCACCTCTCTATCGCTTGTTCCGCGCTCTCGCTCTGACGGAACGTGACAATGAGTCATGGTTTTCGTGCGTGCAACCGGCGTTCATCGATTGACGACATTGTCACATCAAGAAGTTTAAATATAAATTCATTTGCATTTGATAAACATAAAAAAAAACACTCTATATTATTAGTATTAACTAAACAAAATCAAATTAATGAAGAAATCGCGATCACAGAATAAACATACGCTAAATCCACCCACTTTATTTAGTTTATAAAAGTATCTATGATCAATGAATGTCATTTTTATGATTCATAGACGACGAATACCATCTAGTCCGGTCACGGTAAATTACGTAACTCAGAGTCCCCGAAACAGGTTTCGTTATTGAAAAAATCCATCAGTATTTCCAAGGAGACCGACCCAGTGTCTTTTGGCCCCAATTTCAGCGTATCACGAGGACAAATCTCACAACGGGCAGACTCTCACCGGCTTCTTTATCCTTTCCACAAAGAACGTAATAACCATATCAAACGGCCGTGTCCCTTTGCCGTGTTGCATACATATCGGCGGGGACAGAGCGACCAAAGCGACGGCTTTATCCTAAAATAAGTACAGAAATACGTTTTGTTTCCGCGGGGATGAGCCTTCCATACTTAATTCTTTTTACAGAACGATCCTTGAATGTCCGACTAATATTTATATATAGCCGACAGTTATGTATATTAGAATGCTGTAGTGTATTGTATTTATTTTAAAATATAAGGATCGTATTCCTAAAGATCTTTTTTTTTTCGAACTGACTACGTTATTGACCAAGCAAGGTCTTAACAGCTTCACCGGACTATTAAGGCGAGCTCCTAAGGCACTCAGCCGATTCTATTCTGACAACTAGCTCAAGGGTGCGCGGCACACCTCGGCTTTGGCTGTTGCCTGATACATGCAATTCGTGAACTACGTAAGCTAACCTAAGCCAAAATAACTATTCATACATATATGAGTTGTTGAAACATATATGTGTATCAAGCATACATACCTCAACAACCCTTATATATTTTTCGTATCGGATAATATTCTAAACTATTTCAGTTTAATAAGGGAAAAAAGATAAAACCCTTCCACTTGCATGTGTAAGCGTGTATGCGTGCACGTGTGTGGAGGTGATATGTGTAATTTTGTCGCAGTGATGTAAGATTTTGTGTCACTGTATCGCGCGAGCAGCGTACTCAAGGGCTCCACGCCGTGGGAACGGACCTAGGCTTGAGCTGCTGCCGAGGGGGGCCTAGTCTGGTGTGCGGGAGCGAAATTTACCCCCAGACCACGGCGGCGTGATCTGTGGTGACCTCCTAAGGATCGTAACGTACTTTTATAGGCCTTGTTCAATAAACAGGCTATAGAATACAAAAATATTTTTTGAAACTCGTGTGGTAATCTTATAGATTAATTTATATAAACAACCAAGGAATAATCTGCTGATCGTCATAATATATAATGTATGCATTACATAAAAATGTAACATAATATAGTATATAAAAAATAACATGAAAATAAAGTTTTGTAACAATAAAACAAATTCCCCTACCGCGTCTGTCTGTCTGTCTGTTCGTGATAAACTCAAAAAGTACTGAACGGATTTTCATACGGTTTACAACAGTAAATAAAGTGATTCGAGAGGATAGTTTTGATATATAATTTGTCAAGGATTTTTTTATGATCAGGTCAGACAATGTCTTCCAGCTAGTAGTGTATAAAAAATAACATGAAAATAAAGTTTCGTAACAATGAAAAATATGCTTTGCTGAGTATTTGATAATTCATTACAAAAATATATCTTGAATAATATGGTACATTGTCGCTGTTATTCCTAAATAAAGATAAATATATATACTACGACGGTACAATAGAAATAATCTGTATCATTATTAAATTACACCGATTAAATATCAAGTGTACTTCATGACAATTATCATTTCCGTAGCAAATTTACCATTACGACCGACTGCTGAATACTCGGGATCCCAGCGTGTAATTATGCAAACAATATAATAACAGGTTGTCAGTGGGACAATCCTGTTCATTCTAGGGTTGTTTACTGCGGCATGTCGAAGAAAAGAAATGTCGAGACATCGTTGCGACTTGCGATTATCCTGTCGGTGTACCTTGAAGCTATGTATGCCGGAGCGAGACTACATACAAGCTTATAGACTTGAGAGGGAGACTGTAAACATCATTAGCTTTTCAAAAGATCCTTCATAACGGCCTCTATACGAGAGGACTATAAGAGAAGTTTTATTGTTCGATACAGTTCTTAAAAAATATGGTATACAATACAGACTATACTGGTATGAAATAATAAAAATAATGTTAGATAATAACCACTACATATTATAAAACAATGTCCTCTGCCCCGTCTGTCTGTCTGTTTGTCTGTCTGTTCGCGATAAACTCAAAAACTACTGAATTGTATACCTAAACCTTCCTCATCACTTTATATACTGGTGAAAACTGAATAAAAATCCGTTCAGTCGTTTTTAAATTCATCACGAACAGTCAGACACAGTTGCGGAGAAGTTTCTTTTATAATATGTAGTGATACGAAAAATTAAAACAGTATTAATTATATATATTACTAAGACTACTCTCAATTAAGTAAATATTAATATACATAGTTTGTTACACGCTCTATTGTAGTGGGTTGTAGTTTGTAACACGCTGTATATGGAAACTATTTTGAAGAACATTTCGCCCCGACCTGTTCTAAACAAGAATATAGAAGCGATGGGTATCTAATCTGTACATCTCAGCTCGTTTTGTAGGTGAACTGCCGTAACTTATGCACGGATGGAGTGCACTCGGTTAACTGGATATTACCATTTTATTATGTGACAAAAATGGTAAATACATATTTCTTCTCAGCGTACAACATGCTTTAATTTTGATATTTTGTGCAGTCTCCGGGTGATTGACGTAAAGCAAATAATCAGCTTGAACTTTGTATAGCTTACGCAAGGATATTTCTACACTTCGCGAACACCTATACATATTACAAATCTGATAAATTGGTACTATGTATAAGAGAAAACAACATAATAATAATTCAAACATCATCATCATTCATTCTCTCTTAACTAGATTTCAAATAACCATTGTTATTCATTTCCTCTTATCTGTATTAAATGGAGGAAACAGTCACAATAATTTTGTAGAAATAAAAAATACTGAAACATCTGCCTCGACTTTTTTCACAATTTCACACACGGCCATTACATTACGTTCCAAACAAAGTAAATCATAGCAAGCAAGCTTGTTTTAACATATAATTTATATCTTTTCAGTATTATATTTTTTCTGATCCTAGTTTTTTCCTTTCTAATGAAACCGCAAAGGTACTCAGACCATGCAGCCAAGTCAGATGCTATTTCATAATCTGTGTTTAATTTCAAACTTTTGTAAAGTGCATCTATAATAATAATCTATGGTATAAAAATAATAATTATTTATGTATATATTAACTGCAATTAATTGTATAATAATATTATATATATTTAACATATCATAAATTAAAAGTCATTCTCATTTCTTTTTAATGAAACTACTACTGGTTACAAATCTTTTGATCCGTCTTCCCTTTCATAGCAAATGTGGGAACAATTATTTTTAATATTACAATTTACGATTAATTTATCCAATCACAGATGCATATATAAATAATTAACGTTTAGATACACAAACGAAAATTATGCTCATTCTACGAAAGTCGGTAATGTGGGAGAATCGAAGCCACGATCTCCATTACCAGTATAGTAACTATCTCATCATTACAAGGTCTGCCAAAACCTTCTGATATGTCCGCAGTTTTTCAAGCTATAACTTTCGAAAAAAAGAACCTATTAGACTATACAAGACAATATTATGTAAAAAAAAGTATTGACCAATTAAGAATATGTTTAAAAATGGATCACAGCAGTGGTGTGCTGTTACCAGCAATAACACGCAAATATTATCATAAATCAAAGTAGAGAACTCCTAAACAAAGTTTTAATAAACATATGTTATACGAACCTTATAACGTAATCCAATTAAGCACGTTTAATAGTCGCTTAATCGTTGACTAACTACAGTGTAAATTGCTCACACAAATTTTCCCAATTACGCAGTTATTAACCTGCTATTATATGGGAAATAATTCTCATCTGTATAAAAGTTATTTCATTCACATTTAATATTGTAGTCAATTATTCTTTTCACTTTTAAAACTTCATTCTTTGTAAAATTGCGTCGAAAAAATTCTTTGTAAAAGTTGATTTTATAAGTCACTTTTTTACATTAGATTCCACGCGGACGGAGTCGCGGGCACAGGTATTAAGATATAAAAAGTTACAATCATACATAGAGTATAGTACAGTAGTATATAGTGGTAGGTTGTCTGTACTAGACTAGATCTTTCTCATGTTGTCTTTTAGTATGTCGCATTTTAGGGTTCTCCAGCGTACATTAAGATACCAAATATATTTTAACATCATGTGTAAGAGAATCCTTTAGGAAATTACAACTCATGCATAGATAATTCTAACATGTTCAACTCATACATTTACGACTTCACCTTGCTCAGCGAGCCGATCGGGAACCAAACAAAACCTTATCTTTATCAGGCGTATCAGAAACGCCGCATTCTTGATCGCAAACGATAACCGAATCGCGCTTTATAAACTATAATTTGAATATAATTCACAACGTCCGAATCAAATACAATGCATGTTTTAGTTTTATCTCCGATCGTATCACAATAGACGGATAAAAGACTGTTTAAATTTTTAATCTGTATCATTTTTTATTAACTTCACGCTTGTTAATTCAAAAAACAAGGTACTCGTTTTACAGGTGTCAATAGTGTAACATATTTTTTTATCTTGCTTTATTTATTGTAATAAATGAATCAGTTTTCAAACTAGATTTTAACAAAATGATATGCTATTTTTTTTTATAATATAACATTTTTTTTTTAGTTTTATAAAAATAAAAATAGCGGATATTGTGGTTTTTGTAACTTTACTTATGATGTTGTTCTTTGATTTAAAACTGTAACGTTTTAGTGAAAGAATAATTAAATTACAAAGTATTCATTAATTTGTAATAGTGCGTTATCTATACATGTATTTAAAAATGTATGTTGGTTTATCTGTGATCCGTAAATTTCAGCACAGTTTGAACGGTTACAATAAAAGTGTTTTATTTTTTATATATTGGTCCACAAAACTGACTACAATCTAGTTACATACTTAAGAATGAAAAGTATTGAAAAAACATGCGATGACTGCACTCTTCTAGATCCGGATACAATATGCACATAAAATATGCACCTGTTTTTTCATTAAGGAAATTTTAATACTTTAAAAAATAAGCTGTGAAGTCGCGGGCACCTGTTAGTGTAACACAAAACCCGTCAATTTTCTCAAAGCAAAATCATACAATAGTATATGTATGTAATGTTTGAATAACAACGAAAAAATTTATTTTGAAATTGTTTTATTGTATACTCCGCTATAACATTTTATAACTAGCATGTAAAATTTATCTTTTTTTCCTTAAAGATTTAACTTGACGCAATCCATTTTAACGAAAAACAGAAAAAAACTGCAAGTTAAATAAAACATTTGAAATAATAAAAAAAAACACTATACACTTTTTTGTGCGTCACTGCCATTGTAGCATACTTTAATACAGTCTGCGAAGTAGTTAAAATACAAACTATGACTGAAGGGTTCGCAAAAAGAGTTGAAGATAACAAAAATAATAAACAATAGAAATATTTCGGCGGTAACTGTTAAACCCCGGTGTTTACATTTTTTGTTTATGCTAAAACCGTTAGGGTTACGTTAAGGGATTATTTTATTGCTGCAAATAAAAATCGACGTTTGCAAATTCATGGAAGTAAGCTTTCGCCAATTAAAAACAAAGGGAATGGGTTGACAGTTATATTTGCCAAGGTGACAATAGAAATAAAATTGCCTAGTCATTTTCTTAATATACGACTCGAACCCTTATTTTATTATGTAGTAACATAAATGTTTTACTGCACTTTCCAACTACATTCATAGATATCTTTTAAAAGTTCTATTCTAGGAACAAAGTACCGATTGAAACATTCATCGCTGCTGTCGTTTTCTTTTTAATTGACTGTGCTATTGACCAAGCAAGGTCTTACCAGCTTCAACGGACTACAGTGAATATGACTCACAGCTTATTTAGTACCTTGTAATTTCACTCTTATCACTGAACATGTAAGATGAAAGGAACTAGACAGCATAGTTTCCGAAAATATAAGTATACAAAATACTCTATATTCCTTTCTGTAATCCTGATAATGTACTCAATATTTCTTGATAATCCATTGAATTGTTAATACATGAAAGCGTAAGAATAGTTAGAATTGACAATTAGGCAGATAAGATTGGCCTCAATTGCATATTTCCATACGAGACTATATTTACATAATGTGGCTGAGGATACAGGACCAAAGCGTATATTTCCTTAAAGCTTATATTTTGTTGGTCAGTTACTAAGTTACATTCCAGTACAAATCTACTATTTTTTGGAATAATGAAAGAGAAACTCAATTCATTCGGCTCAGTTGTTAACCCTACAAGATTATTACAACGAAGAACAATTAAAATTCGTAATGATACTTGTTAGACAACTCACCAAACATTCTTGATAGAACAATTACGATACGATACATAAGAACATCCTAGTCAGAAATTAAAAACAAGAACTATAGAGACCCTAATGTAAATTCCCTGCAAAATTACATTGTAAGTACGCAATGAGATACAATACTAAAAACTATCTTCCTCTCTCTAATTTCTCAAAAAGCGATGGTTATATAATATTACATTCAAATGCATAACAAGCAAAATATCCACTAGTGAATTGCGCACATAGTTGCACAAAAAATCGTTTAAAAATACAAACAGAAATAACTAATAAACCATCGTCTCGAAATCACGAAACTCTTCACAGCGGTGTTCGTGAGGCGTTCCATATAAACACATGGCTTTATGCATGACAATCAAATTTACTCTGTAAAAGTCGCTAAAGGCCTGTCAAAGAGCCACATTGTCGCGGACCAAGGCGAACGTCCGAGAGAGGTGCTTTGAGTGACAGCCAAATAAAAGTAAACAATGGTACCATCGCGGTCGCGTCCGTGCTGACGCGACGGACGAGATGCGCTGGACCGGCCACTCTCGGTATTGAAAATCTATTCTACATAAGTCTTACATATTTTTTGATTGGATCATCGCATTCCTTTACTTTTGAGGCAATATGCAAATGATTTAGACACAGATATGAAAATTTCTTCATAATATATTTATTTACTACAGACGATATAAATACCATATAATGGATTATCATAAGAAATTTAACAAAATATGAAGTTCTCACTGCAGCCCAGGACTATGTAGATTCAACTTCAAGCAAGATTAGAGTTTTATTCCAAGAGAGATATCGATAGCTAACTAACACGTGATGACCTATTACCTGTAGTCAATCACACCATTCATATTGAAATATGACAAAGTAAAAGCTACTACTTTGCGACGGAAATAAATCTCACAATAATGCTGATGCAGATAAAATTTAAACTGGTTCTATTTACCATTTACTTAAAATTAATCAAATGCCTTCGAATACGTCAGTAGAGACTGTATTGGAGATTACAAAAAAGAAGTAAATATTGATTATTCTTTATCCTATAAAGTACTAAGTTAGTTCCTTGATCACTCGTTTTAAATCTTTAATCCAAGCTCAAACTTATGGACTAACAAATGCAAAATTAATTTATCAAATCTGAGTGATAGTTCTAATCGAAGCATCCAAAAGTATAATAAGCATTCTTAATATTAGTTTAAAAAGCCAAATATATCTTAAAAGGCTGTATTAATAGAGGACCTCGAAAGATTTTTATTAATCACTTTATATCTACGCCTTTACATATATCTGTGGTCACAATCGATATAGAATATACGTGACTTAATCAATAAACTGTTCACACAACGAAATATTAATGAATACCATATCAAAACTTTTTTTCCCATTCTATAGTGATATTAAATTATTGTATTCATTATAATTCGGTATATTTCCTTGTTTTTATACGTAACATAGGTCATTATCAATATTTCTTGTAACATTTATAAGTAAATAATACAAACATGGCATTTTAAGTTATGAAAAATGGTATGCATCGAAACGATCACATAATAAATATAATTCTAAAAATTATTGAAAAGTATTAATTTCAGTTTAAAAATACGTCCTATATAATCTAGATTCAACTTGTATAATCGTTATATTTGAAACATTTCCGAGTTATAAACAATAAAAGTGTACACTCAGAGTCCGTGAGTTCCCAGGTGTAGGAATTATAGAGCGAGGTAGGTTGCGAGGGGTGAGGAGCGCCGGACCACCAGGGCAGCGCCTGCGCCTCACCGCCGATCCGCCGCATAATTACCGTGTACCGACTACGAGCACACACATACAGACAACCCATCCATAAAGCATTAAATTAAATTTATCTACCTTGTAAACTTCATTGACATCGATTGAAATTTCGAAATAATACTAACTCGATCTCTACGAATAATATTCGGTAGCAATATTCAAACGCAATCGCTTTCCGGCCATTTACGATCTCAGCTGTACAAATCTCTCGCTTGATTGATACAAACGACAATTAAATAAAATACAAGATAACTGTACGTTAAAGAGTCTACACACAAAGCTATGATCCCACACACGTATTGTTCGAATGTGTGGAACGCATTCCTCGCGTGTATCGAATTCCGAACGAAAATGGCTTCTATATTTGTTCAATGAAATGTCAAAATATGTTGTGAGAACGTCACGGAAGAAGCGAATGATGGACACTGGCTTCGTGTACGGCCGGTCACGCAAGCTCCGCTAGACGATGTTTCTACAACCTTAGTAAAATGAAGCACGTCGTTCACTTTTTGCACGACTGTTATAGTAAAAATATAGTTGTTACGGTTCGAAAAAAAGTAGTAGTATATATACCGTATGATGATCAACTAGTTATAAAAAATATGCATTAAAATTTTATGAGGTCTACGAAAATATTACAATATATATTCCACCGAATGACAGAATAAATGATGACCTAGATAATTAGATAATTTTTTTCGTAGAAAATTGTGTTTGTAGTTTATGACATCAATGAGTGCATATTTCATTTTCGTCTCTCAGTAGTCACCGCTCTTTGAATTATTAAAATAGATTAATTAACCAATATTCAAATTACCCCAGTAATACTGACATGAATTATAAGATAAATGTACGAATCGTAATTGAATTAAAGTAGTTTTACGTTGTCCGGAGTAGTTTGCAAAACAACTGAACCGATTTTAATTTTAATAAAATATAGACAACTCTTTAAGTTATTCTTAAGCTACATATCATTACGCTTTCGTATAATACCGAAGCAGTAATGAAACAAATAAACAAAAATAATATAAAATTAGTGCATTAATTTTTGTAAATTGGTAAAAAGGGTTAGATAATTAGTAATGTTAAAATTAAATAACAAAAGGTAAGACTAAATGTTAATCAAGATAAATCATGTAATCGCTATGAAATAACAAAACCATTATCCTGAAATCCATGGCACGGGTCATAGCCAGCCTATAACAGAACCACTCCCGAAAGAAGGTATGGGCTTAATCACCACGCTGCGACAGCCCTCAACGTATTGGCGATTTTAAACTCTGATAAATTTTATCTAAATTAAAATTCTATATTTTCCCACATACGTGGTTCTATTAGACCATTTCTCATGTTCACGTCTCCTCACAGTGTTTTCCTGAACCGTCAGCCGATAGTTTTATCAATTAAAAACAGTAAATATGCGCGAATTCCGAAAAAATCGTTAGAATATGGCAGGGTTCGAACCTGCGGAACTCGAACAACACGAGTTGCGGGTACATTTACGAATGTATGAAGATATAAAATCTTTATTTATAAATGCCAATTTAATACAACGTAGAGATATTTAAAATACGATAGATAACTGAGGAGATATTTTAAAAGACATTCGATTATAATGAAGCCGAGTAACAAATAGCTACTTGCGTATACTTCTAGTCGACATAAAAACCGGACAAGATCAAATTGTTAGGGACGAGGCAAAAAATAAGACATGTTTCGCATGCCCACGCTCAGATCTCTATTCCACGTCGCAACATTGTACACAATGACTTAACCCCAGTGTATTAAGTAATTCAAACATAACCAACAATCAAAAACATTTACATTCTATGAACACTTATTACACAATAACCGTACGATTGCAGAGATTAACATTTAAAATGTTCAAAGGAAATAATACTAAGTTTATTTAGATACGCATATAACGCCAAATCGAATGATCTAGCAATGGGTCATCATTATTATTATATTGTTTCATTTAAAAAATATGTTTTTGTTCGTCATCTTGTCACGAGTAAGCCGTACCGATCGCAATGAATTTAAACATAGAAGTAGTCTGGGATCTAGGCAAGGACGTAAAATACTTTTATTTTAAATACACGAAAAATCACGGTAGAAGCCTAGTGTTTTTTTATTATACAAGCCATAATGCTTGATACTACGTGATATTGACATACATTCGCATTTATGAACGAAAAAATCAAGAATGGAAAATTAACGACCCGAGTAAATTAAACGAGTTTAAAGTCTATATAACTGTTGAAATAATAATGCTAGAATAATTATGGTAATTAATTTGTTAATACAAAAAAGATTAATGTTGTTTTCCACAATAATATTACTTCCCAACTGTAGAATATGTCATGGATCATAGACAATCAAGATTAACAAATAAATAAAACTGGCTGCCTGTCCCGACTTGGCACGGATGAATTAAGAAAGAAAATGAAAATTGAACACCTGAACGTCAATTTTGTTAATATTTTACAAGACTTGACTACTACCTTTTTTCGAACTCCATGTTTATATGGACATTTTTGAACCTACATTTTTAACTTGTCCGTACAACATTTTAAATATTTACTTTCATAAAAGAAAGTTGTCCGGATAGATACATACACAACAAGAAAATAATTAGTCAATGAGGTGAAGCCGTTTTTGAGCTTTCTGAAGTGATGGGCATACATTAGACAATTGATTTTTATTTATATAGAGTAACTAAGGCAATAATAACCATGTTTTCATAACCACCTAACCGCCTCGGTGTGAACGACAACCAATGATTCATAATTGAGACTTCGAAGAATTCTAAATCAATAGATAAACTATGAAATATGATCTCATAATCACTATCGGACCATCGTCGTCGGCACAAAGTCAATAAAGCGGATCGATAGACTGTAATTCTACTATTCAACTCTCGTCTCGACCTAATAATAGCTGTCTAAATCACTGGACGTAATCGCAATACTTACAGTGATTTTCTACAGGGGTCACGAGGCACTTCTATCTAAGAAATAAATGTAAGAAAACCAAATATCAAAACATTGAGAAATTAAATTGAAATGCTTTAAAGTTTATCTTACGAAACAATTTTTTTTTTATTGTAGCACGGCAAAATGAGTGCACTATGCCTGATGGTACAATCTAAAAACAACAGACAACGAGTGACACACTATTCATCGCCGGTTGCCGCTGTCATGCCGGCCTATGAAGAGCTGGATATACACAGGCTGATCCCGAAACGCGACCCGCAGAAACGAATCACTATGACGGGCTTTTTCGCCATATACATGGTGGTTGCGACCCAACCAGGCTGTAAAACCCTACCACCCCGCGTTCGCCATTGCCTCGTTCGTTATTCAGCAGGGTGCACCACGTGCAGGTGAGGTTGGCTTGGGTGTCTCAAGTCTTATGATGTTATTCAACACCCCTTAAACCCTAAACAAATGTTTATCACTTAATAATCTTTCAAATCGCATAAAGGAAATAAAACTGAGAAATGCCTAATCAGTTCAGTCATGATTTCTTCATTATACAGCGAGGAAATGAAAAAAAAAAAGCTTTTAAACTAATCAGCATTAGTTAGTTCGAAATGTTTATGAAAATAAAAACGATCATCATGAATGGAATTTACGATGTGACTTTTTGTCAATTAGGTTGTCGCGTTATTCGCTAAATTACAGTTCCAACACCACGATTGTTTTTCTGCGTCGTTATTTAAAAGCTTAACCTAATACGGAGCGGCCGCGCCAATGAAATTGATGATACAACCGGTGCCTTTTATCACGCCGAATTGGAGTTTCAAATCGACACATGTGCCACCAAAGCACATTAGGACCCAGAAGATAGTAAGAAAAGAAATTCTGATATAAAAACTAATTGTTTCAAGTTTAAATCCTTGTCAAGTATACTGAATGCGCGCGAGTTAGATACATATAAAGCTGATAAAGATTGCGGCTCCGGTCTTTAGTAATGTCTGACGGATCTTGATACAGTTTTCTATTATGATAAGACGTTTATGGCATATCTTACAAATTTATTACAACAAGGAACTTTATTACCTTCACCTACACAACTCAACAAACGTGTCATAAAAATTTGGTATTGTAGTTTCGGTTCATAAATATTTGTTTTCATTTGTACGATGCCATATATAAATTCCGTGGCGGTATCATTTTTAATTAGAGTGGAATACTCGCTTCTTTAACATGCTGCGTGTCTCGTTATAATAACAAAAAAAATGATTTTAATAGCGGCCGTATGTTTTGTCTACAAAGTCAATTTTTGAGCGGCATACCAAAGGCATAATAAATCGGGGTTCATTACAGGAATCGCCGTAAAATACCTGAGCGATTCGACATCAATGTGAGGGCGAGCGATGGCGTAGTGTTCCGAGCGGGGTCCAGCGTCGGGAACAGGTAGTGCTGTGTATAAACAAATAACAAAATCGAGTTGTTTCACGGAGCGGCCAAGGTCGCGGTCGCGTCCGTCCGAACGCTTCCAACCCGTGCACGCTCGCTTCACCTATACTTACTCTAACTTTTTTTCTCTCCAAAAGCCCTTATTTATCGTGATAGTTAAGTATTTGGGTGCACAGTTTGTATAAGCAATCAATTTTATTCATTTAGACGGGCCAAGTTTCATTATATAAATAAACGAGTGGACATAAAATATTGTGAGAGCTGTCACTTAATACGGTGTTATGATCTTATGATTGAGAATGTTTTGGTAATTATTTAACAACAGTAAAATAACATATAATCGTGGTAGTCGAGTGGTTTGACCGGTATAATATTGTTTCAGCGTCTGCAGGTTCAAACGTCTTTTTTTTCTTCTTTTTATAGTAGCACGGTAAAATGACTGCACTATGTCTGATGGTAAGCACAGTACAATCCAAAAACAATGGCGACACTATCCATCGATGGTCGTTGCTGTCATGCCGGCCTGCAAAAAGCTGGATATGTACAGGCTGATCCCGAAACGCGACCCGCAGAAGCGAATCACTATGACGGGCTTTTTCGCCATATACATGGTTGTTGCGACCCAGTCAGGCTGCAAAACCCTACCACTCCGCTTTCGCCATCGCCTCGTTCGTTATTCAGCAGGGTGCACCACGTGCAGGTGAAGTTGGCTTGGGTGTTTCAAGTCTTATGATGTTGTTCGACATACGAGCTTTAATATCATACAAAACTTTTGTGAAATGTTGGTTTATTTCCTTGAAATAGAGAAATAGTTAATTATAGTCGAATTTTCACCACCGGACGACCACTAGTTATTATCACAACATATTATAAAACAAAGTCCTCTGCCACATGTGTCTCTCTGTTTGTTCGCAATAAACTCAAAAACTACTGAACGAATCAAGGTTATCTTCTTCTATACATAAAATAAGAATGTAAATCTAACGTGTCTGGTCATTTATTTCAGGATTTTCGTTAAAAAAAATTATTGCAGTTGTCTAAGAATAAGTAATATAATACATTTCAATCATTTTTAGAAATGTCTGTCTGTCTGTTTGTATGAACACGCATCACTGCTAAAGTATTGGGTTTACAATAAAACCTCAAATATAAATCATAAAACGTATCTTCGGAAGTAAATTAGTCTTTGTTTAATTAAAATCGGTCCACTCTTTAATAACTTATTTTAATTTGATTGACGGCTCAAGTTAAGTACGAGAGAATAATAGTAATCTTTAACTAATTTGATTGAACACGGTAATCTCAGGAACTACCGGTCCGATTTGAAAAATTTCCTCAGTGTTAAATAGCTCATTTATCGAGGAAAGCTATCGGATATATATCATCACGCTAAAATCAGTGTAAGCGGAGCACCAATTAAGAATATTTCAAAATCGTTAGTTTTTAAATAATAAGGGCGAGACAACGTCCGCCTTGCCCGCTAGTAAGATATATAATTTGAATATATGTTTGTGATTAAACTTCGTTCTTAAGAATATACAGACGTCGAAAGCGTGTCAGTGTAATCGATATGTCATTTACTTCAAGCATTCGGTGTTACGATCTATTTCGTGATGAATGGCGGGTGATATTCGATATTCGATCGTTTCGTGAATGAACGGCGGAAGTGACCGACTCGGTGGTGCCGCGGGACTATGTAAGCCACGGACACGGGAAGGCCCACGATCCTATACTGTGACAAATCGCTGCATGCCATCGCTCCCCTTTAATCGTTATGGTCCGGATTGACAATGATTCTGATTTAATTCAATTAACGCTTCAATGCGTCCGAAGCTGTGTGAACGATCTGATAACGTAAAAACTAAAACTCATCGATACCTTAAAACTTATAGCCGAAGATATTTACAATCGCTTGAAATTTCCAGCCGATAGATTCAAAGGAAATTTTAAAGTCAGTAGTTTTAGTCCATTCAAACGCGTAATAAGTAGTTAGACGTCGCCTACAGGTTTATATGTAATTCTTTACCTTAGAACCATAAAAGTGTAAGTAAAAACAAACTATTTTTAACTTAGGCTTATATGTTTATAAGGTACAAAATTGAAGATTTCAACTGATGAATACATCGTTTCACATTCTCTACAAATCATATTTTATTTACTGAATAAAGATACAAAGTAATGCAGGAATATGTGGCTATTGTCTTCATCAAATATATAATTTGAAAAATAAACATTTATTTATATAGGTAGATATTGTATATTATTTTTAACATAATTCAATAAGAAAGAGGTTCGCAATTCGGCTGTTTTTTTTTACTTTATTTTTGCCAACCAATCTTTTAGATTATTACTGCCATTGTCGAGAATATCTATATTACAAGTTTCTTGATATCATTTCAAAAATTTCAATGAATAAAGATGCCACCATCTTGTTAGAACTTTCCATAGAGTTTTTGTGGCATCTCAGAATTCATGGTCCGTGGTATTATTTAACATTCACTTCACTTAAGCACAATAAACAAACTATATTACATAAAACACCACCAATTTTACACAATATAGAGTCAAGTAACACAAGATTATGAATAAAATATAAAATGACAATATAACATGACAGACTAAAATCCCGCCAGAAACCGGCTGTTTTATATCATGTTTGTTACAGTAAAACTTCATCATTTATAAATCGAATTGGATTTTTTTTTATTGTAAAGAGGATTTTTTCAAAGAGATCCTATTTCATTTGCTTTGTTCCTTAGATTTAGAAAACACATGAGAAAACTCCTCAGGCATCTAATAGGAAATGAACAGTGACCGCAATATTGGTAGGTTAAGTCAATCTAAGACCAGGTATTAGACCAGATTTTTTCGAAGTCGATTTTATTCATTGGTAAAATTATATTTGTTTACTAGCGCGGCTCTGCCTGCTTTGTCCTACGCAGGTGTACTACTTTCCCACTTCACCAACACTTTTAATATAATGAACATCTTACAGGCTCTAATAATATATAAGTCTATGAATATAAATAAAATTGAATTGTCTGTTGATGTGCAGGTTAATCTTTTAAACGGTTGAACTGTTTTAGATGGGACTTTTACTGATTTATAGAGATTACTGAAATAGATTATCCAGAGTATAATTTCTTTGGTTTTTTTAATGAGCTTAGTAATAATGAAAAAAATATAATAATAAGAGACATCCTTCAGCTGAAACACGGACAACAGTTCCTATATAATACTATAACCACGAGAATGAATACAAGTACCAGCTAGTATAAAACAATTATAATCAATCGTCACAAATAATACTATTAAAAATAATAATAAAATAAAAGATTTCTGAATCCAATTAATTGTTATGGATTATTATAATATGATACATACATATAATATGTATACAAAACGTATTTTTGGAACAATATAAATAAAAGAACAAACATGCCACATTAAATACGTCCGGCAACAACACCATTCATACCACAGCGCTGACTTCCAATGGGGGGCATGGCAATGTATGGACACATAGTCGATGAGTAACCAAAAATATTACATCACTATATAACTATAGAAAATAATAATAAAAACGTTCAATAATAAACTAATAATCAGTGTAAAGAGACGACTTCAATTAACAAAATTGTATACCTTATTCGATTAATATAATAACATATAATATATCATATACTGTAACACAATCCAATAAAATTAATTAAATAATTAATGTAGAAAAAGGACGACATAATATTATTAATATGGTCAAAGTCTAACGCTACATCGTAAGGTAACGTGTTATTTTAAATAGAATCATAAAATAACCAAGTTGTTCGCTTGTGCAATTTTCCCATGCATACTTTAGAATTCTTCTTAGAAATCATGCTTTGAATCTGAGACTAGTTCGAGTGAACATCGTAAGTGTGTATAGAAATGTGATACATATTTACGTAATAAAGCGTTTCAAAGTTGATTTAGAAATACTAAACAATTACAAAGAAATACATTCACCTCATAATTGTCTAAATATAGAAAAGAATAACACTTAGGCAAAAAATAGTCATATTCGTGAGAGTTTCCTTAATAACAGCTCTGTCTAACACGAAATCTAGGAATTTTTTTTACACATACACACATTATTACGGATTTAATATAACACAAACAAATGTCGATAAATCTGGACTGGACGATGAAATGACTTATTCATTATATACATATTTATTCATTATTATTTAATGAATAAATATTGATAACCGTGAATCCCCTACGAGTCCCCTACCGCGTTTGTCTGTCTGTTTGCGATAAACTATAAAACAACTGAACGGATTTTCATGCGTATATAACTTCTCAAGTTTTTTTTATTGTCAGGGAGGGATAACTTCCGCCGGGCCCGCTAGTATTTACTAATTAATGGAGAGATTATCTCGTTTTCCAATAAAATGTAGTCTGAGGCTTAAATGCGCTTTTGTATTTCAAGAAAATTCTATATTACATTTTTAATAATTTGAACCTTTAAGCCTCTAAGGAGAGTATTAACAAATTATCAAAGAACAGAATGACGTAAAAATATAAAACATAAAATAATAATTACAATGCCAGCATATAGGGTACCCATTGATGGACAAAATATCTTCATAACGAAGGAAGGCATGAGCATAATCACAATGCCAGCGCACGACGAATGACGATATGAAACTCCAAGAAATCTATAGTACTACTAGCGGTGCCTTGATAATAAAAAAAAAACTAAAATTCAACCGCAGCGCCACCTACCGGGTCCAATTGTGAATTGAAACCATTCTCGGATCCACTCGAACACGCACAAAAAATTTCATCAAAATCGGTCCAACCGTTTAGGAGGAGTTCAGTGACACACACGTGCATAAGAAATTTATATATAAAAATATTTTTGTTACACCGTTGTTGGATCCGGAAGCAAAATATGAGGGCCAGTTGCCTCTAGGCTTAGCGTGTTAAGCATCTTAGAACATATTGTCATCTATACTAACACCCTCCCGATGAATTAACGGCAGTGAACGATCAGTACCAGCCTGTCTCTCCAAACAGAGCGTGCTCACGCCCACGCCCGCGTAACCTCAGATCACGCCGCCGTGGTCTAGGGATAAATTTCTCTCCCGCACACCAGACTAGGCCCCCCTCGGCAGCTGGGCCGGGGGGCCCATCTCCTCATTGCACAGGTCCGGTGGACGAGGAGAGGTAGCTGGTGTGTACCCAGCTGCCTCTCTATAGGTAGGAGCCCGGCGGTGACCTTCCACCGGGCGGACCGTTGGGGCGGCTCTACAAGGTTGATTAGCATTGTACGATCCCTTGCCGCCCCAACAATTACGGTCTGTCGGTACACCGTGGGGTTTTAGTCTGTGCGAGTCGGACATAACCCACCCTTCCCCCCGGGAGGGTGGGGTATCCATAAGAGATATCCCCACGTTAATAAAAAAAAAAAAAAAGGGTTTTTTACCTCTTGAGAGCTTCCGCTGCGTGTTAGCGTTAGACCAAAGTAACTGTTCCACGGGAACGAAGTCGCGGGCAGAGGCTAGTTTAATATTATATTAGATTGTGGTCAAACCGTAAAACCTATAAAGTACCTCCTTGAAAAAACACTTAGATAAGTCAATTTTCATAGTGAACTGTCAAACGATGTTGATGTTTATCACTTTTCAGTACGTACACCGACAACTCTCTTTATGTATATAGATGTTCTTGTCAAATTACAGAGAAAATTATAGTATCTAAATTTTTTTTATATATAAATGTATGCAACGAATTTTGACTTCCGTGATGCGAGGAGTTAGATGGCAGGTATGTGAACGGTTGCGTGCAGCGGATCGATTTACATGTGTTTTTTTTTTGACAACTTTTAATATTTGGTCGCTACCGTCTTGTTATTTGAAGTCAGTTTTTTGTCGTTCGTAATAACGAGCGTAAATAGGCTCGTGATGAAAGCCATTCTCGAACGTAATTTTCTTATAAAGATAATTACCGCATATATTTTTTTTAGTAATAGAGTGTAAGTTATTACATATAATATGTTAACATTACAGTTGATTATTTCAAGAAACTTCTAAGCGATAACGGCTCTATATTAATAATGGATTATACTGCTGTTTTATTTACTAATAGTTATTGTAAACTGTTGTCAGTTATTTTGCTATTGGGTTATTTGCTGTTTTGTATCGTAATCCAGTTTGTAAGGCCGAATGAATATCCGTTATTCATATCGTGACTTTGAGTGTGTGCAACATGAGATGCTCTTTAACACTTATTGGATTTGGCGTAATATTTGCTCATTCACACGTTACAATAACACCGGCTATCAAAACTTTTAATAGGCATATAAAAAATATACTGTATTCAAATTGCAGTGCCCTCTGTCCGGTTCAGTTATAAATGCAAAACCATTATATAAATACGAAAGTGAGTTTGTTTGTTACGTTTTCACGCCTTAACCATTCTTGAATCAACCTGAACACATACAAACAGTTTCATCAAAATGTGTCCAGCCGTTTACAAGGAGTTTATTCACATACACACTGACAGAAGAATTATATATATAAATTATATTATTATATAAATAAAGTATTATACATCAAAATGACAAAAAGTGTCGCAAATGTATATCTATAAATATATAAGTATAGTTCTTCTATACATAAAACAAAAAAGTAAATATAAAGTGTCTGTACTTTTTAGATTTCTGTAAAAAAAAATGATGCAGGTGTCTACGAATAAGTAATAAAATACATTTCAATCATTTTTAGAAATGTCTTGTTTTTTTCTTTTTTTTTTATAGTAGCACGGCAAAATGACTGCACTGTGCCTGACGGTAAGCACTGTACAATCCAAAAACAATGGCGACCACCGAGTGATACACTATCCATCGCCGGTCGCCGCTGTCATGCCGGCCTGCGAAAAGCTGGATATGCACAGGCTGATCCCGAAACGCGACCCGCAAAAGCGAATCACTATGAAGGGCTTTTTCGCCATAAACACGGCGGTTACGACCCATTCGGGCTGTAAAACCCTACCACCCCGCTTCCGCCATTGCCTCGTTCGTTATTCAGCAGGATGCACCACGTGCAGGTGAGGTTGGCTTGGATGTCTCAATTCTTCGATGTTATTCGACACCCCTTACACCCCTGTCTGTCTGCCCGTATTTCTGTATGGCTGTATGTCTGTACGTTTGTCTGTTTGTTTGTTCGATTGAACACACATCACTGCTAAAACACTACGTTCATCATGAAACATTTTCAAGAAAACTATAAATCATACTTTCGAGTTACATGTAGTCTTTGTTTCATTAAAATCGGTTCGGTCTATCAAAAGTTATTGTAATTTTAATGGCGACGCAACTAAATACGACAGAAAAGTAAATAAGTTAATGAACGTAATGCATTCAGATGTCTTTATTAATAACTGCATTTTACATAAAGTTCCACGCGAAGTTGTGGGCACAGCTTCCTATTAAATAACGATATACCTGATTTTAAAACTATATTATTATTTCTTTTATTAATAAACGTTAAAAGCAACATTATCGTAATTACTCTTGAAATTATTTCATTCTTATAACTGTTATTATTGCTTTTGTTTTATGTATAGATAGTATTAGTGTTTTTTATTTTTTTAGTTGAGTATTTTATTTTTGAAGGTACATTTTAATTTTTAGTTATTTTCCTTTTATATTTCTTTAATGCGCACCGTTTCAATAGTGTAAGTTGTGTTTACGTCCAGAAGTGTTTAATTATAAGTTTATTTATAGAAATTATAATAACAAAGTGTAAGATTAATTGAACACAGTTTTGTAGACTTAATAAAAAAAAATACCAGTGAAGATTTACAAAGCACAAACTCGGTCTATAAGTCGTAAAGTCTCAGCACTCTGATACATATCGTAAGAACCACAATAACAAACGTCAATTAAACAGCGTAGTGATATCGCTGACTTAATATCGAGACACGCAGAATCGAGAATGCAAGGAACGAGCAACATGTACCGTTTATGAGAACACAATTACAAATATACCGGTAACCTTTTAGGGGGGTTTTAGCTGGTAACCAGCAGACGTCGCGAACACACGAGACTGTGTCTAGATATACCTGCGCCGCGGCATTATGTCTCCGCTCGCGTATTGTTTGTCACTCAGGCTGATTTCACGGCGACAAATGGCTTCAAAAGACACTGGCTGCAGGAGTATAAAGGTCTTCTAAGTTAGAATAAAATTAAAACAAATTAAGCATAATTTTATATTTTTCAATTCATTACGCTACGAGTACTGTATTTACTTATCTGTACCTAGATATATTTAACGCATTCAATGGTACCTATTAACAAAGAGTGTGTACCATGTCACCGATTTTTATAGTGTACTAGCTGTGTCCGCGACTAATATAAAAAACAATGACTAATATCTACTTTACTCTCGTACTTAAGTCGCGTCGTCATTAAAATTACAATAACTTTTAATGGATTGAACCGATTTTAATGAAACTAAGGGTAAATGTTACTCGACGTTATGCTTTATGATTTTCTTGGTAATGGTTGACCAGGAACGC
The DNA here is from genome assembly GCA_015888305.1 of Antheraea pernyi. Lineage (NCBI taxonomy): Eukaryota > Metazoa > Arthropoda > Insecta > Lepidoptera > Saturniidae > Antheraea > Antheraea pernyi. The sequence continues at coordinate 393,615 of MU158898.1, read as the reverse complement.
AGTACTTTAGCAGTGGTTCGTGTTCATACAAACAGATAGACAGACATTTCTAAAAATGGTTGAAATGTATTTTATTACTTCTTACAAGAAACCTAAAACAATTGTTTTCAGAAAAATCTAAAATGTACAGACACGTTAGGTTGACATCCTTATTATATATACAGAAGAAGATATAGGATTCCAAGACACCAGCAACTTTTTCTACTCAAAGATCTAAAAATACATGTTAGATTTATATTATTTATTATATTATATTTAAAAAAACCCAAATCTTCTAATAGTTTTTAAATATCTAGGCAATTATTTTTGGAAGTTTATGTTGAAGTCTCTTTGGTGAATATTTCATGATTAGGGTACGATGGGGCTGACAGGTTCTATGTGGACCTAAGGCCCTAAATTAAATAAAGATTTTTAAAAAATATTATAACTCTACATTACATAATTTGTTATTATCAAATATTATATTAGATACGGTATTTTTTTAAATTTATGCTGCTAACAGTATGTTGACCACTGTATCATAAGGTCTACATTCGTCTGTATGAAGCTTAAACCCTTATGATTTTGGACAGTTTAGAGGTTAGGCGCATTGACCAGTGAACCGCCACGCTCGGGTCAGTGACGCTGAATCGGGTTTCCTCGGCTCCACTCGGCATCATCGCGCTTGGTAACGCACGAATCATGGATATTCAGTTACATTCATGATCAGCCATGTTTCCTATGTAACAAGGAGTGTATTGTTCCAAAAATTATGTTTTTATTATTACATATTATAATAATAAAGTAATGTATTGTATGTAATTAGTGTACATATGTATTTAAAGATCTCTATTATTTGTTTACATAAAAAGATTGTATTTTATAAATATTTACATTAGGGTGCTTCGTTTGAGGGGTTTTACTTTTTTTTCGCGCTCCTTTGACGAAATATTGCTCATAACATATAAATAAAAATTCCCACCAACGATGAGCTCCTTTAATTTTAATTTTTAATACTCGCTAAATAAAATGTTATTGAGACTTACATAAAAGAAGAATTTAGATAGAAGATAGACTATAAATTAGCGCTAAATCTTAAAATAACAATATTTTCGTAATGACTAATGTTAAATTAAATATAAAATGTGAGTGAAAGTATACACAAATCACAATCACTGTCAAACGCAAGTGTGGAAGTGTATCGAATTGCAAAATACTCAGAATTGAGCGCATACGTATCTCTTTACTACCGCTAAAACGTGATGGTTGCAATTGCTACCTGATGGCCTTTTAGCATTTACTGATGATCGCACAAATACGGATATAAATATTCATAGTTATAGGTATAAACGATATAACTCCGTTAATTATAACCGTAGGAATAACAAATCTAAACAATTATTAAGTCAGAGTGGCATTATTTTGTAATATCTTAATATGTCCTCTGCGAATCAAAAAAGAGCGGTTTTGCAATTATCTGGTATTATTTATTTTTCATAGAAATTGTACTCGTAGATTATTTTGTAGATTTGTAGAACTTGTAGATTTATTATATTTATGGAGTAAAGTGATATATTTTTAGTAACTAAAAATAATCTATATACTAATCTGCTTAATAAATAATGACAAAGGGTCAATGAGATTCAAAAAATCAGTAGCCTAGAACAATCTAGGTGGTAGAGCCACGCCGAAGGTATTACTGGTTTCAGCATGAATGGGTCGGCTCGCCCGGGGTAGTACCACCCTCTCACAGAAAACCGAAGTGAAGTAACAGTGCTTGCATTGTTGCGTTTCGTTCGGTCAGTGAGAGCGCCGGATACCCAACTCCCCTCCCCCTCCCCTCTTCCCCACTTCCCCTTCTCCCAAATATATGCTGGCAACGCACTTGCGACTTCTCTGGTGTTGCAAGTGTCTATGGACGGTGGTGATCCCTTAACATCAGGTGATCAGGTTCGTTTGCCTCCTATGATAAAAAAAATCTATGAAATACTCTGCATCGAATGATCATAATCTTATGAATAAATATTCAGTAGTTTGACGTGATTGGGCCTCAAAAGAACTGTAATGTCATTATACATATTATAAAATATTTTATACTAGCGGGCTCGGCAGATGGGACTAGTCCCGCCCTGATTATAAAAAATCCTTCATAAATTATATACCAAAACCTTCCTCATGAATCACTTTATCCAGTGGTGAAAACCGCATGAAAACCCGTTAAGTAGTTTTTGAGTTCATAGCGAACAGACAGACAAACGCGGGACTTTGTTTTATACTATGTAATGAAGTTAAAAATTTCACAAAAATATATAAATACTTCAATGTTATATTTACTGAAAATGGTTTTCAGTCTATTAAATACATTTTTATTGTTATTGGAATAAACGGATAATTTATAAAACCATTAGCCTCAACAACAACCTTTGCCGCAGTACACTTTCTATCTTCTATATTCTATCAAATATTCCAGTGTCTGAAATGGCTTATTTTAAAAGCTGGTTATTCAATATATTATTTATATATTAAACTTACATAATTATTTAACCATCTCTTTATATATCTTATCTTAGTAAATTCATGTTACTAAAATATTTACATACAGTAAAGGCGATTAATAACGATTTACAAAGCTACCAACAAAAGTGTGTACTAATTTGCGTCCTTATCTCCCCTTACATATTAAGGATTAGAAGATAATTTATTTGTCTGGCTTTTCTAAATTAGACTATACTGCTCGAGCTTTATTTCGTGTAGGTAGCCTTTTGTTATGTCACCTCACAACAACAATTCTTAGTTCTATTATTCCTATGAAAGCATTAATAATGCCAGTTTATTGAAAACAAATTTAAATACTATTTCAAATGTTTGTTAAGTATTTTTGTCGTTGAAGATAGCGAAAGGGAAACTTTGAATGGATAGCTTTGATGTGTAACAGTTGTAGTCAGTTCGAAAAAAAATGCAACAGTCGAAATATACCGACAAATACGTAATGTTACCACCATACGAATGATTAAGTAAGTAAGCAAGTTTAATTATTTATTAAATCAGTCCAAATTAACTTCGATTAACTCCATATAATGATGGATTTCCGCAAAGTAACCCCTTCTTCGATCAAATATCTTATAACATTTTATAGACTTTAAATTACTTTTATTGCTTTGCAATTATTGAATAGTATAAATGATATGCAGCCAAGATAATGCTATTAAAACATTTAATTTTTAATATATTTAAATATTTGGCTGTAAGCCATTTCGGAAATTATCTTGAACAAAGGATATACATTCCTTTCTTATTTATATTTCCACAATTTATACTTTATTGCATGTACCTGAAAAAATGAAGGAAAAATAATTCTGTACCAAGTCTAGAGGTGCACGGACAAACTTACAGACAAATAAAGTGTGCATAATGTTTATTGAATTAAGTTTAATAATTTCAACTGTTTCAAGTAAATTCACACAACATAATATAACATTTGAACCAGTCTCGAGACTTGGATATAGACTGGAAGCGGAATACTTTTTACAGAGCTAATACTTGTTATAAGGCTTTTCTTTCTATTCATATTTGATTACCGTTGTAGTTACGCCCATGCATAATAACAATGATTTATGAACGTAAAAAATTCACGGTACATTTTGCTATAAAAAAAACACCTAATTGTACATTTAAACTCTATGCAGTTGTGGAAAAAAGTTACATGCATTTTAGCGTAATTAAATTAGAGATTCAATGCATATGTAAATTCATTTGAAGGTCTTTTTTAAATGAAAATAAAATTAGTGCAGATCTACCGATGATAGAAGGTATGCTTACATGGCACCGGAGGCTGATAACCTCTATCTGAACCATATAATTATTGGAGATACCATTCGCCAAGTCTAGCGTATGGCTATTTTTATTTTTGTGCACACTAAAATAAACCTTAATCTTTCGTAATAAGGACACATTGGTAGATAATCGTTGGAATGGGACAGTCGACGTTGTACCGGCACGAAGCCTGCGTCGCCGCCACGAATTACTCTATAATTAAGAAATAAGTTAAGATACGGTTTTTAGCTGACTTTTTACAAAGCGTCTTACGGGCGAGCGCAATTAACCCGCCTTGTAAATTGAATGTTTGCTTTATAGTGATTAGTAATTTAGTTTAAAGTTTTTTATAGGAGACCGCACGACCGCATTGATCTTATTGATGCTTGTTTGTTTTGTTTACTGCTCCACGCCGTAAATCAATTCGGTTTAGACGTTCGGACTTTTTGAATGAGCAGAAGATTTCGTTGAAGGAAAACGAACTGAGTAACGAACGAGGCAATGGGGAAAGCGGGGTGGTAGGGTTTTACAGCCTGACTGGGTCGCAACCACCATCTATATGGCGAAAAAGCCCGTCATAGTGATTCGCTTTTGCGGGTCGCGTTTCGGGACCAGCCTGTGCATATCCAGCTTTTCGCAGGCCGGCATGACAGCGGCGATCGGCGATGGATAGTGCGTCACTCGGTGGTCGCCATTGTTTTTGGATTGTACTGGGCTTACCATCAGGCACAGTGCAGTCATTTTGCCGGGCTACTATAAAAAAAAACATCGTATGAAACCATAACTTGGTAGTAAGGCATTCTCTACCAGTCCTCTCTTGTCCGGCTACCACCCTCAAATTGAAAATCCGTCGCCAATTACCTATATCGGTGTGAAAAGGGGAACTCCACTTGCTAGCCAGTCCATAGGTTTAACATGTTTTTCCTCTTACACCACATTGTATAACATTAAGGGAGATTATGGTTAAATGCTTAAATGTATAAAAAATGTATCTATTTAAGCTAAACAAGGGTAAGAGACAATAGAAGAAGCCAAAAGAAGTATAACTTCAAAAGTGTATTTTATATATATTATAATCACATATATTAATACGTGAAGCCTAAACTTTGTAGCCCTTTTTAACGGAATTGGGCGAACGGATGAACGTGAAATTTGACATAGTTAAAGTTTATATGGAGGAGAAGTGCAGAAAGCTTATTTATTATAAATAAAATGCGTTAGAAGTAGATTAAATTAATTAAAATATGTATTACTCACACTAATGTTTCAATTTTACACAACATATACACACATGTAAATAAAAAAGACATTTTGACATCTGACAATAAAGGACTTCAAAAAAGGTTGCGAAAGAGGTTGCAATGCTCGACTGTATGTATTATTTTACTCTTAAGTTCCAATTACCCTTTTTCATTTTACATTCAACAATGATATTAACCCTAATAAAATTCAAACTTAAAAAAATCAATGAACTATGGTCGAATGTCGACCACTGGGCGCCCACTAGTATGTATAATTCTATGATTTTAGTACAATCATTTACATTTATATATAAACATTCTATACATTGAACAGCAGTGTTCGTGACTCGTTACACATAAAAACATTTGATTGACATCATGTCATAGATAACGTCTTAAGAGAATATATTATTTTGATATATATTGATTTGGTAAAGTATTTGTTATCTTATTGGCACGCATTATTTGATTAAGCCAAGATTTCAACGGTCACGAATAACAAATATCAATTTAAAATATATTCATAGTTAGATAATACTCTGGATTGCGTTCTTACGAATATAATTTTATTATGACATGATAACTGTTTTTTTTTATATTATAGGAGGTAAACGAAGAGGCGGATCACCTGATGGTAAGTGATCACCGCCGTCCATAGACACTAGCAACACCCGGGGAGTCGCAAGTGCGTTGCCAACCTGCGTTTGGAGAGAGAAAGGGGAGAGGGAGAAGGGAGAGAGAGGTGGAACTCCGCTCTTACTGACCAAACGAAACGCAACAATGCAAGCACTATTACTTCACGTCGGTTTTCTGTGAGAGGGTGGTACCACCCCGAGTGAGCCGACCCCATTCATACTGAAACCAGTAATAGCTTCAGCGTGACTCTACCACCTCGCAACTATTATATTTAGGATAATTTGTGGTCGGCGAAATTCAAAGCTGATGTTCTTGGTAAAGACTCTCTGTAGGGTACCTATATGGTCGGAAAAACATCACTTTCAGTATAGCTCTTTGAGCCCTTTCTAGGGGTAGCAAAATGGATTTATTTGTTCCCCCCCAAGACGGAATGCAGTAAAGTAGAATTGACTGGAATAACGCAAAGTATATCAATTTTACAATGTTATTATTTGCTACTTATCTAATACATTTAAAAATTGGTATAAGACTACCTTTAAATGAAATTCGTCATGCAAACATATGAACTTACAGGTAACAATTTGAATTTCCGCAATATCTTTTAACCGGCCTTTTCCAATGAAACCCATAAAAATCAAAAGCTTATCCGCAGTCGTAATTTTCTATGATTTTCGAAGAATAAGTATTACAGCAATGTCAATAATATTAGATAAATCAATAGTAAACCATCTCAACGTCAAATCAAAGCAATCCTGCATAAATTTAATTACATCCAGCTTTGTCACTCCAGAGAGCAATCCTCAATGCCTTTCCAGGAATACCTATGCAGAGTATTTGATACTACTAACCAATATAGTTACGTATTATATTAGTCTAGATTAATTGTCGTCTGCATCACAATTACAATATATTTGACGTTGATAAGGGCCTTCTCAGGGCCAAAATGAAAAGTATTTTTTTGATTTTGATTTTTGAACTGCTTCCTATATCTTTGCAATGAAAACATAATATACCTTCTCGTTTTTTAATTTAGTTTTTTTTTATATCATAAGAGGCAAACGAATAGGCTGGTCACCTGATGTTAAGTGATCACCGCCGTCCATAGACACTAGGAGCACTGGGGGAATCGCAAGTGCGTTATCAGCTTGTGTTTGGGCGTAAGGGGAAAAGGGGAGTTAAGAGGGGAGGGATGTGGTCCTCTGGCGCTCTCACTGACCAAACGAAACGCAACAATGCCAGCACTATTATTTCACGTCGGGGTTTCTGTGGGTCGGGTGGTAATACCCCGGGCGAACCGAACCATTCAGACTGAAACCAGTAATAGCTTCAGCGTGGCTCTACCACCTAGTATAAATTAAAAAAGTATACAGTCATGTTGTTTAGTATGCATTTTTATGTGTATAAGCTAACAGCATACTCTAGACTTCTAAAGATGCAAATAATATGAAAATTGTCGTCCATAAAAACTTAATACGTTTGTACGATATTTAAACTCGTCACTTATGCTCTTTTATTAAAATACAATCAGATACGCCTTCGATCTAGCGAGAAAATGGTGTCGTTTTTTCAAGAGAACTATGTGTAATCATTACTACTTAACACCTATATAAAAGTATAATAATCTAAATTAAAATAAATTAAATTACTTTTTATAGGGTCCGCTATCTGCCAGTGAAAGTTCCATGAAAATCGGTCTAACCGTTTTGGAGAAAGCACTGTGGGCGAAGCCACGGTTAACAGCTAATATAAACTAAAATTGCTTGAATTACTTTTTATAAGATCAGCTATCTGCCACTGAAAGTTATCTGAAGATCGATCGAACGATTTTGAAAATAGTACTCCAGGCGAAGCCACAGTTAACAGCTAGTATGTAATATAAATTACATTCTAAAAAGATATTTGTACATTACTTAAGATTTTGTCAAAATAAGTTGAAATTTTTCGAAAATTATAGCTATTATGTTATTATTCGTTTAAAAAATGTCAAAATTTATAAATAATAACAATATGATAACTATTAGGAAACTATTGTTGTTAGTAATTCTATTACAGTTATTGGCTGTCACCTCCGGAAACATATTGTAAACAATAGTTGTTTTGTAAACTAGAAGAATAAAAATAAATAAAATAAAAGTAACGCAAAGCAGCTATAGTATTTATATGTAATGATAAAGAAATTAAAAATACTAAAAACTACTAAGAGATAGAGTATTCTTTTTTTTTTATTCTGGAAAAGGGGCTATGCAGGCCTTGGTCCTGTATCACTGCGACCAATATTGATCTATTGTGATCGCTCCATATTACTAAAGCCTTGTCCTATAGTATTTAAGAACTGCAGGACTTTTTTGGTTGAGAGCATCTGTACCTCATCCGGAGGCAATACATGCTTTCTCAGAATCAGGTTACGTGTAGGCTTCAGTGGATCACACTCACACAAGAGGTGTTTGGGGGTCTCATCCGCACTACCACAAAATCTACACTCTCCTGTGCTCTGGACACCGATGTTGTACAAGTGTTTTTTAAGATAACATTGTCCAGTGAGTGCTCTCACTAAAACCCGTAATTGATTCCTACCGAGTGACAGGGCCTTGCCAGCATATCGCTGAGAGAGTATATATTTATTTGTATGTGTGTATACCTTCACAAACACACACTACTAGATACGATTTTTCGAAACTCAATTTTAGCTAAACTATTTAGAAAACTAAAGTTCTTCGGTTTCTCATAAGTTAAGCCCAAAAGTAAATCCAAAATAGTTTTTTAAATTTGTTTTCGATAACTGAATTACCGAACCGTTTCAAAAATAAGCCCATACGAAACACGGACGCTTTCATTTTAGATATGTATAGAATTAATCAACATTTTTTAAAATATCTACTCCTAAAGGATTTACAGCGAGCGATCATAGTTTATATAAAGAGTGTGTCGGTTTTTGTATTCAACTGCACTAAAAATTTTAATTATAATACGAGGTAGTATATTTATTTACTGGGATTATAATGTTGGATAATAATTCACTAAGTTTCAATTGCGTAATGACGGCTGTGAGGATTACCAGAGCGGTTGAAGGCGGACGCTGCCCGCTAGATAATATCACTAGGACTATTATTAAACAGGGAGCCATCAGTGTTTCAGAACGCCTCCAAACATGTTCCTGCGCGGGCGTACATGTAACTATCAACACTAATAGGAAAACCTTTTCAGATAAAAACTCTTTCTGATAACCTTAAAATACCAATCCAAACAAATAAATATAAAGTAAATTTTCAAAAAAAAGTATTAACCGACTTCAATATCAATCAAAAACCCATAAGGCACTAAAAAGCAGAAAATAAATAGTTTATCAAAAATAAAACATATGAATATGTGTGCTACCTAGAGATGTATTGGAAGTCGGTGCCAACCAAACCGAAAATCATATCATCTACAGGTACAAAGTTTAAGTCCACTCTCGCGTCTCTGTAATACAAAAATTTTGGTTGGTACCGACTTCCAGTACATCTCTAGGTAGCACACATATTCATATGTTTTATTTTTGATAAACTATTTATTTTCCGCTTTTTAGTGCCTTATGGGTTTTTGATTGATATTGAAGTCGGTTAATACTTTTTTTTGAAAATTTACTTTATTTTTCCATTTTTAGTGTACATAAATATATTTTACTAGCAGTGCCCGCGAACTCCGTTCCGCCTTAAGTATATTAAAATATGCGCATTTTTGCGGTATGGTATCTATCGGTATGGTATGCGATATGGTTTCAATTGGTTGTACAATAAGTAACGTTTGGTACGAACGCAACCTTTTCAGTAATCCGCGATAGTTTCTACCACCAACTCTGCTACCATCGCTTCACACATTATACACCTTAAGTAATGTAATTACAATGCTTGCGTCATGTTGCAACACAGCAACGAACATAAGCACAATAGGCTCCTAAGAATTGAAGAGTTTTTTTTTTATAATATTGGTGGCAAACGAACATGCGGGTCACCTGATGGTAAGTGATCACGACTGCCCATGGACAATTGCGACACGAGAGGAAACACAGATGCGTTGCCGGCCCTTAAGAAAGGAGTAGGCTCGTTTCTTGAAAGTTTTCTTACTTTGTCACGGATCCCATAATCAGAACCTAACCAAACTCTCATGAAACTACCCTTGAAGTACATCCTTTTCAATAAAAAATGAATCATCGAAATCGGTTAACGTGATATTGAGTTATTCGTCTATTTGTCGTGTACATACTTAATGCAAATTTGAAACTTATACGGTTTTGCACTGGATGCCGTTGTCGGAACTGTACCAAATTAAAATGGGACCACACTGGAAGTACCAGCTTTCAAATAAAAAAAGAATAATCAAAATCGGTTCACCCAGTCCAAAGTTATGAGGTAACAAACATAAAAAAAAAAAAAAATACAGACGAATTGATAACCTCCTCCTTTTTTTGAAGTCGGTTAAAAATTACAATGTCCCTTTGTGATGGCGGAATAAAAACTTTTTGCTAAATGCACATGAAAGTATATACGGCTAAAAGGCTAGGAAAGGCTACTAAATGGTTGAACCGATTTTGACGGGATTTTCATTGTTTCATAGCTTAGGATAAAACTTACGACCCCGAAAATATAATAAACTAAAGAAGGAGAGTCCAAACCCGCCCCGCCCTACACGCATTTTTACTATGAAAAAAAATTTTTTTTCGTCAGTTAAGTAGCGGATTATAGCTAGTTATTATAGGAAAAGGAACATATATAAGATCATAATATTTCTACTACTCACCAGTTATTGAGATACGTCTAAATTTCCTTGTTTACCCCATTTACATACCTACATATTTTACGTATTATATAATACTAGCTGTGCCCGCGACACCGTTCACGTGGTACCTAATGTACAAAAACAGTGAGTAATAATATAATCTGAATGTATTAAGTCCATTTAATTATCTACTTATCTCACGTACTTAAGTCGTTATTAAAATTACAATAACTTTTAATAGAGTGAACTGATTTTAATGAAATCAAGGCTTCATGTTACTCGAGGATACGCTTTATGATTTATGGGTCTTATCGTGGACGTAGAACTTTAGCAGTGATGCGTGTTCAAATAAACAGACAGACTGAAATTTCTAAAATTCATTAAAATGTATTTCATTACTTATTCCAAGACACCTGCAACATTATTTTTTTCACAAAAATGTAAAAAGTACACACACACGTTTCATTTAGATTCTTATTATATCTATAGATATCAAATTTTAATTCAGATTACTTTATTATGATTAGAAGTATGGTACTACCATAACAACTTTGATGGTGGTAGAGCCACACTGAAACTATCATTGGTTTCAGCATGAATGGGTCGGCTCGCCCGGGGTAGTACCACCCTCTCATAGAAAACCGACGTGAAGTAACAGTGATTGCATTGTTGCGTTTCGTTCGGTCAGTGAGAGCGCCGGAGACACACCCCCCCCCCCCCCAGCCCTCTCCTCTCCCTTTCCCTCCCCTAACCCTTCCCTCCAAAAGATGGCAACGCACTTGCGACTCCTCTGGTGTTGTTAGTGTCCATGGACGGTGGTGATCACTTAACAGCAGGTGACCCCCTTGTTCGTTTGCCCCCTATGCCATAAAAAAAAAAAAAAAAATTGCAATATTCTAACTTCGTAATTAATATTATAAATGCGAATGTAAGTTTGTACGCCTAAATTTCTTCTGCACTCATTGATTTTTTGCATACACGTGTGTCGGGGATAGAAAAAAGTACATAAAGTACCTTTGATCTGGAAAAAAATACTATTGCGGAGGGATAGGTCAAATCTCAATAACTCGAACGAAGCCGCGAGCAAAATTTAATCTCATTTAAAGTCGGTACAGCTGAAGTATTTTTAATTTTAAACAAATTATAAAACATTTTAACAATCAATAATTTTGTATTGCCTGGGCTAAATTAAATGCTAAATGCTAATAACATTTGAATATGATAATCTTTAATTCCCGAATAAACAAGACCTGAACATAGATAACATCGCTTGGAGACATATCATGTTAGAGAAGTAGTCAGCTGACTACATGTAAACACGGTAAATGAAGAGATAAACAATTCATCATTATTATCAGTTGCTATCAAAGATTTCCGATCGGGGTCAACGTTTCCCGTGTGCTATTTTTTATATATTTTTAGCATTTTTTTATGTCATAGCAGGCGTACGTACACGTGGGTCACCTGGTGTTAAGTGATCACCACCGTCCATAGACACTAACAATACTAAGGGAGTCGAAAGTGCGTTGCCAGCCTGTGTTTGGGGGAAAGGTAGGGAGGGCGAGAGAAGGGAGGTGGGCCTCCTGAGCTCTCAGTGGCCGAACGAAACGCAACAATGCAAGCACTGTTACTTCACGTCGGTTTTCTATGAGAGGGTTGTACCACCCTCTGTCTACACTATGTCCATTAATATTTCTATTAAGATTTAATCGGTATTCAATATCGTGTCATACTCGAGACCTATTATAAATCAAATTTATTTACGAACGTTGTAGCGAATTCTCAATAAAGATGATAATTATAATTAAAATTCTCACGAACGAAGTCGCGGGCTGAAGCTAGTTCCAAATAAACTTTTATTAAATAAATTATCAATGATGGTGTAGCGAATTAGCCATTTAAAAGTGTCTACGCACACTGGCCTTTTTTTAAAGATGACTTATTCGATATGATAGACGGATATATATTTTTCCTCGACAGACAAGTCCATTATTACAAGTGTCTGTTGCAAAGTCAGTGTTTGATTTTATCATATATATTGAATATTGAACACGCCCCAAAAATACCATAAAACCAAATGATCACTTTCTGCTATACAGTTCCATAAGAATACGCCATAATTAAAAATGATCCTTATTACAATCTATGATAACGTAATACATTATTCCAACGTTACGGATAACATATTCTTGAAGACATAATTATTCTGCTGTTGATTACCCGTTTTCCATTATTGTTATTACGAATAACAATAGTCGACCGTTGTTATCGCAACATATGAATTAGCAATCACTATACAACGTCCAATAGGTGAGAAAGAAAAAGCACTCCATCTCGTTCACGCTCACAAAATACGTTACAAACAACGTCTACTCATTTCATTATCGTGTCATAGATAATAGAATGATACACAAAGAGCAATACGATATAAAACAACAATTTAGCCAACAACGGAATAATTGACAACAATGTATAACCTCAATTGTTATAATGTAGCACAACAGCGTTGTTAACTATTTATAGCAGTTATCACCTCCTAGTTATAGCTGTTATACCATAATTTTTGATAGATTTAAAGCATTTCTATATATTTAAGTGTGTTTTAGAATCCATAAGTGGCCAAGCTTCCTGTTACACTGACACATATCGTTCAAACCCATCAAACTTAAAAGTTAAAAACGTTTTAATAACTATAATTTAAAGCATTCTGCATCAAGTAAATCTCATTGTGTGAAGTGATTACAATTGAAAGATTCCCATGACCGCATCGGGTCCCTCATACACCGTTACCTAAACAGATATTAATCATAATTTTCACTGACGCGACCGGCACAAACATTTTCTATATAATAGTTATTAGCTCTTTTCGAGCTATAAACACCGCGTGTGGGCGACTTCGGAGGCTGCTACTGGAAAATTACCGTGTGACATTCAAGCGTAATGGATTTAAAACTACTCCAGGGAAATAGACAAATAGCTGAATAGAAAAAGAACCACTTCCCGCGCAATTACCCGCAGCTACACCAGTAGACAACTGTTCGCGTCTAATATCGGCATAACAATTATAAGAGGCATAACGGCTAAGTGAATATTAATTGATTTTTTTAATGCAGATGTCAGTGTTTTTAATGTTGGTTGGTCAGTGAACTATTTTTAAGCCCCGACATGGTCAGAATTTGGAGCAAATTAAACCAAATCAATCATCAAAATTTTGCATAATTTTATTAATTACTAACTTCTGTCTGCGACTTCGTCCGCATGGATTAGTTACCGTTTACGAAGCGAACGCAACGGAAGCTTGCAAAAAGAAAAAAAAAACGATTTAGAAACATTATTCATTGATGCTCCGCCCCTATTGGTCTTAGCGTTATGATATATAACCTATAGCCATCCTCAATATATAGCTATTTAATACTGAAAAAGAAATTCAAATCAGACCAGTAGTTCCTGAGATTAGCGCGCTCAAGCAAATAAACTCTTCAACTTTATAATATTAGTATAGATTTATATGGAACTACGTCCATGCTACGTCCTAATTTTGACACTTACTTAAAACTGCTTCCATGAATTACTTCATAGCATATATCGATATAGAAAAGCAATGCTTAAATCATTCATATAGAATACATATATTACAACTACTAGTATACCTGGACATTGGAGAAATATTAAAAGAAGCACTGTACCATACTCTAGAATGTAATTTCCCGAAAGATGACACTGACTTTAAAATGAACATTGGGTAATAACTACCCAAAAAGTTTTTTTTTTTTCGAACTGACTACGCTATTGACCAAGCAAGGTCTTAACAGCTTCACCGGACTACTTCCCCAAAATATATTGTTCCAAATTGCTTTGCATCTATCGTCAGTTATCTAAAAAAATATCACTGTAACATAATTGAATATGTTGCTTACATAAATTATGGTATATGCTACCTGCGTAGTTACAAAGTACAAGTGCGGGATGGTAGGGTTATACAGCGTGTCTGGGTCGCAACCACCATGCATATGGCGAAAAAGCCCGTCATGGTGATTCGCTTCTGCGGGTCGCGTTTCGGGATCAGCCTGTGCATATCCAGCTTTTCGCAGGCCGGCATGACAGTGGTGACTGGCGATGGATAGTGTGTCACTCAGTGGTCGCCATTGTTTTTGAATTGTACTGTGCTTACCATCAGGCATAGTGCAGTCATTTTACCGTGATACAATAAACAAAAAATAAAGAAAACCTTAAAGTATTTAACATAGACGCATTTAAATTTTCCTCATACCAATGTTTTTCCTTTTGCTATTGTTTTATACGTTTTATACGCATCGTTCATTTCCCATCGACACAATCATAGTAACTGTGAGACATGTGGTGAGGAGACCAGACGGTTACCGCTATGTGTAAAGCGAATGGCGCCAACATTCTTAATTAAAGCTATTTAACCATGTCTCGACAATAGTTACGTCATCTGAATGCTAATTTTTGTCCTAGAATGTGAAGGCTACTAAATTACAAAGTTATTTACTATTACATGGAAATCCTTTTCATAATAGAAAATACGTATTGTAACAATACATGCAATAAGACCATTAAAAATATACATGATAATATGTAATATTTGAAGGGATATTTTTCGTCTACATCATCTGCTAGTATTTTAGTATATTTATGATAAATATTAGTCAATGTCTCGACAATAGAGGAAAGACATATAACCAGAAACAGACTGGAGAGATATAGTAATAGAGGAAGACGGCACCGTAAGAACCATAAGGTGCTCCTGAACGTTCATTATGGTACGTTGGCACTGTGGAATAGGATACCCGGTACGGTATTTCTACAGAATTATGATATGGGTCTCTTTATAAAGGGATTGAAATACGGTCTTCAAGGCCTGCAGAGCAACAGCGATACTACTGGTATTGCAGCTGTCCATAGGTAACGGTAGCCATTTACCATTAGATGGGTAGTTTGCCTGTTTGGTGTCCTATAATATAAAAAAAACGGATGGATTATTTGAACAATTATACGTGTATAAAAAGTGTGGAAGTAGAGATTGTGGCAAGCAAGAGATTGAGAGACTGAGAAGTTGTGCCGACTCTATCTAGGTGAGATAAGAGTGAGAAAATGATAACGATATATCGCAATCAGTAGATATTTAACCAAGAAAATGTAACAAAGACAGATACAGACAGAGTTATTTTCACAATTATAATATTATCAGGATTTTTTTAAACACCTACCTATACATTCCAAATTAAATTTGTCAAATTAATTGATCTCAATCTGTTTGCAAAAGTTCTCGTTTATATTTCTCCGCGACGCTTCTAACTCATACCTCATCTCATAACTGATCTCTCATTATCATCTTCTTACCCTTATCCCACCTAAGTAGAGTCGGCACAACATGTTTTCCTTTTCCACGCTCGCCTATCAGATATCATCTCAGTCATCACACCTTTTCACACATATCATTTTTCACTCTTCTCTTTTTCACACTTCTCTCAATCCATCCATGCTTTTTTCGGTCTTCTTCTACTCTTATATCCATCTACCTTCATACTCAAAGCTTTACTAGTTACATGGTCTTCATCTCTCCTCATAACATGCCCATACTATGCTAACCTATTACTCCTTAACTTCTCTGTTACTGGTGCTATTGTCAAACTTCCTCTGATATATTCATTCCTAATCTTATCCATTCTAGTTACACCACACATCCACCTTAACATTCGCATCTCTGCCACATGTAGTGGTATATTATTCTAATATCTCATATATATTAACTGATAATTTATAGGTATATATAGGTACATATGTCCCAAATTTTATAATATGTACGTTTAGTAGCATCATGATTTTAGATAACTACCAACTTTTAATTACTATGTTATTAACAATGTACCAAATTTCAAAATAATATCCATTCAATCGTTGTCCCAGATTTATTTATTAATCGTCAATGAACGCGTGACTTCGTCATGCTTTGAACAATAGCATCCGCAAGACACCGCGCAAGGAGCGCGATCTCCGACAAGGTTCCCACTTGATTTAATTTAGACAATCGATGGCACTTAACTGATGTTCCTTCTCTTGTATCTCGAATAACATGTATGACATCATACAAGAATGTGCTTATATAAAAATAATCACTTCTAATTCTGTTATAAGAACATCTTACATTTTTGTCTTTACTGATCGTAAGTTGAGGTTTTGTGTGCAGTGTGGGGTTTTCCTCCTCCCTCTGAAGATATACAGAGTGATCTTAACAAACTGTATACTACTTAACCGATCACCACAAAAATTAGCATAAATATTTTTAACCGATTTCAAGAAGGAAGAAGTTCTCAGCTTGGTTATATATTTTAATAAGTTTGTTGCCTCAGAACTTCATCATATATAAATCGATTTGGATTTTTTTTTATTGGTAAGAGGATACCTTCAATGGAGTCCTATTTCATTACCAATATAACCATTAAATCTTGAATTTTGAAGACATACCAGGGAATTTCTAAAAATGGAATAGGAAATGTATAGGTAATAATTAAGATATTTGTTGGTTTATGACATTCTAAAACCTGGTAGTAACTAACCATGGCCAAAGACGTTCTGATGCATTTTTTAGAAGTAGGTTTTTTTTATTTTTTCGTAAAATTTTCTTGTTCATGGAAAAGGTCATTATCCTATTTAACTCGCCCCCATCCTTCCACGCCACCATTTGCTAAGTTTTCTGTATCGAATCAACCGTTCGCCATGAGAATTGGTATGTGTATTTATTAGCCAGCCCACCTCTTCCCCCCTTTCCCTTCTCCTTTCTCCTTTCCCTACCCTTCTCCCATACACAGGCTGCCAACGCATTTGCTACTCTCCTGGTGTTGCTAGTATCTATGGACGGTGGTGATCACTTAACATCAGGTGACCAATCTGTTCATTTGCCTGCTTTTTTAAAAAGAAAAAAAAAGCACAGTGAATATTTACACATTTTGGTATAACTCAAGTAACTATTACAAAAATATTATCTGCTACAAATATAACTAGTATTATATAAAACTTCCAATCAGAAGTCAAGAGTCTTCGACTGTCAATGGTACTTTTTTCACAATGAGGATCGTAGCAAAATATACTCTAATAAATTTCAGATTGGTTTACGAAGTTTACGCAGTCCAAAAGATGCTAATAAATCAATGCAACTTGTAGATATTTATTCGCAACCTGAAATAGGACCAACTTATAACTGAACTCAAACAATTCACTACTTCTAAAGACAGAGTACGTCAGTTCTTTTTGTCACACTAAGATAAAGAAATATAATACGAAGACAAGCTCACTAGTCATTAATAACAGTAATGGATTTTAAAACGAAAAAAATTGACCTACTTTATTAACTTTCATAATTGGTCTCTCGTTTTAAACAACGAAAATAAAGACTAGTATACAGTTGACTCCATATGTGAATTATGAGACGAAAAAGAATCGAGACTACATAACCCATATGCAACTCCTTGGATTCAGCCAGTTCCATTCGCTTTCGTAACAATTTAATTTGTTACGTTAATAAAAATAGACAATTCAGTAACATCAAATCTCTTTCCAAATCCTTCTATCGTTACCAACTATTTCCACAAATTACCAGCAAAATTCATATTTATGGTGAGCTAGACACTCCTTGAATTGTATGAGCATGAGCGAAGTTGGTAATTTTGACCTCTCTAATACTACTGTAAGTAAGGCGAGACGTTTTTAAAGTACTGTAATGACGGCGGTTGCAAACAGTAGTAGTTAATTAATATTTTTCCATTTTATTATTATTAGGTTCACTTAGTACCCAATAATGCTAGTGATCGTATTTTGTTTCGAGGATTAGTAAACGGCTTGATGTGTCTCTTCTAATCATGAATTATTGTATATTATAACCGTTAGTTATCCAAATAAATAAATGAATGAATAACTTAAGATTATATATTTACTATATAATTATTTTCTTATAAACTTAATATTTATTACCCACACGCTTCCATAGCCGATAAAAATGTAAATATCCCATTCCGTAATATAATTAACTTCTACACCAAATTTCATTAGAATCCGTCCAGCCATTTAAGTATGATTGGTAGAAAAGTATTCAAACAATCGTGCTTTTACAAGTATAATTGATATTAAACTAACAACCGTCTGTGACTTAGTCTGCGTTAAATTGCAATTAAAAGTTACAGTAATTATTTAGATACACCAAACCATATTGTTTGTACAAAGGCAATCTTAACAAGAAGTATTATCTTCGTTATCACAATATTAAAACCGTAATCTAATAACATATTTCCTTTAAATTGCGTTCTTAAAGAAATAATTACTTTCCTTTTGGCATGCCTATGTATCGTATACGGCAGTGCATCACAGCATGACTATAAAAAAACAATTGCATCATACCAACGTAACGTTTTAACAAAAGTGGGAAGCTAAAGAACTATTTTAAAACTCGTCCAAAAATAAAGCATGCAGTTTTTCTGCTATGAAACGTACGCGTTCCAACTGAAAATATATTGTAGGCGTCCGTGTAATTTGTTAGTTTTTTAAACGGTTTTATTTTTACATATTATTATTTTACCTTAATTATTTTATTTTATAACTAGCTATTAAATTAAATGTAAAAAAACAATAATTCACAAAATCATAGGGAAATTGATTAAAATTAAACAACCTTTTCTTTTTTTATATACAAGTGTCAACACCGCTTTAGTGGGGGGCGCGAGGTCGGTCTTGCAAACACCATGCTGCTTCTGCGATCGACCCAGCGTCAAATGCCGCCGGTCCACGGGCTAATAGGGAAACACGTCAGCCGAACCTTTGCAGTGGAGCGATGGTCCATGGTGGTCTCTCCAGGTTCGGTGACGGTGGCGGATGGAGGCGAGCAAAACGCCTTCTCCTCCGTTTGCGAAGATGGCCACTTAGAGGGTACTCCTCATGGACCCCATCCTCGACCTGCTTCTATAAGACGATCTCCTCGCAGAAGAAGCCACCGCGTTCCATCTAACCTCGCCACCAAACATGACTTTCACCACGCTTAGCAGGAAAAGATCGTCTCCTACCGCCACAGCCAGATTCCGCACCGATTCTCCCAAGCAACACACTCAAATAGAGTATGCTGTCTTTACGGAAATGTCTTCACAGACTCTCCGTCTCATCTCTTCAATTTCCGTGAGATCTGGAGGCTTCCCTCTTCGTTTACTAGCTTCAGCATAATTGTATGTGGCAGCAAGAACTTCCGCCTCCAGCTCTCAGAGTAAGGACCTTGCGAGTAAGAAGCCCGGCCCCCGAGGTGATACTGCGGTATCCCCGAATCAAAATTCAACAACCTGACCTCACTCTTTGTGAACAATTCTGTTCTTCGAGACAGGGCGTGTAACTGCAGCGTCCAGTCGTAGCTCACTCTCTGAATATATATTACCCTCGGGATACAACGTGGGGTACTCAAAACAACAGTTAACCGTGCTTCAAACCCCTGCTTATTTTTATATGATCGACATGCAGCTCCCCGAAACTATGCATTTAAACTAACTAATGAGCCGTTTGCTATCAAATTTTCTATTGATCCTATATTGAGTGATATTTCGAAGGATAAAACACTGTTAATTACGATAACATATTTACATAGTTTGGTTTCACATTTTCTATTATCGAAAGTCTTTATATTTTATATTGAACCTATCTTTTCTTTGAACTTTGAATTAGCTTTCATTAGTAAATTGTAAACCTAATCAGCAAAGCACGATATTCGTTTGCTTGAATTTCAATACACCCACGCATACACACACACACACACACACTCGTATTAAATAGAGAGAAACAGATAGAGAGAGTAAGACAACGTTTGGAAGGGTATAACGCTTTTTACGTGCGTGACGATTTCTACCAATCAACTTCTACCGTAAACTTCTTTCCAGTAATAATAATGATGTAGTGTATAAACTTTTAAAGTTATTGATTCAATTACATCTTTTCACACGTCATAGCAACTACCGAATGAAATTTAAAGAAACCCAACAATATAATAAAATTATACAAACGTAAAGGATGTTTAAAAGTTGTACCATGAATTATGTACAAATTAAAAATCGATAGTATATTACAATCCGCATGAGTCCACGTTTAAGTCTTTAAACGCATCCGATAAAAACATTACTCGACGCTCTCAATAAATACACATTAATGTCCTGGAGCATTCTGGTTTACATTCCGTGCGGTTACCAGCGAGTTTTATAAAAGCTCCATTCGGCCGCACACGCAATTACAAGCGCCTCTTTGTGGTACAATCAATATTTATCTTATCCCGAAACAATGCACAACACGCTGCTACATTACGGCGCAAACACATTGCCGCGAACACAGCTTGTACCGAAACCGAGCAATCAATTCACCTCTCTAAATTTCACTTGAGTCACAAGTGTAGCGATTTATATAAATATCGGTACACACCGTCCCGATCTGAGATCGTGTCCGTGCATAAATAATCCACTATGCAATCTTCCAACTTAATGATATTGCGTTGCATTATCATTTCAGTCATTTGAAAGCGTTCATTTTGTTTATCAAAACCATTACGAATGAACATTAACACCGTGGCTTATAAACCATTTTTTTATCTTATTAATAAACAATAAATTGTGATATTGTGTGACATAATAAGTCTTATATGATTACTAAAAAAGCAAAATAGAGTAACTTCCACAACAAGATAAAACAAGACCAGAGAAATCATAAAATTGCTCGGCAAATTTTATGAACCGTAAACCAATGCGTTCGATTCGAACAATCGAAATCGCCGATGCAATACAAAGGGACGTTGAAGTGAAAGCCCATGTGCTGAAACAAGAAAAGGCCTCGAGAAGCAACCAGTTATTACACTAATCGCTGCGATATAATTCCCAAGTCAACTTAAACACAGGTTCCTTGCAGATCGAAATGCAAACATGGCGGCCCTTTGAGCTCGATAGCGCGGGAACCGTCGCGTGCGGCCTCTATACGTCGAACTTAACTCGGTTCAATCAACAACAACAACAAAAAAATGTTTAACACGTTCAATTACGCAACACGATTCGTTTAAATCAATTTAAGTTTCTTTTCGTAACGAGAGATGTATCATAATCACTGGTATCTTATATTTTATTATTATACGTTGCCCATAAAATGAAAATAATATTAAATTACTCAGTATTTTGAGGGTTATCTCGAAATATTTCATGTTAATCTAAGATTATTTTATATTTCCTACTCTATTATGTTCTACTATAATGTCTTTATGAAAATAAAATAAGCTAGCAGTGGCGATGTAACGCCGCGCATATTCTTTTTCGCGCCATCAAATAGAAACTCGAAAATTTTTGTTTCGTTTTATCGTATATCATCATGCCTTTAAGAGCTTCAATGCAGGGTGATTTGCCTCTTGCCGAAGGAAGGTAGGGACATAATCACCACGCCAGCCCACGACGTATTGGCGATTTCAAACAATTTTTTTTTCGAACTGACTACGCTATTGACCTAGTAAGGTCTTAATAGCTTCACTGGACTACATTTCAAACAATGAGAAATCCACACTTCTATGTTTTCCCACATATAATCTTCTCTTTCTTTAAAATCTTTTCTTTCTTTCATATATCACTTTCGTCAGAAAATATATACTGCAACACCTTTTAAAACAATACTAGTTATCGAGGTTCAATTAACAGAGATTCTCCTGTATACAAAAAAAAGCATGCACATTAAAAGTTGTTTTACAACATCCTCACATAATAATTATCGCAACTAACTTGGGCTTGTATTTACAGTGTAATTTACGAGCTTATTTTTGAGCTATTATGATCCAGTAGTTATGAGTTTGAACACCGTGTCGGTCAACGTAAGTTCAAACTTTACAATGTACCGGAACTCTTGATGAAAGATACCTTCATAATGAAATTCATAGAATTGGTAACATCGTTTTTCTTAACGCCCCTTTAGCTACCTATCACAATAAGTTAAAAAAACTGTTACCAGTGTTACAAGTAGGTTCCGACAGCAACACTTGAAAATCATATTCTCGTTCTTAGTTTAGCATGCTTCCATCTGAATTCATATTATTACTTCATATCAGGTGAGATTATGGTAAACCACATGTATCTAATATATAACTTAATTAAATAGTATTTCAATTCATATATTATATTATTACTACTTTATATGAGTGAAACAATAATTTAAAAAATATATTGGTAACACCTACATAGTCTATGCTGACTTTTACGAGCGACGCGATACCAAATATTTATTGGTTTAAAACAAATTAGAAATATAAATTTAAATATTAAGGAACACGAAACGATTATCATATTGACAAACGGTGATCAAGTCCTGTTTAATATTGCTATGAGTCCACTTGTGTCAGTCACCCGTAGAGAAATTAAATGAAATTCACCTTCAAACCACGCATTACTCGTTTTATATACATTAATTAACAGATTAAACGGGCTTCGTAATGGTCTTATTCCATTTTACGTCCACATTTTATTAATTGTCCATTCGGTACCTAATAATTTCGTGTATAAATATATCCAAACGGCCATAAAGATCAGTGTAAATTTGACTAAGAAAATATATTAAATACTTACTGTTATTTTAATAGTTAATCTTTGAAGTATTTGAAGTAAATAATCGTTGGTCATTAAGAACTAATATTACACCGTTTCGTATATGGTAGGAGTATATTTTTCAATAATACATCACGATAATCGCCGATGTTAAAACGGGCAGTAATTAACAATGTATCTCGCAGACCTCCTGGCCCCAGATGTTAAAGATCAGGTAATTAAAAGTAAGCTCTTTTAAGGGTGGCTGTTACATTTTAATATATCGTAGGGAAGGTCCGGCGAACGATCATTCGCTTAGCCCCCCACAAGGCGGTGCGGAGCGAAGCAGGCTTGCGCCCGCGCGCTGGATTTCTGAAATTTATCACTTGGAAATTAAATGTCGTCCCACATATAAATTACGTCGTAGTATGCTCGAATGCACACGATTACTGTTAATTTTATTATAGGGAAGAGTGAAAGTAACATTCAATATCATTTAATTAATGAGAACTTATAGCAAACGTTATTTTGTGTACAAGATTTTTTTTTTGGCAACCAATCTTCTATTACATTGTTATTGCCATTGTCAAATAGGTAATGAATTACAAATATCGGAGGCCCAAAAGCGCCGGAGTACCCACCACCCCTCCCCTCCCCCTTCCCTTACTCCCCCTCTCTCACAAGATAAGTTGGTAACGCACTTGCGACTCCCCCCCCTGGTGTTGCAAGTGTATATGAACGGCGGTGATCACTTAACATCAGGTGGCCTACATGTCCGTTTGCCTCCTATGATATTTAAAAAAAAAACAAACTTATTGCGATCATTTTAATGAACTAGCAAGACGTCATGATGGTGGTCATTTTGTTAGAACTTTCCAGGAAGTTTTTGTGGCTAGTCAGAATCCAAGCTCTGATACTATTTCTCATCCACTTCACTTGTTCACTATAAGCAAACCATATTACGTAAAATACCACCATCATCCGATACCATCACCATTATCCGATACGAAATATATATAAGAGTTGTTGAGGTATGTATGCTTGGTACACATATATGTTTCATCAACTCATATATGTATGAATAGTTAGCTTAGCTTAGGCTAGCTCATATAGGATGACACGCAAAATCGTGAAGCGTTCCACATTTTTTTTTTATCGTGGGGGCGGCTCTACAAGGTTGATTAGCTTGAACGATCCCTTGCCGCCCCCACAAAACGGTCTGTCAGTACACCGTGGGGTTTTAGTCTGTGCGAGTCGGACATAACCCACCCTCTCCCCCGGGAGGGTGGCGTATCCATAAGGGATTTCCCCAGGTTAAAAAAAAAAAAGGCTAGCTCATATAGGTCGCGAATTGCATGTATCAGGCAACAGCCAAAGCCGAGGTGTGCCGTGCACCCTTGAGCTAGTTGTCAAAATAAAATCGGCTGAGTGCCTTAAGCGCTCGCCTTAGTAGTTCGGTGAAGTTGATCAATAGCGTAGTCAGTTAGAAAAAAAAAACCACCATCATTACAAAATATAAAGCCAAATAATACAAGATTATGAATAAAATATAAAATCCACTACATAACCTTACCAATGATTGTATAATTAGAATCATTTATATGTAGTTGTCGGAGACTATAATAAATATAATGTAATTAATAGAATGATAAACGGTAATAACATTTTTACTTTAACACAATATGGAAGTGACACAGTTTGTGCTAAATTTCAGTCAATTAAAAAAGCACTGATAACGCCCTCTCGCGTCAAAGCCTAATACAAGATAGTCCGCTGAAAGCTGAAATTCTAACACGAAGCACCCGTCTGAAAACCGGGAAACGAGTTCCTCCCTCCGAGCCTACTGCGCTATTGTAATTTTTTATTAACATTTTGACATGTCTTAGTAAAATTATTATATATAATATAAAATAAAAAATAATTATTACAAATTAAAGTTTAATAATTACATCGTTATTTTTAATTAAACGCTTTTCGACGATCCATTTTATTCGTATAATATTTTTGAATATTTGCATAATTTATTGTTTTTATAAAAGAGAATAATGAATCGGATGTCGTATTTAATATATTCAACAACTTTATCTCATAGGTATAATACGGAAAAACATTATTTTTTCTAATATTAATATTATTTTTCAACCAACTAATTAATACTCGCGAATTTATTGTCATGATAATTAGTTTTGTTGTTTAATTGAAGGTCGTCTTTTATATTTGTAATCAAGAATTTACCATGACTACTTTTTTTTAATTGTAGCTTGGCAAAGTGACTGCACTATGCCTGATGCTAAGCATATCACAATTCAAAAACAACGGCGACTACATAGAGATACCGGCCTGCATAAATAGCTCTTCACGTTACGGTTGAACAACCCCATATTATAGGTAGGAGAGAACACACTAGCCCGGAGATCATTCCACAGCTTCACCGTACGCCAAAGATAGAATGTTGCGAACTTTTTAGTTCGTGCCCAGATAGGGTTTACCGTAAAACTAAACTCCGAAGACCAGCGCGTGTGCTTCGGTAGTGAAAAGGAGAGGAAGGGATTAAATTGAATAACTCTTCAGAACACTCGCCATGATACAGACGGTAGAACACGCTTAGTGAGTTTATCTATGTATGTCTCTGCGAGTCTGCGCAATTGAAGCGCCATTTTACTTTTTTCAACTTTTCAGTCTTACCTATTTTATGTTGTCTCTAGTAATTTTTTTTATTACTGCTTAAGTCCCATATATAAAAGTATTATGTTATATAGCTTCCATATCTGTAAATAAATCAAATTTAGACGAAAGATTTCGAAGATAGTTTGGACAAACAACATAAACATCTATGTATGTGTATAGGCTATAGTAAATATTAGTTGCTATATGTATATTAATGGGTATCATATTTTTTAATTCATTAGGACATTAAAAATTTATAGTTCTCAAATATTGACGTGAAATTAAAAATAAGCATCTAGCTAATTTTTTACGACAGTTACCGGTGTCTGTTTCACTAATTAGGTAGGTACCACCCACTGTGCCCTAAACATGCCGCCTCAAAATTATTTATACCCGCTGAGATTGAACTCGCTACCCAACTTTACCTCATATGAAGGTCACTGTCGTTAAAAACAAGTTGGAACGCTGAAATTTCTCATAAGCACGGAATGCGATGTATACAATTTATAACATATTTGAACATGAATTAAACTATTTTGATTTATTTCGGGAAGGAAACGCTTAGAACATTTCATTGAAGACGGCGTTACTTTGCGAAAATTCATCATTAAATATTATAGAGGGTGCAAAGTAGCGTCCACTATAATAGTTAAGAACATAGTAAAGGACAACTTCTACTTTGAATACTCTATTATCCTTCGATCAACAATAACTAGATAAAGGGTCACGTACAAGATTGAAGCTAAAATCTGTCCGCGTAAATATATACTTATGTGTAGCTATTTGTTTACTAAGAAAGGGAGCAAAAAAGTATTAAAAACAGTTTTAAGTTCAACCTAATTACAACCATAACACCTAGTAATAAAGTCACATGTTCAAAATATTTACGATTTAGTTTGAATTCAACCTTAACACGTAATGAATAAAGTACGTTTTCCCGTTATTGTGCGTGTTTGTGTGTGACGAGGCCAAACATTTGTAACGCAGGTTTAAAATCGGTAAAAAATTGATATTATTTGTTAGTTTAAAGCTTAAAATATAACTTATTTAACATGTATATAGCGAAAGTAAGATACTCCGGCAGTTAAATTGCTTTTTTGGGTATTATTTTTGCATCTTTTGAATACACTGCGGCTTGTGAAATGGGCTTACATTGGCTGTGTTTCAAATAAACTAAACAAAATAAGGGCACACATTTCAAGTAAGCTCTTATTTTTCGCGCCGGCCCTTTATCTAGTTATTGTTGATCGAAGCTATTATCTAAACAATCATGACTTCAGGACAGTTGCACCTATTTGATTATTTCCATTCTTGTCGTGTTTGTAATCATCAATACAAGGTTCGTACAAACAAAAATTCCTGAAACTACCTTACGGAAGTGTGAAAAATTTGGGTTAAAAATCTCCATATAAACAGTGAATGGAATATATTGTATTTCTTAGAACTTAGAACAAGAGCTTAGAACCCGGTTGCAACGCCACCTGCCGTTAAGATTTATTTAATTTTTTCCTAAAAACTTTTTGGCTGAGATATTAACTTAGATATATGGTTTTGGGGATTCACTTGTAAAGCTAAAACTGCTATAAGTAATGAATATTTTTGAAATAAATTTTATTTTTTATTTATAACCGTTCAAACAGCGCGCGCCTTATTATAGATTTTTTGCCGACTACAATTGCATTTATTATGATTAATTATTGAAAATATATATTTACCAAAATAAAAAGTACTCTATAGCACTCAGGGATAGTATACCTTACTAATAGTGAAATAATTTTCAAAATCGGATTAGTAGTACCGGAGATTACCGCGAACATCCAAATTCACAAACTTTCTATCGTTATAATATTAGTATACACTTGGTCGTACGTCGGAACATTTGGTATCATATTCTTAATTTTATTTAGTCAGCTAGTTTGTAAAATTATCATAAACCTGTCCACAATCATCTGATGTTGAGAGATAAACGAATTAATTAATTAAAATCAACTAAGGCAGTTTTAAATTCAGCTGATGGAATAAACGAACAGGTGCTCGGCGACAGATTTTTACTTAATAGCTTATAAATAACAAGACGGGCATTAAACTGTGGTCTACCACCATGTTCTGTTCACAATAATGTTCCCCTTTAGCGTCAACTCGGGTTTAATAGAACATTTACAGTCGTTTACTTTTTATCATATCTACCATACCATTACCCATTATCGCTTCAGTGGAGTTCTAGATATTTTTTATATACATCCTAGCTATGGGATGTAGGTTCACGCGAATTTAATCGTAGGCTTATATAATCTGTATATATATCTAATGAAAATACAGTTCTTTAAGAGGTTCAATCACGGTAAAAACTACTAAACATACTGACATAGAACTATGTCTATTTGATACGTATTTCTGAAGTGAAACTTCTTTAGAATCATTGTGATTTCAAACCGGATGCAACGGAAAAAAACGACAGGTAAGAGACACAAATACAAAAATTAGTGAGCCAGAGCGAGAGAGCAAATGTCGGTGTGTATGTATATTGCACACTGTTTAATACTTGCTTGTATTTGAGCATTTAACGTGTGTTAGTATATGTGAAAAGTACATGAGCTAATACTACTGTACACTGTATGCGGCTGCGTATAACAGCTTTTTAGTAAGAAGTCAGCGTGGTGTGTTATTATTTAACAGTGTTGTGAGTATTTTTATATCTTGTTGTGCTAAATAATAAATTCATTTTTAAAGAAATAAATATTGTAAAATTATCCTACCCTTGTTATATATATATTCATCTCATTCTTTGGTCGATTTACTGAAGTTTAACTTCTATTGTGTGTGAATCACACCACACATCTTTTTTCTCGTACATGGATCTAGGCCACTTACTTTTTGAATTCGAATATCATTTTGTCAATTTTTGTGCTTAACAAAGTGGGGGGGGGGGGCAGCTAGTTTCCTTATATAACGCGAATACTATGTTAAGAGCCAATAACATGACAAAGTCACAAGTCATAGTAACTGGCTATATATAGGCATTCACAGTTCGGGACTTCACAATTAGGTCTCAAATTACGACTCGCCCTCTGTTCTATTACTTCGTTCTCACCTACCGTACGTTGCTTGTCTCCACTTATAAAGGTTCGTATCAAATATTATGTTAGAAATCGGCTGAGTGCCTTAAGCGCTCGCCTTAGTAGTCCGGTGAAGCTGTAAAGACCTTGCCAAGTCAATAGCGTAGTCAGTTCGAGAGAAAAAAATGTTAGATAACCCATAATCTTCTTCAAAAAGAGATTAAAAGTCCTTTTTGAATTCCGACTGGTAGTTTCATGAATTAGCGCGTTATTAGTATATTATTTTATTTTATATGCGTTATTAGTATAGTATATAAATCGTATGAGCTTTATAATATTACTCTAGATAACATGTCATAGCACGTGTATTATTATGTAACAATAAGCAATTAATTAGATGGATCATAAAACAAGTTAGCAGCGTTAAAGGATAGACGCTATATCTTACGCGCTTATCTATATATATATGGACATATACGCGGACACTTTTGTATTTTTAAGTCACATAAAATGACTTCCTCATATAAATAAATATTTGACTGTTCAAATTGTTATATATACTTGCTATATTAAGTAGTATTGATATATTATAGATTTGGGTTATTAGTATTGTTTTATATTTTACAGCAATCACCTTCTCCACATAGAAACTTTGGTTCAATCGTGGATTATTACGCTGCTGTTAATATAGGAGATTACGAAAGTCTATTCCAAATAAAGGTACTATTGATCAAATTATATATAATGAACTCTTTTGAACTATTCTGAAAAAAAAAAAACAAGGTGTGTCGTAAATACACACGATAGAAGTGAAACTTTAATATTACAGAGAAATATTTTAATTAAAAAGGTACAACAAAGAGCCAACGTCACTTGGTGTTCCCAGGTGGTCACCCATCCAAATTTTAACCGCGCCCGATGTTAATTAACTTCGGTGATCGGACGAGTACCGGTGTTTTCAACACTCTACCCAACACAGTGTTTACCCCCACCACTTTTCGTCACCGAAAAACGTTACGGATCAAAAGTTTACTTGAAAACACTTCATTAAAATAAATAAAAGTAAGAAACTTAAATACTGGTTCTACATTCGTTCAACGTAGAAGAATCGAGAATAACATAAGATTCAATATATTTTATACAAAATACTTCATACATTTCCATATAGTATTTATTCGTATAATTTAAAGTAGGTGAAACATATGTAATTTATATCAAAATAATCTCATATAAATATAGAATAACCGTCAAATGTGCAATAAATGCATAAAATTCAACAGACGCTATGAATAGTACTCGATACAGGTGGCTCGTACCTCACACGGTATCGTATTGCATTCGATTGTGTATCCCGATCGAACCTTTCCGGTCGGAACTCGCCGCACGCCCATCGCAGTCCATTGTGCTATCCGCATTAATTGGCCCCTCTGCCTCGCCGCAGACATTTAATACCTCTTAATGCCTCGAAAAAAAAACAAATCGAGTCCTAAATCTCGCAAAAGTCCAACCTGATTTTCAGTGTTGCAAGCTACCTTGTATTTACGCCCATTTAATAAAACTTCATTAATGCACTGTGCTGTGTTTAACCTCGCAAGATATTCTCCAATTCTATTTAGTAACTAGCAACTGGTTACGACTTTGCTCACATTAATAGAACCAAATGTAAAAAAAATAGTGCCTAATACAATAATGTGAATGTATTAAGTCCATTTACTTATCGACTTTTCTCTCGTACCTAAGTCACGTCGTCATTAAAAGTACAATAACTTTTGATAGACTGAACTGATTTTAGTGAAACATTGATTAAATGTTACTCGAAGTTATGATTTATGATTTTTATAAGAAGTTTTATCATGAACGCAGAATTTTAGCAGTGATACGTATTTATACAAACAGAGCGACAGGTAGACATTTCTAAAATTAATTGTAATGTATTTTATTACTTATATCTAGACACTTGAATCTTTTTTTACAAAAATCTAAAAAGTACAGGCACGTTAGATTTACATTCTTATTATATGTAATAGATTATTATAGTATTATTGACATTGTAAATACGAAAGTGAATTTGTTTTTTTTTTTTTGTCATAGGTGGCAAACGAACAGGTGGGTCACCTGATGTCAAGTGATCACCACCGTCCATGGACACTATCAACACCAGAGGAGTCGCAAGTGCGTTGTCACCCTTTAGGGGGAGGGGTTAGTGGAAGGGAGAGGGAGAGGGGAGGTAGGCCTCCGGCGCTCTCACTGACCGAACGAAACGCAACAATGCAAGCACTGTTACTTCACGTCGGTTTTCTATGAGAGGTACTACTCCGGACGAGCCGACCCATTCATGCTGAAACCAGTAATAGTTTCAGCGTGGCTGTACCACTATAGAAGTCTTCACGACTTAACTACTTAACTGATCTTTAAGAAATGTTGCATACACATTGTCAGGAGTTCAGAAAAGGACATAGTGTACCTTTCATTCCGAAAAAAAATAAATTCCGGAAACTAGTCAACTCTGCATTAACGCAAAATAAGAAGCTCGAAAAAGCTAATACATTATAAAACTTGATAATAGTACAATACGGGCTATATTCTATATAACCGTATAAGAAAATCATTAGGTAAATTCATTAACACTTCTACTTTATACCTGATAATTATATAGCTTAATTGTATAACATACAATGGTGTTATATTATATAACAGGTCGTTATTTACTGCCTATTGTGTTATGCAATCTTAAAATAATATTGCATATAGTCCCAAATTTTTTTTTTTTCGAACTGACTACGATATTGACCTAGCATAGTCTTAACAGCTTGTGGTCATCAATATTATAAATTGAAACAAACCAAGTGAAATTGAAACCAAAAGTCGTAGCATAACAATTCTACTCTCTATAGGTATAGGATTTTATATACTTTAATTTAGAATCGTAATATAATAACAAAATATAATTGTATTTAAAATTATTGATTTATTGTATATTATAACAATTTGAAAACTACATTTTTATTCAATACTATATAAATAGAATATTGTTTTATTTTATATCAGCATATGTATATTTCCAGTTATTTCTAATACAAATCCTGGCAACATTAAGCGCAACGCATAAAATGTAATGCGATCTTTTAGTGAACTATGTATTTGTTGGTAATAGCAGATGGGTGCTCGAAACAGGAAATCGTTCGAATTTGTTTCTGCTATATCTATTATTTATTTACAAAACCACGTGCGCTCCTTTTTATACCATTGAAATATGAACATTTTGTATAACTAATCATTATTATCGCTTTCCTGTCTTCTAATATATAAATTTATACTTCATATCGTTTTTTATATATGAATTAGGAAATAGGTATGCATTCCATCTCATCTTAAATGGATATGGTATTCAATGACTAGTATATATACATATAAAATCGTAAATACAAGAAATTACTTTTAATACCATGTATTTTGAATCCTAAATTATTTTAAAGATAGAAACAAAAACAAAGTTTTAAATAGCAACAAAATTCAATCTCAACTCATGCCAGAACACAGCTTAACTAGCAGGCAAGAATTAATTGATAGAGTTATTTTAAAATGTGGTCTTAAATGGAAAAATGATAGGTCTTAAAGGATAACTGACTCTCAAGTACACCGTACAGAATATAGCAACATACGCTTATCGACAGAATTTAAATATGAGAATGACCTATATTTACGCTATTGTATTATCAAGATGGTTTCCTTTACTGAAAATTGAAACCTATTGTAGGATTCGAACTTACGTCAATGGACGCAGTATCCGTTCAATCTTTTTCTGAAGTTATACTGCTTTTGGCGCGTTAGGGAAAAATGATAAGAGTAATTTTTTACGATGCGCGCGCACGCCGTTGCGAAAACGGACACCCTGAAGTTAGCTACAGTCAACATTTTGTTTCTTTGTATTTGTTGTTTGTATTTATTTGTATTAAAACTTTCAATGTATTAAATACCTTTTTTTCTATTGTTAGTATCGTTTTTTTTTCAAACGTAAAAAAGGCGAAAGATAAAATTTTTGAAAAGAGTTTTATCTTGTTACGCCAAAGAAGTATAACTTCTAACGCGTGTACATAAGCACACACACACCTTTTTCAAACTTACTAAACCGCTGTTGGTCCGTTGCGACAGATTTTCACAGCTTCACGAAGTTTTAAAATATCCGAACAAGTTACCACACTTCAATTTTGTATTAACTTCCATTATTTAATATGGTGCTTCTTATCGTAATGAATAAATGCAGGCCCTGTTTTCCTATATGTACATTATTCTTACTTTCAATATCTATACTAATATTACAAAGCTGAAGAGTTTGTTTGCTTGAAAGTGCTAATTTCAGGATCTACTGGTCCTATTTGAAAAAATCTTTCACTGTTTAATAGCTCATTTATCGAGGCTATATATCATGACGCTAAGATTAGGAGCAGAGCACCAATGAAGAATGTTTCAAAATCGGGGTTACCTTACGTATTATTAAGAAATATTTTCACCTCCTACGTAAACGAAGTCGCGTGTTAAAGTTAGCGTAAGCCCAAAGAAAATATTCAACGCGGATGAAGTCGCGGGCAGAAGTTAATAATAGTGTAGCGGCGGTTGCGTGGCACGCTACTTATGTTCGTAGACGTTAATAAAAGGAATTTTGCGTTTAATTACTATTTTAATGCGTGTAACAATATAAGGAATGCGCTCTAATCGAATGTAGTTCCGCGAGTGTGAAGTTCGTCCGGGTGCAACTTCAGAGCGGTTGACGTTTTGCTCCGAAACAAATAGGTATAGACAAAAAGAAATTCTCATGCGTAGTGACTTTTTCTGCTTTTAATTTCCGTCTGGTTTAACAAAAGTACATAGATTATTTTCCAAAAAGGTAATAAATGAAATGAAATTAATCCGTGTAAAATGTAAAACATAATCCGTGTAAGCAACTTTAGCTTAGGTATTCTATTTTCGAATGTTTGCTTAACGGAACAACTGTCTAACTCACCGTTCGCTTCGTTGAGGTGAAAGAGATATTTTTTTATCTCGCATTCGTGTCGAACATCGAAACGGAGGGATTATTATTTCTGTGTAACATCTGTACGTGTAACTCTAACTAGATACTAATAGATAACCGCGGATGTTTTTTATGCGAGCGCGCTTTTTTAATCTTTTGTTGTCGGGTCCCGCGCCAAATGTTCTTTATATTTATTAGGGTCTCGATCAATGGTGCCTACTCTTTTGAACGACTGCATGTCCTACATTAAATGATATAGGTCGCACTTGTGACCACTTGTTATTAATTGAATTTTTTATAACAGGCTCGTAACAAAAATAACAAGTGTTCGTAATTACATAATGGACAATAAAGTTACGAATGGTACATTAAAAACTCCGTGGAATATACCTATCGGACACTTATAGTTCAATTATGCTTTGGTCACATAAATTGCCCGACTTTATTATTCTGCAGAGCGGTTAATCACATTTGAAACTGGCAGACGGCCCCGAAGTCCCAATAAGCCACCGCTAATTACGTAATTCAAGCACCGTGACCGAAATAAAAAAAATCGAAGTTGTAGGAACGCTGTATTGCCGTAAAGGGAGGCCGTATGAGAGACGTATTTAGGTATAGTGTACACGGTCAGAATAAAATATACACTTTATAATAGATTTGTGTTAATACAAATGAAATATATTATTTTCTTATATATAAATTTCTTCTGTACGCGTGTACTCCTCCTAAACGGCTGGGCCGATTTTGATGAAATTTTGTGTCCATGTTCGAGTGGATCCGAGAATGGTTTAGATTCACAATTGGACCCGGAAGGTGGTGTTGCGGTTGAATTTTAGATTTTTTTATTATTAGGACAACGTCCGCCGGGACCGCTATTAACATATAAAGATAATAAATAAAAGTATAATTATTGTATACATTTTTGACTATTATAAAACTTGGAACTGTCATTTAAAACATGACATTTACAAAATAAGTGTATTAGATTGATCGACTGACAAAAGATTGTGAAGACATTTTCTTAGAGTTATAACTCGGTATTAAC
Source organism: Antheraea pernyi (assembly GCA_015888305.1). Lineage (NCBI taxonomy): Eukaryota > Metazoa > Arthropoda > Insecta > Lepidoptera > Saturniidae > Antheraea > Antheraea pernyi. Next base: position 358,825 of record MU158898.1, on the reverse strand, counting down.
AACAAATTAACAAACATAGTTTGATTAAAATTGAAAGTCAATCCAAGTGATATTTACTTAAATCTATCATTTAATATAAATATATCAGATACAACTTATTTAACAAGCAAGTACAAAAAGGAGCCGTATCAAATCCATAAAAAATATCTTCATTTTTGGAAAAGTAACCATGTGTAAAATTGTCCCGCAAACAATGCTGTATAGAAACAAGCAAAAATGTATAGAAAAAGTATGCAATTTTATTATTTTATTATTATTAGCAGATAAGCGACATTTCGATGTATTTTCTAGGTTATATACCAATCAAAATCGGAAAAAAGGATATGAAGTTTGAGCAGTAAGAACAAAGTTGCAATAAAAAATAGAAAATTAAAACTTACCTAACTTAAACAGCAAAAAGAATTAAATGCATGAGAACGAAATCACGGGCATTAAGTTAGTAGGTATGCTATAAAATTGTTACATCATGAAAATTAGAACTCAGATTTTTTTTGTAATATTATTTCAATACTGTCTATTTTTATTTTGAATATTATTTTAGAAATATTTTTAAGGTTAGATGTGTAATGAATGAAGTATTGTGTTACTTTTATATTTTAATCATGATATTCAGTTTCACCCCAATATTATTCCAACAAGTGCAAACCCCAATCAGTTTTGCATATGTCAGATTTTTAAATTGAAACCCCTTTGCGGTATGTTACTTTTTAATAATCAAAGGTTTATTAAATTTATTCTTGAGTCATAAAACTTTCTGCTGGAATATTATGAATAATAATTGTTTTATTAAAAGAAATGTCAATACGAAATCTGTTTAATTACAATTTATTAGAGTAATAATATATTTTATTGAAAGGACATGGTGTAAAAATTAATGTTCACTTACATAAAATAACTAATGTAAGTATAATGTATAATTAGGTGAATATCATATTGATTTAAATAGCTTCACTAATAATCAGTTCATTTTTAATAATATATAAAGTACTGTGAATTATTATTTAGAGATACAGTCATGAATATTATAGGTGACGTACGAACTTTTCTGTAGGTTACAATTGCATAGTAGAGTTTTTGGCGGGATTTTAGTCTGTCATGTAGTGGATTTTAGATTTTATTCATAATCTTGTGTTACTTGACTCTATATTGTGTAAAATTGGTGGTGTTTATATAATGTAGTTTATTTATTGTGCATAAGTGAAGCGAATGGAAAATAATACCACGGACCATGAATTCTGAGATGCCATAAAAACTCCATGGAAAGTTCTAAGAAGATGACCACCTACTTGTTAGTTCATTGAAATTATATCAAGAAACTTGTAATATCGATACTCACTTGACAATGGCAGTAATATTCTACTAGAAGACTGGTTGCCAAAACGGGAATGGAAGAAAATCTTGTAATAGATACTATTAACTACTTGACAATGGAAGTAATAATCTAAAAAAATTGGTCGCCAAAAATAAAGTTAAAAAATAAAATCATACTATTTGGTGTTACACTGAATTTTCTCTAAAGTCTATAGATATAATATACATGTATTGTATATACAAACCTTCCGAAAAAATTCTCTAAATGATAGTGTTCATCGTATTAAAAATTAAAATCCGTTGCGAAGTTTAGAAGAACTAAGGGAACAAACAGACAGCGGACTATAGAGAAAGGCCTCATATTATTTACCAAAGTCAGAGCGAAGAATCAACTAAAAGCTGAATGTGTGTTGAGGTGATGTCAGTACTTATGTCTTCCGAGGTATTAAAATGTATGCAATAGAAAAGAAAATTTTAACCCAATAAACCGTCCAGATCAGTACAATTTCCCAAGTAAAAACGAAACAAACAACATTTTAACTTAGTAACTTTAAAGCACACCTAGAAGTGAGTAATACTTAGAAGTATTCGTTAAACTCACTCATTTAACATAACATTATCTTCAAGTATCCGTCTCCAACACGTTTAAAGAATCAACGCAAATATAGCTTTAGTACCCCTTATCCAGGGGCACCCACATTCTTTCGACTTTCATCCCCAACGAAGTAAAAACTCTAACCCTAATACCGTGGATTTGTGTGAATAATAGTTACAGATGTTTCGAATGTCTCTCATAACTTATATAACATATATATTTAAAACAAAAATTAGGGGTTTGGTGCTTACCCTTGATCAAAGACGATAATTAAAATTAAATCTTATCGAAACGATCTCGCCAGCCACCCAAGTTACGTTTAGGGCGGTCTGACAAGGATTAAATTCATTTCTTAACCTTTTATTTATATATAGTAAATAGGATAGATTAATTATTATTTTTCATAGAATATTACATTATTACAATTTCACATGATTTTTAGCCTACACTATAAAGTGACAATTAAAAGAGGTTTTATATGTTTAGCCTACACTATACAGTGACAATTAAAAGAGGTTTTATATTTTTAGCCTACACTATAAAGTGACGATTAAAAGAGGTTTTATATTTGCAAATTTGCCTCTGTTTGGTTAGTTGATTTTTTAATTCAGCCTAGTCTCAAACATTTGAATGGCATTGTATAAAAAAGTGAGTTCGTTTTCCCGACTAAATATATCTTTAGTTTATAGAATCTACTTTACATCAATGAAACGATAACCTCTTATATATTTTACGTCAGTGCACAAATGGTATTATTTTTCAAGTTTAATGTGTATTTTTTTAAATTATTCTAGACTGATTAAATGATTCCAACGTCTTAAAAAAGTTTACGTCTTATGTCACATAATATGCTATATTTAAGTATGAAGCCTATAACTAAAATATATATTTCAAAGCTTGAATTTTTATTCTTCTTAATATTGATCCTAACCTTTACAAAACCCTGTACTTATTGCATAATTATAATTATTAATCTTATACTATAAAATGATAGAGATCTGCCTGCGTGTGGTTACATGAAAACTACTAGATAAATTACGGCCAACTTGTTATTTTTAAGACTTTACGACTTAGTCCTTATATAAAAAAAAAATATGATAGCTTTATCTATACATATAATAAGAATAAATCTAAAAAAATCTAAAGTGTTTGTAATTTATCGATTTTCGTGAAAAAAGTTGTTGCAGGTGTCTGGGAATAAGTAATAGAATACATTTCAATTATTTTTAGAAATGTCTGTCTATCTGCCTGTCTGTCTGTTTGTATGAACACGTATCACTGCTAAAGCACTGGGTTCACAATAAATCCTCAAATCATAAAGCATATCTTCGGGAGTAACGTAGTCTTTGTTTCATTAAAATCGGTCCACTCTATTATAAGTTATTATAATTTCAATGACAGCTCGAGTTAAGTACGACAGAAGAGTAGTAATCTTTAACTAATTTGGTTGAATGCACTAATCTCAGGAACTCCTTTTCTGATTTGAAAAATTCTTTCAGTGTTGTATAGCTCATTTGTCGAGGAATGCTATATATCATCACGCTAAGAACAGCAGGAGCTAAGTAACAATGTAGAAAGTTTTAAAGTCATTTTTTTTTTTGTTTTGAGATATTCCGCTCCGTTTTAGCGTTAGTCCATACTAACTATTCCACGCGAACGAAGTCGCAGACAGAATATAGTTTAATATAAACTTATTAAAGTTTTAAGAAACTGCAACTTTATAGACACTACGCGTACAACATTGTATTTTCTAGCATTAGGGCGATCGGTGTGGTACTTAGGTTTTTCCCTTGATACATTAAATGTATTGTTAAGGTTATTAAACCATGCAGACGATGCAGATTATGGTAGGTGGTAGAGCCACGCTGATGCTACTACTGGTTTCAGCATGAATGGATCGGCACGTCCTGGGTAGTACCACCCTCTTACAGAAAATCGACGTGAAGTAACAGTGCTTGCATTGTTGCGTTTCGTTCGGTCAGTGAGAACGTTGGAGGCCCATCTCCATTTCCCTCTCCCTTCCTCTCCCCTTTCCTTTCCCCTCCCCTCCCCCAAACACTGGCTTGCGACTCCTTTGGTGTTGCAAGTGTCTATGGACAGTGGTAATCACTTAACATCAGGTGACTCATCTGTGCGCTTGCTTTCAATGATATAAAAAAAGACGAAGTATCGAGTATCATCTAATTATTTAATAAATAATATTCTGTCGTTAAAACTACGCTAATTTTTTCAAAGATACAATATATTGATTAATTTATCTACGTCAATATGAAATATTTTAAACAATAATACACCGTAAATATAAAACATGTGGTATTTGGTCCCATTAATTAGCTGAGTGATCTTGGGTTTAATTCCCACATATGGTAAATAATTATGTTATGAGTATGTTTCCTATATACAGAGGAAATATAAATATATTATAATATACACTATATATTTATCAGTGTGTCAGTTGTTCAGTTACCATAAAACAGGCTACACTTAACTTGGAATCAAATATAATAATAAATCAGTAATAAGGACAACCACCAACAATGAAAAATCAAAACAATGAAATACCTAAATGTGTTTTCATATGAATTATAGTTTGAATGACAATATTTAAATTTCAGAATTTGTTTATTGAAATTATTAACACTAGTCTGGTTTTTATATATATGGCCACGCGGAGCATTAATTATATACATTTTTATAAAATCTATTAATCAATCAAACGTATGAGTAACGTAACGTATATGTACACGGGCTCCTATACTACGCGTCTCTAATCTGACGCAATACAGCTGGTCTTGCTGACGTAGCATGTCGTGACGCGAGGTTACAAATTTATTTCATGCCAAAAATACCGTACAACGCGCCTAAAAATTCTCAGAATAGATCCAATATCGACGACATAATAAGTGACTGTATTATTATTTTCCATTGAAATTGATACAAGCCAAACTCGTTTCGTTCAATAACATATGCGATACATTCTTCGCCTACAACACGGCTACGGTATTCCCTCGGCGAATTTAAATTTGTAATCGTGTATTCCTTTGCCCCAATAACGGTGGAACAATTTATTAAAAAAAAGTCTCGACTCCGCCCACCGACGGAAACAGCTGCAGAGCTAATTATTAGAAACACGGGTTCTTGAGCATCGTGTAACGTTGTCTACACGTAAATGATTATATACTAACCGTATACCCTACCTTACCCATCTATTTTATGTTAGACCCACACTTCCCACAAGTGGGCGTAATGAAAGAGATCTTTTGTATCGGACAAGTGACTAGATCCGATGGTAAGTACAAAGCAAAATTATTTTCAAGTCGCTTATAATATAACAAGTGAGGTAGCACAACACGTTAGGCCTAGGTGTACCCCACACCTGCCAGAAAATACTTAGTCGCTTATAGTCGCTTACAGTATAACAAGTAAGGTAGCACAACACGTTAGGCCTAGGTGTACCCCACACTAGCCAGAAAATACTTACAAATCCTTAACGAGCAGTTTTCTACTTCAAACTGATCGGTAGCCTCTAGTCTTAGAAAATACCTTACCAACGAACTATGGTATCAATGATTTCCTAAACCAAAAGCATAGGTTCTTTGTAATATCGAACCTACATCATCCAACGAGAAGCTTAATCACTATACAAGTACACAATCATCGTTTTATACTTTTTTTTTAATGTTATAGCAGGCCTACGCTCATATGGGTAACTTGATGTTAAGTGATCACCACCGTCCATAGACACTAACAACACCAGGAGAGTCGAAAGTGCGTTGCTAGCCTGTGTTTGGGGGAAAGGGAGGAAGGGAGGGAGGAAGGAGAAGTGAAGGGAAGGAGAGGTAGGCCTGCGGCGCTCTCACTGACCGAACGAAACGCAACAATGCAAGCACTGTTACTTCACGTCGGTTTTCTATGAGAGGGTGGTACTACCCCGGACGAGCCGACCTATTCATACTGAAACCAATACTAAACTAGTTGTAACCGCGACTCCATCCGCGCGGAATATAATATAAAAAAATAGTGCATAATAAAATCATCTAAATGTATTAAGTCCATTTACTTATCTAGTTTAAGTCGCATCATCATTAGAAATACATGTAACTTTTGATAGAGTTAACAGATTTTAACAAACCAAGACTAAATATTACTCGAGAATATGCTTTATTATTTCCTTGGTGAGGTTTTATCGTGACCGCAGTACTTTAGCGGTGGTGCCTGTTCAAACAAACAGACAGACAAGTAGATAGACAGACATTTCAAATAATGGTTGAGATGTATTTTATTACTTACTAGCGGGCCCGGCAGACGTTGTCCCGCCCTGATTATCAAAAAAATCCTGGACAAATTATATACCAAAACGTTCCTCGTGAATCACTTTATCCACTGGTGAAAACCGCATGGAGATCTGTTCAGTAGTTTTTGAGTTTATCGCGAACAGACAGACAGACAGATGCGGTAGGGGACTTTGTTTTATACTATGTAATTTTATTACTTATTGCAAAGAATCTGCATTATTTTTATTCACATAAATCTAAAAAGTACAGACACGTCTGATTTTCATTTTTATTATATGTATAGAAAAAGATATATATGGATGTTACACACCCATCTGGAAATATGAAACGGCGTTACCTAGTCACTTTGACTGCCTTTTCTCTACCATTTTAAAAGCTCTAATGGTGGTAGACCCACGCTGAAACTATTACTGATTTCAGCATGAATGGGTCGGCTCGTCCGGGATAGTCCCACCCTCTCATAGAAAACCAACGTGAAGTAACAGTGCTTGCATTGTTGCGTTTCGTTCGGTCAGTGAGAGCGCCGGAGGCCCACCTCCCCTCCCCTCTCCTCTCCCTCTTCCTCCCCTAACCCTTCCCCCCAAAGGGTGGCAATGCACTTGCAACTCCTCTGGTGTTGTTAGTGTCCATGGACGGTGGTGATCACTTAACATTAGGTGACCCATCTGTTCGTTTGCCGCCTATGACATAAAAAAAAAATATAAAAAAAATAAGCTAAACCTTTTTAATTTTATTTATATAGTTTCTACTCAATCTATTGTTTGTTAAGAACCATTCTTATACATATTTAGTCTGATCTAAACATTAGAGGTGATTTTATTTAAAAATTTCGAGCATCCCACACGAATAAATCAAAGCTGAATATTTCTTCAATCATATCATTACTGTGACCTTATATTTATTTATGATTTGACCGGCTATGGGCGGTCACGATTATTATTATAGAAGTATCAATTAATGAGAGAACGATACGATTGAAATAGATTATTAATACCAGAATCTTTATCTTCCACCTACGTCTAGCGTCTTAACTTAGCTGATGAGTTTCTTTATGTGTACACCATTTCATAATAAAGGTTTGAACAATATGTTGAAATATTTATTACTTATATTGTAAAAGACTGTATTCACATGTCATTTTATTTGCATTTATTTTTCTATTACAGTTTTTATTATAATGGTTTATTGTATCCAATATTATATTATTATTACCGAGAAAACTATGAAACCACGAACCTGAAAAAAACCGACAATGCAGTCATCAGGAATAGTCTAAAGTTGGCTAGTTTACTGTTACATAAAATGGCAATATAGCAAGCAAATAATAATCTTGAAGAATTTCGTTTTTAACCGGAACGGTGGTGCCGCTCAACCAGACACTATATATAGCCTACCAAAGCTAAAGCCTAGAGTAAAATTATAAGGCTAAATGATCCCACCATACTTCGTAACTATATAATAATAATCATAAATATAGTGGTTCAACAAAATAATGCCAAGGAGGGTTGATGTCAGGCAGGCGGCCAATCGTAAAAATTGAGCCAAATCATATACCACAACATGACAAATATGTTGTACCGATCCTACTTATGTGGGATAAGGGTAAGAAGAAGAGATTGTAAAAGACTGTATTATTAAAAGGCCAGTCATGATATATGCATCTCAGACGGATGAGAGAAAATTACATGTGACAGAAATGCGAAAGTTAAGGTGGATGCGGAGTGTGACCAGAATGTATAAGATAAATAATGAGTTTATCAAAGGAAGTTTGAAAATAGCACCAGTGACAGAGAAATTGAAGAGTAATAGGTTAGCATAGTATGGGCATGTCATGAGGAGAGATGAAAACCATGTAAATAGAAAAGTTTTGAGTATGATAGTGAACGGATATGAGAGTAGAGGAAGACCGAAAAAGGTGTGGATAGAATGTGTGAAAAATGATATATAAAGGTGTCATACTGAGATGACATCTGGTAGGGGAGAGTGGAAAAGGAAAAAATGTTATGCTGACCTTACTAATAAGGGTAACAAGAGGATAATGTAAAAAACTGTATTATTTATTTATATGTATCATGGGATTTACAAGGAGCCGGATTTTAATTTATTGAATATTTGACTTTTTACTTTATTAATATTTGAATCTTCTATATAAATAAAATAATAGAGGTCTGCCATTGTGTCTGTAGCAAGCAAAAAGTACTAGATGGATTTCGACCAAGTTTTTTTAGTTTAACTTCTTAGGCACTTTGCCCCGTATATAAATAGAATGATCACGACATCTTCATTTAATTAAACATAGGGCTTTAATAAACTGCGATTTTTAAAAACACAACGCGTTTTTCGATGTCTCTATGCCTAATAAATATATTGTTCGGATAATAATGACGCAGACTAAGTCGCGGGCATCAACTAGTACACGATATAAATTATAAAAATAAGTATATTCTTTTGTTATACCATTTTCATAAGAGCTTTCATAAGCATTTTAGTAATAAACATGTCTAGAAACCGATAACATCACAATCTCGACTTAACCAAAAGCTAAAAGGTCGTTTATAGGGACATAAACGTTTATAGAATCATAAACCAGAACCAATCTATTGTTTCCACTCGGCCTACGCGTCCCTAAGACATAACTAATCGACCTATTCCGCTTTTTGTCTCCGCGAGACGCATAATCAATTGTCACCTCGTGTTTGAACATTTCCCACCTAAGTTCAAGATGTTTCGAATCAATTCAGAACGGGTTTCCTATGGTACGTCCACGACAAACTATCGGATATCGTATTGCACGGAGAAAAAGGTGATGAGTGGCCAACGTTCATATGTTCTGGCGCGAATAGATTAGATGCATGGTAGAGACACGCGGCCATTGATAGCGACGATTTATCCTATATACCATTCGAAATTTGATTTCCTACCCGGATAATATTTCATGACCAATTTAATTAAGATATTTGTTGTATTCTTACATAAAATAGAAATTGATATTGTATCTTTAGAGGGTTATTACTCTGATAAGAATCAATAGAGACAAGACCCCACACCGGGGTTTTCATATTCGACACTTTTACGATACAATGACAATATTGGATTTGATATTTATATGGAAATCAAATGCCACTACAAGTCAATATATGTACATGACGTGTATTTTCTAAAGGATAACTTACGAATAAAAATATTATGGTTATAAACAATCTACAAAGAGTTCATACACACGTAACAAAAATAACGTGCAGATATAAACATTTAGTTCGGAACATTTAATTTTTTATAGTGTTTTTATTACTAACTTCCTAATATAATTTTTTTTTTTTTTTTTATGTCATAGGTGGCAAACGAACATGTGGGTCACCTGCTGTTAAGTGATCACCACCATCCATGCACACTAACAACCCCAGAGGAGTCGTAAGTGCGTTGCCATCTTTCGGAGGGAAGGGTTAGGGGAGGGAAAAGGAGAGGAGAGAGGAGAGGGGAGGGGAGATGGGTCTCCGGCGCTCTCACTGACCGAACGAAACGCAACAATGCAAGCACTGTTACTTCACGTCGGTTTTCTATGAGAGGGTGGTACTACCCCGGGCGAGCCGACCCATTCATGCTGAAACCAATAATAGTTTCAGCGTGGCTCTACCACCATTAAAATAATAATAATATTACCAATAATATTGTAAAGATCGATGTTAGTTACATTTCCAATCAAAAACTACCAAACTTGACGTTGATGAAACTTGACTATAATATAGCTTATAGAACAGAAGCATATATTGGTTATAATTGATAAAGATACTGCTTAAATTGTCCAAAATATAACGATAAATATCAAGTAAATTTTAAAAAATCCTATCATCTGGACGCCATCTTGAAATGCGTTCCATAAGCCCTTTACAGACAGATAATGTACGGTTAGTAGTCATTTATAAAATTATAAAAGGTAGAAGAAGTCGCGGGCGGCTGTTAATATTTCTTAATTTGAGCGTAAATAATAATCGAAAAGAAACTATTAGAATTACAAACCAGTATCAGAAGAATAAAACACGAATTAATAGGAATGTTATTTGTATTCAATTAAAAATCTGTCTACATACACATGAGCGTTATAATTAAAATAGCGTTTGTCAACAAATGTAAAGTGTAATTAGTTCGTAAATACACTCATTCGAATATTATTAGTATTATCTTATCTCGCTGACTAAATGAGCATTCCGATTGATGATGCACGAAATCATGTTTACTCATACAGCGCCGCTGCGTATACCAGATACACTTATTGCAGCACGAACACATAATCGATTGCTTTACTCAGTCACAAGGCAAATCAATAATGAAGAGACATAGCTGTGTAATCAAAAGTCAATTAAAATGCTGTTTGTTCCCCATCAGTACAAGTCGGGGCATGATTTATAGTTTCGCAGCGGGCATTCGGCGCTGGCGCACTGTTGCGGCTGCTTTTTAAATTTAATTCGTACCGGCCAGGGCGTGATCTTATCCTTCACGATCGATTTAGATAAAATAAATAAATATTTATACATTTCACTATAGATGGGCGAACAAAGCAGTTCCCTAAATTGATTATCTGAATGTAGACATTTATGGGACTATCTACAAAGAAGTATCCATCTATCTATTCTATATAGAAGTATCGTCTATAGATATAATAAAAATGAAAATCTAATGAATCTGTACTTTTTAGAATTTTGTAACTAAAAGTGTTGTAGGTGTCTAAGAATAAGTAATCAAATACATTTCAATCACCTTTAGAAATGTCTGTCTGTTTGTTTGGATATGCATCTCTGCTGAAATACTGTGTTCGTGTTAAAATCTTATCAAGAAAATCGTAAATCTTCAAGTAACCTTAAGTTATTATTTCATCAAAATCTGTTTGGTGTATCAAATTTGTATATATAAATTTCTTCTGTACGTGTGTATGTCACTGAACTCCTCTGAAACGGCTGGACCGGTTTTGATAAAATTTTAAGTGCGTGTTCCAGTGGATCGGAGAATAGTTTAGATTCAAAATTTGACCCGGTAGGTGGCGCTGCGGTTGACTTTTAGGATTTTTATTAAATTATCAAGGAGGACAACGTCTGTCAGGCCCGCTATTGTTATTATAATTTTAATAACCACGCGACTTAAGTACGAAAGAAAAGTAGTTAAAAAGATGATTACTTAATACATTCAGAGGAATTTATTCATCACTGTTTTGACATAAATTTCCACGCGGGCGAAGTCGCGGGCACAGCTAGTTTAGAATAAAAATTTATAGTAGAAGTCATTTCACATACTTTATATTTTTTAACTGTAAATGGTACCGAGTACGTTGAGTTAAGTTTACACGTTAACAATTTAAGTAAACAGCAATGAAATAAGTATCGACTGTCGAACTTAGAAATTGAGGTCGAAAATAGTCAATACCACCTGTCCAAATGTTACTCGCGTACTACACATTATGGTATTTACATGAACTCTCCCATTTCAAATAATACCTACCCATTGACAACTTTGACAGACGATATCCTGTTATATTTGGTACTTGGAGCCTATTATGAAACTGTCGATAATTGAATACAAATTTTATCTCAGTAATAAGACTAACGTGTGTCGTTAAATTGAGATACCATATTTACAATAACTAGTGGTCGCCTAGTGGTCGAAATTCGACCATAATTAATTTTGATATTCAATAAGACCAAAGAGAATAATAATTATTTCACTGGTTTCATAAATTTACTAACGATAAATTATTTATCAATTAATTATTAATGTATATTATGAATTTACATATTGTATTATTATCAAAATAAACCTATAATTTAACCAGTTTAAAGGGCATGTAAGGTAATTGAAACGTAAGAGTAAAATGAACGATGGCGATACGTCTTTTTCATTTACCTGTGTGTATATGTTGTGTATTATTCAAGCAGTAATGTGTGTAATGTATATTTTAATTAATTTAATGTGTATGCAATGCATTTTTTTAACTAACTTTGTGCACTTCTCCTCTATATAAACTTTAAATACGCCGAATTTAATGTTCATGTTCGCTTAAAAAGGGGTGCAAAGTTTTCGCTTCACGTATTAAAATATAGATGCTTTATATGATATTAAAAACCTTGATAATGGCTCACTAATAAAAGTCAATATAGTAGATAAAAATATTATTTTATTCATACTCTGCTTGGAAGCGTAATAAATACGAAAACTTTCATATTTTAGCTAAAAATGACATCACAAATATTATTTATTTACACTGTTCGACTTACAATTTAAATATTTACAATTGACTAGGGTACATTTCAGTTCTTCAACAACTTTGACTTACATTAAAATTATTTACAGTTTACATACACAGTTCTCACTTCATCTTAACATAAGTACCTAATGTTATCACATTAATAATTATATGACATAAAATTAATCAGGAACGTTCTAGTACCAGAGTTAACACGTGATCAACATTAATAAACACAACCGTTGTATGCGATAAAAGGAATGTCATACTTGATTCGTTGGTATGTTACATATAGATTAACCGAAGGAATACATTAATATTTATAAATATTTGTATTATACAGACAAATGATGCGTTTTCAAAAAAAATAAATAAAGGTTGAGCTTAAAAAATTATTTCAAATAATACAATATAAACAAGCTCACAATGATTATTTGTGGAGTTTTGAAGTTTAGCACCGAATTTTTTTACAAAACAACGACTTAAAAGCCACATAATTTTTAATTTATTGCTTAATTAACATTATTAAAGGACTATATAGGTTAGGTAATTAAATAATCACAATATTAAAAATTTATACAAAATAAGTTTTTCTGGCATGTGTTGTACTAGACATAGGGATTTGTTGGGCTGGCCGGAGTGGCCTTTCTTCACACTGATGGTTGTCTATTGAAACATAACTATGATGATGAGGCAAACGATCGTCTGCTCTACCCTCACTACTGGCTACCGAACATGTCTCGTCCTCGGTGCTACGCGCAGAGACCTCTGCACTTGCACTGGTCGAGTGCATCGGACTCGACATTAGAATAGGTGGCGCATACTTGTACCACGGGTCGTGAGCAGTCGGCGACGCCGTGTACCTCAAGTTCCCGTGCCGGCCAAACCCCTCCCTATTACCACTTTTAATATTGTTTGCGTTATGAAGCGTCCGATTGGGCAACGTCACGTCCACATCGGGTAACCGAAAATTTAGTTTCTCCCAACAATTTCTTTCCCCCCACACGATCACTGTACACGTTTTGAGTAACACTTTCAAGTCTGGATCAATGTTTATCGCACTCAAATCGGTCGTTACGAGGAAAATGATCTTTTGACGTCTATGTCTAACGTTCACTGAATTTATAGCACTTTGCACTGCCGCTTTCGATTCGGGCACGTACCATTCTTGCTGTAAAAAGTTTATAGATAAAACTATAATGAGTCTTTTTGAACTCTCAGATGCACTCACTAAACTATCACCCGAACGTCGTTCGATAAGCTGCAAGTCTCTATGTTGTAAACATAACACGTGACCCGTATTTTCTAAGTCGGCACTCACCGCACGATTCACAAAGTCCTCATCGCGGGGATTATACACGATAAAAGCGTCGAAACGTTTGTTTTTGTTATCATTCATATCCTTTGGCGTGGAACTGAATACTCTTACACCATATCTAGAATGCATCCATAATTTAAAATCTTCTCGGAACATAAAGAGCAAAGCACACATTAGTAAAAGTATAATCGCTATTATAAGCACCGCTACGATATACGGAATATAATTTTCGACACCGTCATTCGATTCGATGAATAATCGTTTTAGAGTCTCTGTGCCAGTCTCCTCGGTAGTGGTTTCTATTTTACATTCCTTCGTTACAGTCGCAATGGTTTTATTCATGGGCTGATCGTGGGCAAAGTAGCACATCATGGTCTCGGTATCTTTTGATTTTTTTATTAACCATTGATTCAGGTGGGCCACGTCTTTACAATCACATATCCAGTTGTTGCCTTCTACAGAGACACGCGTACGTGGGTCGCTATCGGAAATGACTCTCCACGGCATGTAATCAATATAACCATTATTGTCGAGGTTCAAGTATTCAAGTGAAGGCAGATAATTAAAAGTATCATTTTCTATAAACTTAATCTTATTACTGTTCAAATATAACTCGTTTAAGTTTGGTAGTCTTGTAAATTGTGTATTTCTTAACGCCTCTATTTTGTTATTTTCTAAATGAAGAATTCTCAATGATTCGATACCGTTAAACGTTCTATTTTGTATTACATTGATGTTGCTATTATTGAGATATAGAACTTGAAGCTTCTTTTTACCAATGAAAACGTGATTTCCTAATTCTTTTAGATCGTTCCCATCTAAGTATATTTCCGTTGCGTCCATCGGTATTCGGTCTGGTACGTGATCGTAGCCGGCATTTGAACAATCGACTACGTTAGTGGTGGTCCAGGTCTGATCGTGATAACATGAACATTTATCTGGACAAGTCATCTTACAATCACAAGCGTCAAAATCACAACAATGACAGACTGTGAAACAGTGTGAATCGTACTCGCATAAAAACTCGGATGATTTTACTTCCAGCAAAAGCATTTCGAATTTAGATCGTGAGTGGGTTAAAGAGCACCTTACACTCTCTAAGTCCATTACTCGCGGGCGCTGTCTGAGGTCACTTAATTGGTTAATTGTCTGCAGCCATTCCATTGTGCAATCGCATACAAAAGGATTTTCACTGATATAGAATTCTGGTAAATCTTTATCGTCAGAAACAGATGATATGGCAAACGCGCCGAGCTCTAATGTTTTTATTTTGTTAGAATACAACATAACTTTATTAAGGTTGTATTTTTGTAGGAATGTTCCGGGGCTAATTTTTTCTATATTATTATTATTTAATACGACCGTCTCTATACTACTCGGAAATGAGAATTCGTCAATGCTTCTTATCTTATTATTACTCACGTCCAGCATTTTGACCATAGTGGTCTCTTTCAAGCCATATGTATCTTCTAACTTCTCTATTTTATTCTCATGCATATCCAGCCATTCCAGATTCGTCGGTATATGGCTATAATCGAACCACAGTAACTCATTGTTAGATACATTAAGCCAAACAAGTGGTTGCGTTGTGGTAAAAATTCCCTTTAAATCTACTAATTTATTCCCGTCAAGGCCAATCGCTCTCAACTGTTGATTTGCGGCAAACGCACCATCATCAATTTGATCTATATTATTTGTAGCCAAATTCAATATTTGTAATGATGGCAAGGTCATAAAAGTGTCCTTTGAAATTTTTTCTATCTTATTTCCTACAAGACGCAATCCATACAAATCATCCAAACCCTCGAATTGTGCAGTAGTTACTTTCGTTATCCTGTTCATGCCCAAATCTAGTGATGTTAAGAACCGTAACGTCTTAATAGCTTCTGGTACCTCGGATAACTGGTTTCCGCTAAGCCCCAAATCATGAAGTTTCGTTATATTTTCGAAAGAGCGTATGTCGACTTTTGTTATTCTATTTCCATCGAGAAATAACTGGTTCAAGACATAAAGATTTGAAAAATGTCCAATATCTACCTCTACAATATTATTATGAGCAAGAGAAAGCGAATGGAGATTTTTCAGGTTAGAAAATGCACCTTCAGCTATGCGCGCTATATTATTGTATTCCAAACTTAAAAATTGTAAATTATTCAAATCTTGAAACAGAAGTGTATCAATTTTTGTTATTCTGTTATGTGACAAATTCAGTACTATTAATCTCACTAACCCTGAAAATGTGTCCCTGTTTACCCATTCGCTTGTCAATTCGTTCACAGATAAATCTAATATTTGTAGTTGATCTAAACCCTCCAAGAGTCCGGGTGCCAATACGCTCAATGAATTATTATGCAAATATATTTGTTTTATGTCCCTTGACGACTGAAACATCTCTGGAGGTAAGGCTGTTAAAGCGTTAGTAGATAAATTTAAAATTTGTAAATCACTTAATCCCACGAACGCGCGATCAGCAACATTTGATATTCTATTGTTTTGTAAAAACAATTTTTGAAGTGCACGTAAACTCGATAAACCATTATCCGGCAACACACTTATTTCGTTATATGACATGTCCAAAATTTCTAATACGGTATTACATGACTTTCCAGGTGCTGTCGGTCCATTTCCCCAATCAGAGAATCCTAAATTTGATATATCTTGCAGTCGATTCTGAGTTATGTTTAGTTCTTTCAGATTATATAGTAGACAGAAAATTTCTGATGGCAATATCCATATGTTATTGTCTCCCAAATCTAAAGATCTCAGATCAGTGAGGCCTCGGAAGGTATCTCTGTGGAACTCCATAGACATGGCTGACCAATCTGTGTTATGTGTGCGAATAGTTAAATGTCGAAGAGCACTGAGAGGGGACAATACTGCGGACGGAACATAACGAATCTTACACGACTCTATTCTCAGTTCTCTTAAATTATGAAATCGTGACAATAACTGTGTTCCTTCCTCTTTTCTGCGGCCGAAGTCCAGGGAGCTTTCGAAAAATAGAGTATCCGTGCAGTGAAGATCTAGCACAGTGATGCGTTGGGCCTGTGAAATGCTTATCCCAGACAGCAAGTCGGTGGCGCCGGCAGCTGTGCGGAGCGAGCACGCAAGCTGGACGCGCGTGGTTTCACTCGCATCGCCCGATACACGTTGCCACTCGCACTCCTGCGGTGCTTCCGCTACACGGCTTGTCAACGACGCACCGCCAGCACCCTGACACATCCACCACCATGCCGTGTACCACACAGCCAATAATCCCAACGATAACATATCGAATAAATCACTTGGAACGTTCACTTAATTTATATCATCACAGTTTTTATCGCGCACATTGTTCCTATAGTCCAAAAGCACTCGGAAAAGTTAACGAATTTCCCGTCAAACTTGTTTCAAAGTACGATACATAACGGCACGAGTGGAGCGCATATAAACGCAACAAGACCGTACTTCGAGAGGTGCTGTTAGCGACTGAGTGACGACGTGAAGCAAGTTGAGCGACCGGCTGGCGCGGCACGCTCCCCGCGCACGTTCGCTCCTCCCCAGACAGAGTCGTCCGATACCACTCTCTCTGTCATAACGAAAGTTCACGATGGCAACAAGTTGCTCGGCGCAAGATTGGCATGAACAGAAGCGAGCTTCGCGAGCTTATATAAACATGCGAGTGCTTGCCGTGTTTATTTTGCCTAATAATAAAATTTCAATAGTGTTTGGTCTGAAAAGCGTGAGAACCGATGAAATTTATATAACATAATATATTTAAAGGTGATAACATTTTTTTAACAAAGTATACAGTTATCCATTTACATGTGATTAATATCTTCTTTATTTTATTGTCATAAAAATATTAAGTATCTCGTAAGACTAATAGTTACAAAAATAGTACATCTTTAAAATCTGACTGATGTTTTTTTTTAAATAATTGCCTACCTATTGCATGCTATAAGAGTTATGTAGTTAACTGAAACGATTTTGTTCAATATTTATTCATTCGCGATTTTTATCATGAATGTGTATGAATTTGATAATTTAAATTTATAATCAGCATATAAACATAATTATTGATATAGGTCATATACTTATTTACTAAAATACAACAACAAAACTGCACAACAATTACAAATAAACAATAAAAAATCTCGTTTCAAAGATACTTTATAATAGTTTTGTTAACTATTATAATTTCTAATAGGAAAATTATTGCGATATTGTGATTATAAGTTTATGTGAACAAATAGCCACAGATTATTATATTTTGTTATTTTATTAAACTTTTTATGCACATAAAGTTCCAAATAACCTTACATACCTATCTTTATATAAAGGTTACGAAAACTAAATGGAACTTGAACGTACACAAAATTCAAAGAGCAATTTCATTTCACAATAATGTAAGCTTTTGACTTATTCAAAATATTAATTTGGTACTTTCACGAATTCACGACATGTATGTACGGGCGCAATTTTATCAAACTAATTCACTACGTAGAAAAACGGTAACACTTGAAAGAACTTTAAAATTTTTTACACACAGTAGTTAATATCATGTATTAATATAATATAATATAAGTAAAATCATATTTACTTAGAAACCATAGATATATTTAATTAACGACCAAAATGCTTTTTTTATAATTCGAAAGTTAACATAACAACCCCTTAATAAAACATTTCGCACAGCGATAGCATAAGTGATTAAATATATGCTTTACAAAAGCAATTTTATTTTATATTTATTGTTAAGGAGACCTTAGTATAACTTATATAGTAGGCTGGCATGTAATCTAAATCTACATCTAATGGCTTAGTGAGAGCATGATCAGACATCATAACAAACGACGCATGTTCGAATCCTGTAATGAGGAATTAATGGAAAACGGTGAAGGAAAGCATTTAAAGAATTATTTATTGGTGTTAGCGCTTGCCCACAATCTCATCTGATGATAAATAACGATGTGATCTAAGCTGATAAACAAGCTAAACCTAGATGTAACTGACTCTCAAATGCAGTTGCCGGAACACACGAACAGGTGCTAAACCTAGATATAACTGACTCATAAATGCAGTTGCCGGAACACACGAACAGGTGCTAAACCTAGATATAACTGACTCTCAAATGCAGTTGCCGGAACACACGAACAGGTGCTAAACCTAGATATAACTGACTCTCAAATGCAGTTGCCGGAACACACGAACAGGTGCTAAACCTAGATTTTTCAACTCGAGGGTGATAGCTAGGTCTAAGCTGATAAACAAGCTAAACCCATATGTAACTGACTCTCAAATGGAGTTGGCGAAACACACGAACAGGTCCTTGACGGCAGATTTTCAACTCGAGGGTGATAGCTAGGTCTAAGCTGGCGGTGGAGAGGCCTAGCTTGGCGGTGGAGAGGCCTAGCTTTTCCGCTGCCAGCCGAACCCAGGGAGAAAGGGACAGGGGGCCTGGAGTCCCATTGCACGGGTTCGGCGTGCTGGGAGGCAGTCTTGCAACCGGGCTGCCTCAGCTGGGTGCGGCGTGGGAAACGCCTGCCGCCGGGGGTGTCGCGGAGCTTGCCTGTATGCTCCCCCGCGGCACCCCCATAGTGCGGCGTAGGTTGTCGTGGAGTTTTTAGCCGGTTAAAGTCGCCGAAAGGTACCACCCCTGCGTGATTAGCACGTAGGTGGTGGTCGGCTCAGTCCAGGGTCTCCCCTGAGAGCCTGGCAGTCCATGAGGATTTT
Source organism: Antheraea pernyi (assembly GCA_015888305.1). NCBI lineage: Eukaryota > Metazoa > Arthropoda > Insecta > Lepidoptera > Saturniidae > Antheraea > Antheraea pernyi. Next base: position 339,359 of record MU158898.1, on the reverse strand, counting down.
TCCTCCACGTTAAAAAAAAAAAAAAAGGTCTAAGCTGATAAACAAGCTAAACCCATATGTAACTGATTCTCAAATGCAGTTGTCGAAACACACGAACAGGTGCTTGAAGGCAGATTTTCAACTCGAGGTGGATAGCTAAACAGGTGGTCTTAGAAAAAGCCTTACAACCATGCTGTGGTTTGAATTACGGTGTTTTCCTTCAACGTATGCTCCTCCGACTCAATTGCTAGGATTCGAACCTACGTACATCGACGCTGTGTCTGAACACGCTACCAACTAAGCCATTACTACTTTGTTTATTTAAAATTATAGGATAATGATAGGATTGGCAACAACTCTCAAGTTGAAATGCTGTCGCTTAAAGAGTTTTTAGGCGAGTTCTGGTAGATGCACTTGAAACTTGAAAGCCAGTCCTTTGTTACCATTTTAGCTGATGTAATTTAATATCAGATGAGGTCGTGGTCACACGTTAAAACCTGTAAGATATATTCAATTTAAGCATTTCCGCCAACGCAGAGGTATGGTGGTAGAGCCACGCTGAAGCTATTACTGGTTTCAGCATGAATGGGTCAGCTCGCCCGGGGTAGTACCACCCTCTCACAGAAAACCAACGTGAAGTAACAGTGCTTGCATTGTTGCGTTTCGTTCGGTCAGTGAGAGCGCCGGAGACCCACCTCCCCTCCCCTTCCACTTTCCCCTTCCCTTGCTAAACAGAATGGCAACGCGCTTGCGACTCCCCTGGTGTTGCAAGTGTCTATGGACAGTGGTTATCACTTAACATCAGGTGACCCACCTGTTCATTTGCCTCCTATGATAGAAAAAAGAAACGCATTTTTTTTTGCCAAAGATATAATTAGAGAGCGAAATTTACATAATAAGGCGAAATTTAAGAATATTTGCTTGAAAAGGAAGGAACACTTGACAAAAATAGATCACAGATCGATTCTTAATCCTCGAGAAAAAAATTGCTCGAATTATTTGCCGATGGAATGTTACAATTGAAATTCAAATCTGTCAATTAGAATGCGTTTTGTTTAGAAAGAAAATTAGAAGTAACCACAGGAGTTATTTTTAATTTACTTATTTTTCCTGCAGTCTCTTGATTTTTCTTGATGGAAGCTTGATTCGCACGTTTTTTCTGAAATCGTTTTAAATCTAAATAACTTTAAATTTAGTTCATCTTAAACACATATTAAAGTGAGCAAAACAACATATTATACATAACTAGTTACAGCTACTTTTTAATATATTTTTTAAAACTATATTCGAAACCAATTTTTTTTTATTATGACCACAGGAACTTTGGAGCGTTAGATTCCATTTGACACCTCCGGTTTTTTTTTCTTTTAGTTACTGTTATCTGTTCAACATATTAATATAAAAAAATAAGTTAAAAAAAATCAAATATCGACCAATGTAATCTTTCAGAGCTCGAAAAGAATAATTAAAATCTAACCCATAGAACAAAGATCTCACTTATCACTTCCCACTTCCGAGATAACACACTTATTCATTATACGCATTTTCAACAATCATGAAAGTCGATAATATTCTATCAGGTAATAATCTATACATTCTGTGAACTCATTTATCTTTGCTATTGCTCCGGAAGATATAGGGTTGGCACAATTATTTCAAGTTTTTTTGAAGTTATACTTCTTTTGGCGCGTTAGGGAAAAATGATGAGAGTAAAAGTTTTTCGGACACCGTCACCCAAAACCGACACCCTGAAGTTATTACGATGCGCGCGCACACCGTCACGAAAAATCGACACCCTGAAGTTAGCTATAGTAAACATTTTGTTTCTTTGTATTTCTTTGTATTAAAACTTTCAATGTATTAAGTACCTTTTTTTCATTGTTAGTGTCGTTTTTTTCTACAAACGTAGAATAAGGAGAAAGATAAAATTTTTGAAAAGATTTTATCTTGTTACGCCAAAGAAGTATAACTACTAACGCGTGTACATAAGTACACACACATTTTTATATATCAAGGTGTTGCTAAATGTAAATTAAAATTACAGTGGTTCTTTTTTATAACCATTTCACAAATAATGTTCAAAATGTTAAAACAGTATGATTTATTTTGCATAATACATTATTGAAATACTAACCGTATTAAAGTTTGTGTGTGTATTTTACATTACCTTCTTTTGTTATAAGTTCTAGATTATATTTAATCACTAGAAAATAAAAAAAGGTACTAATAACCTTACTAAAAAGTTATTAATAATAACTAGGGATTGGATCAAAATATCAATATACTGTTGTTAATTATAAGTTTTTCTTTATTGTTATTGGCAATGAAAATGATAGTAATCGACCGGCGTTATCGAGGTTTATAAACAAGTAAGTATTATACAACAACCAATAGGTATGAAAGAGAGAGCATGTTGCATTACTCACACACAAAAACACGATACGAACAGTGAATACTTATTTCGTTATAGTTTCACTGTTTCAAATTACAATACAATACACGTCAGCAGCCCAATAGCAGATAAGACAACTGATAAATTTTTGTGCAATAATTATTGAAATATGACTCAACGGCGTTATTTATTATTGATAATAACTCGTTTTTTTTTTTATATATCATAAGTGGCAAACGAACAGGTGGGTCACCTGATGTTAAGTGATCACCACCGTCCATGAACACTAACAACACCAGAGGGATCGCCAGTGCGTTGCCACCCTTTGGGGGGAAGCGTTAGAGGAGGGAGAGGGAGAGGAGATAGGAGAGGGGAGGGTAGATGGGCCTCCGGCGCTCTCACTGACCGATCCAAACGCAACAATGCAAGCACTGTTACTTCACGTCGGTTTTCTATGAGAGGGTGGTACTACCCCGGACGAGCCGACCCATTCATGCTGAAACCAGTAATAGCTTCAGCGTGGCTCTACCACCATCAAAAACAATCGTAACAATCGTTATTGGCATGAACAAATAGCAGCTATTCACCCGAATATAATAAAGAAAATAATAAATTTCATCACAATAATTTTCTTCACCAAAAGCTAAGACTTATTCTATGATTCGTATTGACATGGATATTTTCCAACGGGAATAATTGTTATCAGAAGCTCAGAGATATACTTTAATTAATATTATTCTGTAATAACAGAACTGTTACAACCCTGGAATACATGAACTACCTGAGCTAGTGACGCATTTAGCGATAACTAATTCTTATCTCTAACAGTTGTCAAGTTACTCACTATGGTGACATCAGCGCGAAATGTTCCCATCGTTCAATCACCTGTAATTTCTTATTATACCTTAGAATAGTGCAAAATGATATGCTTTTGTATAACTGAGTCTCTTACATTAGAGCAACGTCCTAGAAGCCGCAATATGTATAATGCAATAACACTCTATCATTCTTAACACTATTAAACCGAAGAAATTGTGAAACTTTTTATAATTCTTTTTATAATTCAGCAACTGGTAAGACACGCTTGTTGATTACGAAGTTATCAAACAGAAAAGATTAGGAACAATTGCTACAATAATATACAAAAACTAAAACATCGTACCTACTTTCTCTACATCTTATATACTATTATATTTTATAATTGTTAATACAGCTTGCAGAATTCCTCTAATACTTTTTCCACTACACATAGTTTTTACATTAGACAATTTCAGCTTATGGGAGATAGCAAGGTAGACGATGTAGACACGATGCTATATTTATATAGAAGTGTTTTCCTTCTCCAAAAGCTCATGCTTATTGTAGGATTCCAATTCATATCAATCGTCGTGGTTACAGAAAGAAAGTAAAGAGAAATAACTGAGCAGTAATCGCTTAAAAATTTGTAATAAAACTTATAAATTTAATGTATACTTTATTACAAAAACCGATCCCCATTTCATTGTATGTTTTTTTTTTAAAAAAACTTTAAATTCCGCGAATAGACTATCTATAAAATTTATATCTATAGATCTAGATCTCGATTCTTATATCTATAAAAATATGTTGTGTTATTGTCACGCGTAATGAAAAGATAAACCAGGTCGAGTTTTTAGCCGGTTCTTCTCGATGACTAGGTTGTTTTCCGAACCGGTGGTAGTTTTGACGTTCCTAAGTGCCTTCTTAGGACCTAAATTGAAGAAAGATTTTTTGATTTTGACACTAATAGGAACCTTTCAAAGAAACGCGTCGTCATTGATTGGCTTCACTTAACTCATACAAGCAGGATTATAAAATTACTAACTGATTCCCGTCCGCTGCGTTGGGCGTTAAAAGAAGGCAAAGGGTCAATCGAATCCAAAATATCTAGAACCTTCCACGAACAATTCCACGTCGAATGGTCATAGTCCTGTGCCTATACTGAAGTAAATATGATATGGTTGAGCATTATATCTATGTACAGATGTGTCATAATTAATTTCAATAAATAAACTGTCGACAGATATTTTAAAATTGGTAACACGAATACTTCATACGAGACAGAGCGAAGTATATATATATATACAAGTGCAACTGAATGATAACACATGAAATAAAAAGCACGATAGAATCTTGTTTGGAGGAAACGCTGCATAGTACTTCCATAGTAATATATTACGCGGCGTATTGCAGTAAATATACATTTTAGAATTAACCTTCTTGTTAGATACTTGCTGATACACTCGACTTTGTCTACGTCATTTATTTGCAATATATTTTATGTACAGAAGAAAAAAAAATGAAAATTCAAAGCAAAGCAAGCTAAAGTTCGTCGAAACTATCCTTCGTAATTTTCTTTGCAAAGTTTTAGCAGTAGTAACGAAGTATGAAGTAACACTTTAGCAGTGACACGTGTCTAAGCAAACAGACAGACATTTCTAAAAATAATTGAAATGTAAAAACACCTTTTTTTTTTTTAAACCCCATGGTGCCTTCATATACCTTTTTAGGTGGGGGAGCAGGGACTGCCGGCTGGCACTGCGTCTGCTCCCCCTACAGGTGTAAGCCCCTCAAGAGGCCCTGACTGCGGTCTGAGGGGTCAGAGATGGTAGACCCCTAAAAGGGGGAGTGAGTGTTAGACCCCCTGACGAACTGTGGGAGTCGCATCGGCACAATGCGCCTCCACCACATGGGCCTGTGCAGTTTAAACTGCCAGGGCGACGGGATTCCTAGACATCTGCAATTTTTTTTTACATAAGTCTAAAAAGTGCGCACGCTCCGTCGGCATACCACCATCATGACCACACGATACGAAATTTTTCGTAGATAGTTTTAGTCTATTTATTTTTTGTATTCGGTTGACCTTTTACCATTTTAATGCCCAACGAAGCTGGTGGGAATCGACTAGATTTTACATAAAATCAAAAATTATATATGTTTTTAAAACATTAACTGACTTTGAACCGAGACTGTTGCTGCTCTCGACATAAATCAAAATAACGATTATAATTTTCAAATATTCCATGAACAAACAAACAAAAATAAAAGCCTAAAACACACTCACAAATGAACGTAGTTATATTGCGTCAATTCATTAAAACATTTTATATTCAATTGTTCTTCTCAACGATTTTATCAGCGAACATTTTTTTATTGTTCAAACTACAGACACGACTTCCTTGCCACATTTATATATCATATGTATGTATACGTATATATTTGTTCTATGCGTAGGTGTTTTATCAAAAGATCGATATCTAAGCGAATATGTATTCGCGGTATTATAAACAAAAGCCGTCGGGAACATGAAAGAGCTTTATTGGCTTGCTCGTCGGCGAAACGCAAAAACTGCCTCCACTCACTGTTAACCGATCTAAACGAGTGCACTCGGGAATGAATAGTGAATGTACAAAACCTGGCTGGAAGAATAGGATACACGCAAGCTATTAAAATTTTCTTTTAAAGTATATTCATAGGAATTACATACTTTTTTTATTTATTTTAACGAGACATGACGAATATGCCTGCCTCATAGGATAACTAGATTTAATTAATGTATCTTTAAGATTCATTTTCACGCTTATAGATAAAGGAAGCTAATTTACACATTATTCCTACCGTATCGCTTTTATTATTAACAGGCTTTCCCAATACACAATGTTAATATTGCGCGATACGAAATACATCTACGAGTTATTGAGGTATACATGCTTGGTACACACACGTGTTTATTTCACTAACTCATATATGTATGAATATGTAGCTTAGCTTAGGTTAACTCAATTAGATCGCGATTTTGCGTAACCTAGGCAACAGCACAAGCCGAGGTCAGCCGCGCACCCTTGAGCTAGTTGTCACAATAAAATCGACTGAATGCCTTAAGCGCTCGCCTTAGTAGTTCGGTGAAGCCGTTAAAGCCTCGCTAGACCAATAGCGTAGTCAGTTCGAGAAAAAAAACACAATATTGATCTCTCCAAGAATCCTCCAAAACTTCAAAGAGTATATTGTGATAACTCGTGGTAAAATCCTTGCAAATATTTTACCAATTTTGAGTCTTTTTATGAAATTATATTATTATCGTTTAGCTCCTATGAAAAATCGTTTTGACATATATAGTAATTCTCGGAAATGTCCTCTATCTGGTAGACAATGTCCCGTCAGAACAGTTCAAGCATACAAGAGATTAGCCCGGATATACTGCCCCATTTTATAATATAGTGAATTTGTTATATTGAATATTGGTTTGTTTTCGTTTTGTTTCATTTAAATGTAAAACATATATAGTGATTATCTAAGATAGGTGACCGCTTTTTTATTATCATTATATGTTATATTTTTGGAAAAAAGTCCTTTGAAGTAAATTAATTCCCTAACAAAAGAACGATGATGAACTGTAATTGATTACTCAGGCGACATTACAACACAACAGTCTATACACTGCATATTATAATCATGGAAGCTAAATACAAAAACATTTCACAATGTGTAAGTAGTAAGTGTCCCGTCGCATCAAGTGCAATACTAACGCGCGCCGCCCGCTCACTCAGGAAGTTGTAAATCACAACAGCTCTACCGACTCGTCCGCCGATTCTTACACACTCACCAAACTAACTTGATCCACACTACCTTCTGAATTCCGCTCTAATTGTACAACATACACCCACTATCAACAGTCCAAATAATCTGGTAACTGATTATCCGAAACACTGAAAATGTTATGTCGTATGTTTATTACAAACGCATCCTGTATAACACTGTTGTTCTGGTGACAGATGAGAAAATAAAAAATGCCCCGAATACGGTGTCGCTTGTCACAAATATCAAATGAATCAAAACTGAATGGCTTACTTATGACAAATTTGTAACAGAGTACCTTAATGTATGGGTTTCCTGACCTGATAAAATAATATAAATGTAATTTTTCGATCTACAAGGATCTTATGAACTTCTGGATGTGGCAGAAGTATAGCATTAATTAAATTTAAAAAAAGCTTCGTCAAAGACTCACAATATACCTATACAACTATTATATATCTATATTAGAATGACAGCTTGATATTTTATATAAGTTTTAAAATCTTCCTAAAAGCATAAAGATTCGTAGAAATTGGTCGTGCAACATCTGTCTAAATTGGATCCATACAAGTATATTAAGGAAACAGAGAACCTTACTTTTTTGACATAGGTTAGATAGAATACATTTTCTATTTATTCTGTACACCAACTTATTATATTGTACAACATATATAAGTATAAAGCTATTCAAATATGATTTAAAAATAGAAACCCCAAAAATGTATTTTATAGATATCGATACCTTATAATCTCTTAGCAGTTGGCACTATTACATTTTTTTTAAATATTTACTATACTTACTGAAGAACAGCAAACGCACACTGCACACGCAGTTCGAAAAAAAAAATCTTTCTAAAGTAAACTTTTAAAAAATGTATATCCTTTAGGCAATAAACCACGTAAATCCATTAAATCAGCATCAAATGAAATCAACATGTGACTTTGATCACCATAACTAACAACGTTACAAGCAGAATCGATTCCCGCCAACTGTTACCGTACGCGTTCGCTTTTAGTATCTGTCAATAAATGGACACTATTGTGTGTGATTCCGCAAAAAAAAAGCATAAATCGAATCGATCTTCCTAACTGTCCGCCACTCACTTTGTTGTACGAAATCTCTAAAGACCCATACATATATTTTGCGGTTGTAAGCGACGTCAAAATATTTTGTATCAGTTGTGCTAATGGTGACATTTTGCGATATCGATATTAAGTTCGTATTGTTGTGTTATGCGGGGAGATTATAGCCAAATGTGCAAAAATTAGCAGCATTATTTCGAAACTAAAAATCTTCTCGGATGTAGATGATATTTAACACTCAAGTTTGACCAATTATTGGTAGGTTTTTTTTAAACATGTCACAGGTACGTGCTTGGCCACAACCGCACCTGATGGTGAGTGATGTATCTCGCTTACCCATTAGACGCCTGTTCATTCTATTCTTGAAGACTCCCAAGTTATAAGATGACGGGAAGACAAACGCCGGGAGTGAATTCTACTCATTAGCCGTACGTATAATAAATGTGGAAGCAAATCGCTTCGTACGAATTAAGGGAATATCAACCGCGTAAGGGTGACAACTCTCACGGCGTCTAGTCGTCCTCTGATGGAATGGGGACGGTGGAATCATATTATGTAATTCCTGTGCACACTCACCAAAGTGTAACCTAAAAAACACTGAGAGGCAAGCCACTTTTCGTCGATTCTCTAAACTCTTGTGTCCCACAGCGCTTCATAACCGACAGGTGTAAATTTTTTTAACGGAGAAGGTTTTTATGCTATCCATTTTGGTATAACTGCAACGCATTAACTTCTACTGCGTTTTTTTAATATACTTCGCGACGCTTGACCTCAGTCACACCTGATGGAAAGTGAGGACAAGGCCTACGATGTAACACGTTCGCTCAGTAAAAACTTATTCACTCTTTTTTGAAGACCGTTATATTTAATATACCGTTATATTATAATAAGTGACGATGCAAAGTGCTTTAGTACGGTTGAATGGAACATCGTCTAAGAAAGGATGGAGGCCTGTACGAAGTCTGGTAGCCCTGAGACGAAACGGAGATGGCGGAATTAGCTGGTGCATATCTTATGCACATTTCCCAAAGTGCAGCAGACACGTTTTGTGTAGATGATGCAATAACTCGAACTTATTTTTTTTTATAAAATATAGTATTTACAAAAATTTATAACGATAATAATAAACATGTGCGAAGCTGCACGTTCAGGCTATCTATGTAATCGAACATATTATGAACAGAAACTCAAAAAATACTTAACCGATTTAAAAAATTATTTCATCTGTAGGAAGTTACTTACACTTATCAGCGAGTAATATGTTTTGTATATTATTTTCACATCCTTCATTAACGTAAGCGAAGCCGCGGGTAAAACTAGTTGTATATTAATTGATACATTGTTTCAAAGGTTATAAATAATATCTGTGTTATTCACATCTAAATTTTAATATTTACCTCAAATGTTTAAAAAATGCCACTGCTAGGCTATGTCCATTAAATTTACTAGACTAAATATATATATATATTTGGATCATTTAGTAATTCAGTATAATAACTATATAAATCACGATATATAGAAAAGTATTTATTTTTAATTTTAAAATTCTCTTATACTTACTTATAGTATGCAGACATTTAAAATGATTTCAAACTATTAAAACCCGAATTTTCATTTAAGAAAAACATTTTGATCGATGATAGTTATTAATAATTTTGAAATTTTGCCCGGTCAGTTAGGTTCAAATCTCAATTTAAAATTTACCGCTTAGCTCTATTACTTTTAAAACTGTTTTCTTGCACCAGGCCTTAAGGATTCTCATGTTTAATCGCATCGTCAGTTCATCACATCAGATAAAATTAGTCCCAATATAATTCTCTATTATAAAATATATAAAAATTACCATAATAAGAATTAAGGATTCGAACTGAACAACATAGAGTGAATGAATGTAATGCTATCACGATTAGTTTTGTTATTCAGAGGGGCCGCGGATTCCGGTTTACCGGATAAAGCGAATTTTATCGTCACAAAAGAATGTTTTTTTTTTCAAAGAGTTTTTTAATTTACCCCTCGAACATCTGTGGTGAGTCCCTCGACGACAGCGGTTTTAATCGTATTTGTTACGCCACAAGTCATTGATAGTTGAATGGTTTGTTTAAGTGACAACACATAACTTGGAGGCCATTTTTTAATATAAAAACTAGACGGTGCCCGCGACTTTATTCTGGAGGAAAATATGTTTTATCTGCATTAATTGTAAGTTTGTATTTTGTTGCTAAAGTGAAAACCTCTTTAGATGTTTAATATTATAGTGGAATTTATTGGCCGCTACCACGTCTCACTGCAACAAAAAACGTTTGGTCTTATTAAGAATATTAGTAACTAAGATAACAAAAAGTAACTTAAAACGAGTTCTTGGTTGACGATTGAACCTGACGTCGGTTGACACTTGGTATGTAACTTTAAAATTTTAAAAATGTCTTTAATTAAAATAATTCGTTTTTTGTTGCAGTGAGACGTGCTAGCGGCCAATCAATTCCAGGTGGAAGTGCAAAGTAACGTCCACTATAATATATAATTATGGATTTCAGCAAAGTAACGCCTTTTTCAATCAAATATTGAAAATCGGTTTAGCCGTTTCCACTAGCCCAGACAAACAACACGCTTTATAATTTTAGTTATACGTATAGATTTATCATTATTCCACGACGTTTATAACTTTTAAACCTCTAGAACCCAAGGCTATAATTAGAAAGGTCTGAAACGTATTCGATCACTTTGCGTGTAATCAAGTACGGATAAGAAACTCTTTCTCAGGTACATTAGGATCCCTCAAATTTTCCACAGCAAAAAGAAGTAATATAAAGAGTAAATAAATTAAAAGAGTAAGATATTGCATTACCTACAAAAAAATTAGAAAACACTATAACATCACGGATCCCCAAAAAGTTCTAGATACAACCAAAGAATCAAAATTTATGGTGGGATTTTAATAAATAATTACAGATGCGATCTGTAAACAGTAAGCTGAAATGTTTTATTTTTTTCTACGGCATTTTATAGGTCTGGTTAATCCGGTTACGTTTGTCACGGAACATTTGGAAGTAGCCCGACTGCACTAAATATGAATCTTTATGCTTTAACGGTGACATTAATCACAAAAGAGCTCGTGATTTATGCACAGAACAACATAGGATCGATTTACAGTTTACTGGCGAGCAAGCTTCACATACGAGACCCGAACTGTGAGTAAAAACGGCTTTATTTTTAATTTTATAGCGATTCACAAGTGACCACGAGACACGTGTTCGTTAAACTCCTTCTCATGAGAACAATAAATGCATTGTATATGAAATGTCATAGTCTAAGAAATATTTAAAGCTCGAATTACGAGTACAGTGTACTCAATATGTTGGTTGTTCCATTAAACTTAAACTGCCATTAAATCTCTAAAACCAAACAAAAGAACAATTAATAACAATAGAGGTTAACAAATGTATTAAAAAACTATGTTAGTAGACGACACAAAGTGTTATTAAATATATATAATACAAGTAATTTATACACATACACCCACGTTGTATATAAGTACATATATAACTTACCTATAAGAAGTTTGTGGCGCGATCATTGTCAGTGGCTTTTATATTGAATTCTTTATCTTGTGTTATTTAACTCTATATTTTGTAATATTGTGGCATTTTATGTATAGTTTGTTTAAGTCGGCAATAGCAGTAATATAAATTGTATAAATATAAATTGCCAAAAGCAAAATAAAAAAATTACCTATTATACTTGAATTTCATTCGTATTTCTATAAAAGGGTAATGAAAGGAGTGAAGGTGAGGAAACGTAAGGACTTCATAGGGATGACGCGGGAAACTTTTAGGGAAGTATATCGTATAGTAAGATATGTCCATTCGGACAATCTGAATTCAAACGACATCAGTTTCATATAGTATGCTTATTGTTACTTTCCTTCGTATGATTTGAGAAAGAATCTATATGACTGCTAGAATTGTAAAATTCTTCAACAGGGTCCATAGACTAAATGAAAAAGTATAAATGATAATATGAACAGAAAATACAGTTATTCTGAAAGGTAATATTTTTCTAAGGTCTAGAACCTTACCATAATTCATCTGATATTAAATGACAGTGTGGCCTAAGATTTTTTTTTCGAACTGACTACGCTATTGACTTAGCAAGGTTTTAACAGCTTCACCGGACTACTAAGGCGAGCGCTTAGGGCACTCAGCCGCTTTTATTTGGGCAACTACCTCAAGGGGCACGGCACACTTCGGCTTGGGATGTTGCGTGATACGTGCTATTCGCGACCTATCTGAGCTAGCCAAAGCTAAGCTACATATTCATACTTATATGAGTCATTGAAACATATATGTGTACCAAGCATACATACCTCGACAACTCGTATATGTATTTTGTGTCGGATAATTTTTCTAAACTATTTCAGTTCGATAAGGGAAAAAATAAAACCCTTCCACTTGAATGTGTACGCATGTGTGCGTGGACGTGTGTGGAGGTGATATATGTTGTTGCAGTGTTGTGAGATTTTGTGACACTGTATCGTGCGAGCAGCGTACTCAAGGGCTCCACGCCGAGGGAACGAACCTAAGGCCTAAGATGCTAACATGCTCCCAAGTACAGTTACCGGAACACATAGGTAGATTGGTGTAGGTACTTGATGACAAATAACTTGTGAATGATTACTCGCCAACCAGGTAATACAAAAACTTACCACTACTCTATGTTTTCACTATTATATTTTCCTTTACCGAAAGCTTAGAATCTTTGCAGTGTTCGTTCCTACACCGATAATTGTGGTATCCGAATGTCTTATTGATCCATCATCGGTTATTTTGCGACTTTAGAAATTTCAAGTTACACAAATATTTAGAGGTAACATTATGATTTGAAATTTATGTTTATGTTAAAAATTATCATAATATGTATAACTTTATTTAAGAATAGTCGTTTTTTTTTTCAGGGTAAATTACCCTTTATGCTTTCTTCTAACCTAACAAGGTGCATATAAAAAGGCTTAAAAGCGTAACAGACCAACTAACAAACTCACATTTGCATTTATAAGAGTTAGTTAACATAACAGCTTAAGTAATTTAGAGTAATTTAAAGCTCCTAGAATTGTTCTTTTTTTTTACATTCGCACTAACTATTAGAATTATCGTCGATACAATTAATAGTAGTATAATTAACGAAGCAATAAAATCAAGGAATTAAATTGTATAATTAAAGCCCGAATCGGAATATATATCGTGATATAAAGGCGCGCATCCCACCGAGTCAGTGACCGGTACTGAATGTACCCTAACTTTTTTTCAGGCCTTCGATTTGTGGGTTCTTGCTTTGTGATAGAAAATTAATGATTTTTGGTCTGTGCTTCGCAGCGTCAGCGAGCACAATGGTTCCAGTGACAATGGTGTCCCGCTGTCCACGATATTGACGGAAGGCCGCGCCGGTCGCCGCGGACGCTACCTACGCTCCTGGCTACCCCACCGGCCCTTTGTCCTGAAGAATTTTAGACACGTCACTAACCAAAATGGAAGCTCGTGAGAATAAATACAATATTTTATAAAAATGAATGGCTAATTACGCCAAGAGATATTCAATGATGCTTTAATTTTGTACTTATTGTTGGGTTTGATCAAAGTGCCAGACTCACGACACTGAAATAGCTTATGGAATTTAATTAGAGAAAAAAATATTGAAATATTAAAACCTCTCAACGCTGCATTATCGTATACTTCTTACGATATACTATTATGTACCAAAATATACCATTTGTAGTAACATTTTGATGTTAATAAAATAATTAATTCAAAATTAAGAAATGGATCTTCAGTTAATAAGCAGCTATATTATCACAGAGTCTACGATGTCTTATCTATAAACGTTTTAAAGAGAAATTGCAAGAATTATAGAATAAATATTCAAACATATGTTTTTAGGCTTTAGGCAGTGAAGGTAACGTAAAATATAGAAACAAAATTACAATAATCGATCGATAATCTTACCTTGCGGCTGCTAATTCAGCCGTAGATTGTGTATCATCAGCTTCCACAATCGTCTTAAATTCGTCATTGTCGACCAAAGTCTTCGGACGACCGCGAGGTTCATTTTTCAGGTCGAAATTCCCAGAACGGAAGCGAGCAAACCAATAACAGGTGGTGCGTTGGTTTGTAGTGTTAGCTCCGTATAAACGTCGTTGATGTTACGTGCCGCTTGTGCCGCGTTGCTGCCACGACGGTACTCATATTCCATAATTACTCGAATTTTTAACGTATCCATGATGACAAAAAAGATTGAAATGCGATGAAAATGTAACACTAATCAATAAACAAACGACTACTTTTGGAAAAGAATTCCATGTTTTTAAAATAAAATTAATTTGAAATTAGAATTCTTAGCCAAACAAAAATTATTTTGATTTGAAATGGCCATTACTGCAGAACGGCAATTTCATAGGTAAAGACCTAATTATAGATGCGAATGTGAGTTCATTTGGTAGGTACGCTTTCGAGCCAACAACTTATTAAATTTTGTATACATGTTGTCACAGATACATTAACCATCTTTCATTAAAAATATGTATTGTTCCCAAAGGCCAAATCTACATTAACACGAGCGAAGCTGTGATCAAAAGCAATATTTTCTATAATAACAAAAAAATGTTGTACATTATAATCTATAAATAGGAATATAAAACTAAGCTGTCTGTACTTTTTAGATTTTGTGAACGCCTTTATCTCCGGAAGTGTCAATCACATTTGTAAAATATTTTTTGGATTACACATTGCCTATTGTCTGAGAAATATTTTAGGCTACCTAACATCAGGCTATGACCATTGAGAGTGGATTAATTAACATACAGAGTTGTAGGTGGTAGAGCCACGCTGAAGCTATTACTGGTTTCAACATGAATAGGTCGGCTCGTCCGGAATAGTACCACCCTCTCATGGAAAACCAACGTGAAGTAACAGTGCTTGCATTGTTGCGTTTCGTTCGGTCAGTGAGAGCGCCGGAGGCCCACCTCCGTCCTCTCACCCCTCCTTCCCCTACCCTAAGGGGAAAAGCCCCCTTCCCCCCCCCAAACAGGCTGATAACGCACTTGCGACTTCCCTGGTGTTGCAAGTGTCTATGGACGGCGGTGATCTCTTAACATCAGGAGACCCGCCCATTCGTTTGCCTCCTATAACATAAAAAAAAGGCTAGAAAGTGTGCTAAGCGACAACGTAGTACTCATGCGAATGGTCCGAGAGATACGACATAAATAATCCGAGGCTATGTCTAGAGAAATTAAATGTATGTCGAACTGCAATGTATAGATTGTAGTTTATAATTTTATTTTTTTTGTTAAGTAGCAAACCAGCAATAGAATAAAGTCAATAGAGGCAATCCAAGGTCTCAAAACACTTCGACCAAAAACATTGACCGCAACCATAGAGTAACAAACTCGCGCGTTGTAAGTGTAAGCGGTTTCATAATTCTATGACCGCAACCGTGTAAGGGGAATCACCTAGGGTGGCCAAACGTGGTCAAAACCTTCCCTCTATTTAACTCATTGTATATTGTAAACTTCTATTGTTGTCACCCTAGCTTTGTTGACATTTAATTTATTAGAATTCAATATGATTTCATTAGCACCAAACTGTTCATAAATATATGACCACAGCATCAACGTCCGACGACAGTGTAGGTTACAGTCAATAAATAATAGGATTATCTTGTCCGTGGGTCGTGATTAGGTGCAGTGTTTGGGGAAAGTCGAAAATTAAATCGTTTAAGCCCTTTTAATGGTTGATCTACAATAGTAACGGTTAGTTCTGATGAATTGTGGTAATAAAATAAAGCTATGTCATATAACAAATCGTAAGCGGAGGATAAATAAAGCATAGACAGATATCAATAACAAGAATAGTTCATAAATTTAAATTAAGCGGTATTTATAATTATATGACATTTATTTACGAACCGCATTTAAATATTACTAACAGTAACCCGCGACTTCGTCCCCATTATATTACAACATAAAAATTTAATTACTATTCATTATTATAACACCATGTCCAGTCGCATTTACAGTGAAATAAATCCTTCGTGAACAAACGCTTTGCTATACCAAATTTCATGGTGTGCAGTTACACGAAGAAAGAGTTTATAAATGTCACATATACCAATATGTATATCTTTATATACTACTAACGAAACGTGTAAGTAGTAGAGTTAAGTAGGCGGTAGAGCCACACTGAAATTATTACTAGTTTCAGCATGAATGGGTCGGCTCGCCCGGGCTAGTACCACCCTCTCACAGAAAACCGAAGTCAAGTATCAGTGCTTGCATTGTTGCGTTTCGTTCGGTCA